>OZ030017.1:1800000-2140000 GCA_964023405.1 Apodemus agrarius | reverse complement strand
GCTGGGCTTCCCGATGGAAAAAAAGAAGCGAGGACAGCCAGCTGAACACCAGCATTTCTCTCTTGGCTTCTTATCCTTGGATGCAATGTGACCAGTTGCCTCCTGATGCCATGACCCCCTCCCCACCATGGTGGAGTGTACTCTAGAACCATAAACCAAAACTGGCCCTTTCTCGGAAGTTGCTTTTGTAGGGTATTTTGATGCCATCAACAACAAAAGTAACTAACAAACACAGAACCCCTGCCCCTGACTTTAACAGCCCTCAGTGACAACACTGCAGAGGCATTTCTCTCTTTCCTTCCCACAGACTTAAAGGCAGGCCCGTCTCCTTTTGGTTCTGGGACTTCCCTAGCGAGACATTTACTGTGTGACCTCTGACCTCTGCATCTGAGAATTCCTACCTTTGCCTCTTCCCAGTGAGACAGCCCTTGCCTTGTTAGATGGTATGCTAAGAGAAATGAGGTTTGCATGCATAGAAGCCTGCATACTTGTCTGAAGATCTTACTCTTACCTTCCAAGAGCTGTCAGAGGCCCGAATCAGGGCAGGCAGGAGGTCCTGGAGAATCACCATTTTCTGTTTTAGGATCAGCTCCCTTTGTAAGGCTTCCTAGAGGAGATATGTGAAAGGAAAGATTAACCTGGAGGAAGAGTAGGTGGAGAAGTGTGTGTATGTGTGTGTGTGTGTGTGTGTGTGTGTGTGTATGTGTGTGTGTGTGTGTGTGTGTGTTGGAGGGTCACCATGATACTTACTTTGAGGTATTCAGAGAGTTGAATGATATCCTAGTGAGAGAGATGAAAGAGATTCAGGAGGACTGGTGTAGAACCAGAGCCCTAGCAGGCTTACATGCAGCAGATCTCTTTTGCCTTGGGTCCCTCCACCCCAGCCTGAGTTCATCGCAGGATCCCTGAATGGTAGCGCTTAGGAGCCGTCTGAGCCCGGCCCTTCCAAACGAGTGTTCTCTTACCTTGTCCAGGACGGCAACTCCACAGCTGGGAAGAGAGGAAAACGTGACAGAAAGTCAAAGAATGAACCCTATGAGCAGGCAGGATGTCAGCTGCATCTGGCATTTCTGCCGAGGAATAAGAGGGTGGGAAGGACTTTTTCCTCCTCAATTGGGGTGGGATCCTCTTGGTGTGTCCCGTGGAGGTGTTCCAAGTAAACATTTGGAGGGATAGATGAGATGTGAAGCGTTGGGGTCAGAAACAAAAAGAACTCACTTGGTTTGCTGACTGGCATCATTTTTTATTGTTGACCATGCCTCTTCTGCCTTTGTCTGGGTGCCTGAGAGACAAACAGGATGATTCAGCATCCAGGGAAGGGGGTAGGATGAGGGGAGGGATGGGGGAGCTGGACTGCCCTTGCAGGTCAGGGCTGTGCTCTCACCCCGGTGGTGTCTGTGTGGCTTCTTCATGTCAGAGTCCTGTGGTGGAAAGGCTCTCCCTTGGGAAGCATGGTGGTCATCCAGATCCCTCTGGATGCCTGAGGAGGGATGATGTAAGGCTGGGAAAACCTCAGAGCTTCTCCCTGTTTCCTGGAAAGCAAATGAAGGATGAAGGATGCTGCACACCACTCTGAAGGGCCTCTTAAGCTTTCCAGACAACTGCAGAGAGCAGGACCAGAGGCTGGGGATGGAGCTCAGTGCTAGTGGACTTGCCAGGTGCAGACGAGGCCCTTGGCTCCATCCTCAGCATGGAAAAAAAAGTGCAAAATGATAATCACATCTGTGTGCACTGAGCAGTTTTCCTGAAACTCACATGTTGAAATTCTAACAGTGTTGGGCAATGGAGCCTTTGGGAAATACTTATGTCTGAGTGTGAAGCCCTGGTGAATGAGGTTAGTGCCCTACCGAAGAGCCACGCAGCAGCTTGCCTCTCTGCCTCTTTTCTCCCACGAGTGGACACAATGCATGACTATCCACACACAAGGGGGAGCTTCCTCAGCAGATTCCAGACACCCTGGAGCCTAGAGCTTGAGCCTTACAAATTTTGAGAAATACCTTTCTGTGCACAAGCTGCTCTCTGTGTGGTGACCTGTCACAGCAGTCCATATGACATTTCCCACCTAGAACACTACTTGCTCTTCCTTGTCCTGGACAGAGACAATGTCTTTCCTTGGCCAGACAAGGGGTCATTCGGTTTCCAATCTTAGCCACTCAGCCATGTGCCAATTTAGGAGGAGATGTGGTCAGAGACTTGACAGAGGTCAGACCTGGCCTCTTGTAGGCCTCTGGCTCCTGCCTGTCACGGAGGGCCTAGAGGGGAGCCTGCCTCTCCTTAGAGCCTCAGGACCTTTGAGCTTTCTCACCGAAAGAAGACAGAGGATGGGATAGTGGTGGTCACAGGTTAGTCTTTTTATCTTTTCTCCTACAAAATAATAAAAGCACTAAAAGCCCAAGAAGTATCTATGGGATTCCATCATGGGCTGACTTGATAACGATGGACAGGCAGTTATTTCACTGTTTTCTGATCTATCCTTGCTGGGCGGTGGTGGTGCACGCCTTTAATCCCAGCACTTGGGAGGCAGAGGCAGGTGGATTTCTGAGTTCGAGGCCAGCCTGGTCTACAGTGAGTTCCAGGACAGCCAGGGCTACACAGAGAAACCCTGTCTCAAAAAACCAAAACCAAAACCAAAACCAAAACCAACCAACCAACCAAACAAACAAATAAAAAAACCCCAAAAAACCAAAAACAACAACAACAAAAAACCTTTCTGTTCTATCCTTCATACTCCGGCCCCCTCGTCCAGGCCATTCAGACACCTTGTTAGTCTGTAAGCAGACATCTGGTTCCTTGACAGTTATGTGCCAGGATGGTTTTTCTGGGCTGCTGTGTGGCAGCCTCATGAAGGGGCCAGAGAGACAGTGCAGTCAGTGAAGTGCTTGCTTTGTAACCATGAAGCTCAGAACCCATGTTTTATTTTGTTTAAAAAGCCTGGCTGGTGGTGAGTGTTTGTAATTTCATTGCTAAGGAGGTGGAGGCAGGCGTCTAGATCCCAGGGGCTTGCTGAACATCCAGGATAGCTTACCTGGTGAGCTCCAGGCTAGCGAGAGACCCAGCATCAAATAGCAAGGAATGATTCCTGGAGTGGACCTTTAGATTTCATATATAAATTCATGTACACACACACACACACACACACACACACACACACACGCACCTCTGCTATATGAAGTACCTCTTCTTGGTATGTATGGCAGTACCCAGTGTTACATGGACCCATTCCTAACCTCAGTGTGCTGACAATATAGTAGGATAACACAGAGCCTGCTGTTGTGAACACTGCCCCTCCCAGGCCATGCTAATTGGCTTTCTATGTATTTATGCAATATTAACCATGCAGACCCAAGAGAGCAGAGGTGGCCTGAGTTACCAGGGAAGTCTTCCCTGATCAGATGAGGCCTCAGTTGGGCAAAGCTGTTAGAACTGAAGTGTCACAAGAGAAAGAGAAGAGTGGGTGTGAACTCTTACTGGAAAGTAAGAGAGAGAGAGAGAGAGAGAGAGAGAGAGAGAGAGAGAGCATGTCCGTGTGATGCATGTTGGGTTATAGAACTGGAGATGAGACCCAGTGGCTAGGAGCTCAGCTACCATGCACAAGGCCATCAGACAACAAAGGAAAGCTGTATAGTAGAATCTGCTAATTATGGTACACCTGTAATCCCAGCATTCAGGAAGGATAATAAATTTGAAGCCATCGGATTATATAGCAAGGCCCTATCTCAGGAGAAAAAAAAAAAGATCTTATACTAGTTATTGACTTGAAATGGTTTGTACAGTTATTTCCTTTCTCCCAGTAGGCAGATGTAGGACCCTCGTCTTCAAAAGAAGTTAAATAAAGACCCCACAGAATCTGAAAGAGCAATGGTTGATGGCTAAAAGAAACCTGACTGCATGCTGAGGAAGGGGTTAATGGAAATCGATTGTTAGTGGCCTTCATCCTTTGTACCTTGCAGACCCCGCACCCCTGGGCCTGGAGCAGTGTTATCTTGGACATATCGCACCTGCTGTCCAGGGAAAGAGGTCTTGCTGGCACCAGGCAAGGACTCCTTGAGGATAGACACTTGGCCTGTTCCTCCCGCTGTGTTGCTGGAGGGCCGTTGCTCCCTGGCTTGGCCTTTCTTCTCTTCTTCCAGGTTTCTCCTTTTAAGGAACTGTAGCTGCCGAGCTTTCTGAAGCTGTTCCTTGTGTTGGGTCCTCAGCACCTTCCCCGGCTGGCGGCAAGTGGTCTCGTTGCGGCGGCGGCGACGGTTTTCTCGGGTCTCCTGACGTCGCTCACACTTGGCCTCATAGCTCTCAGCCCACCGAGCCAAGCCAGGGGAGGACCTGGAGTCTGAGCTGATCATGGTGGCCTCCCGAGCACCTGTTGTGCTTGGCTTACTTTCCTTGAACAGCTGCTTGGATCTGCCAGATGCCAAGAGGGAGGAGTCAGAAGATGGGCTGAAAACTGACAGTCTATCTCCCTGGGTCAGGGTGGAAGTATCACGGGGCTCCATCCACGTGTGCTGAGAACCCAGGGTCAGGACTCCCAGGCTCAATCCCACATAAACAGGTGCAATTCAGTAAGGCTAGGTTTCTGCTTTTCTGTAGCACTAATCTAAAGTGCACGGCTCTCTCTACTCGTCCAAGCAGAGGAACACGGAAAAGAAATGACAGTAGCCATAATGAGCCTACAGCCATGTGGGTGGCTTGTAGAACTGTAGACAGCCTGGCCCACTTTATCTCCCAGTCTAAAAAGGAAAGATGATGTCATCTTTACTGTTTCTTTCTAAGCGATACTTCTTGAGACCTAGAAGGATAGCCACAACCCCTCAGGAAGTGGCCAGGTTTGTGACTGGCACTTTCTGTTCCACCCCTAGCTTTCAGCAGCCATCTTGTGGCTCTGGACTGGCATGACCTAGGGAAACCTGCTCTAATTCCTCCATCACCACCCCCGACCTTCCTCTTTGTCATCTACTGTGTATCTAGTGCTGGGTTCTGACTCTCAGTTGCTGATCAAGCCAGTCTGTTAGCTGAGAGCCTTCAAAATGCTTGATGTTGGTTTATCTCAGAGAATCTGGCTCATGGACTCAGAGGGGGACGTTCTATTCTCTCAAGATCACCTCCCTGGCAGGCTCAGTCTGGTCCCCAAACCTGCCATCTAAACTAGCAAGCATGTGGGGGTGTCCTTGACAGGACACAAATTATAAAAAACAAGACAAGAGAAACCTGTATAACGGAAAGTACCTAAGGAACAGTTTTCAGGAGAGGCCTTCCTTGATGCCCCTCTAGGTGACCTTGCCTGGCATCCATATAGTGCCCAAACCCTCATCTTTATACACCTGCTGTGGGTTTGGCTAGTCTTATTTTGGGGTGTGGCAGCCTGGTGGAATAAGGGCTGGAGTCAGATGAGCTACACCCTACCATCAGAAATCGTGCCCTACCCCCATGCCTTCCGGAGTCAGACTGTGGTGATGGAAGAAGGTCCTTGTCATAGCTGCTGCCTCTTTCTTGTGACCCGATTAGCCCACTGCCCAGGAATTCAGTTCCTGTGTGCCCTTGCAGACACTGGCCAGCCCTGCCCCTCGTGTTTGTAGGCTGCACAGACTCTGCAGGAAGAGAGGCCCCTGGGTTTCTTTGTTGGGACTTCAATGCTTATCCTAGGGTAAGATTGAATCCTGTGCAGGCTTCCTGCTCTCCCTTTGGTCACAGCACTCATTCACAAGCCTGATCTGGACAGTCTCAGTCTCTGGAGGACTCTAATGTGGCCAAGTCTTGTATGCTTTTAATTACCTGACTCTAGAGGTCTAGAGGGACACTCAGCCTTGGGCGGAGCTTTCCCCAGGACATTTCCCTCGGCTTCTTCCTACTCTCACTCTGTGGTGCTCCCTATGTGGTGTTCCCTAGATTTGCCACATGTCACCCTGTTTATTTAATTATGTACAAAAGGAGCCAAAAAGCCTACTGATGCTCCGTCATAAATGAATGTATAGAGGAGACTTGGAACTACACACATGTGCACCTTCCAGCCACAACACCTGACTATTCTGTCTTCACTGAAGGATGGGAACCCTTGCTTTGGGGACAGACTGACTCACTTCCAGGTTGTCAATACCTACCAAACAGGTATGTGTTTGTGTGTGTGTGTGTGTGTGTGTGTGTGTGTGTGTGTGGGTGGGTGGGTTTGCTAAGCCTCAGTGTTCACATTTATAGATGTGGCCAAAACTTCCCTTGAAGGGGCACAAGCCTTAAAAGACAACACCCAACACCCACACCATATACTTAGCACATGGAATATGATAACATCTTTAAAAAATAATAGATATAAAAATATCATAGTTATCATGGCTGGCGCTGGATATTGGAGACTTGGTGCTGTGAATCAAATGCCCCAGGCAAAGCCAGACTCTAGGACTGAGAATGTTCAGTTTTGCCCTCTGATTCCCCCTACTCCCTTCTCTCAGTTCTGAAGAAGGCTTGTAGCTCCATCTTGGGATAATTTTACTGCTGTGGCTCCTGTAGTCTTTGGGTTTAGGTTACGAGGACAAAACATTTCTCTGTGGTCTAACTCAATTAGGTCAGACAGGAAGGCAAAGAACAATAGGTGAAGAATGAAGATGCCATTGTAAGTGTGAGGGCTTGGGCTCCCCACTGTGGAGCTTCATACTAGAGGGTGCTCCCTGGGTTGTGGATCCTCCTGCCTTCCAGATGAGAAGAAAGGTCTGAGGGGTTGAGGGTGGGCCTGTGATGGTATCTCTTCCTGTTCTCTATCTAGCTTGTCTGTAGGTCCACCGAAATATGGCCGTTTTACTCTCTGCATCATTAGGACTTAACAATTAGGAAGTTGCAATAGGAATGGCTCCCTAGAGAGAGGACTATCTCTGAACCATAACCTTCTGGGGTGTGACATGATACCTGTATGGAACCACACAGCCTTCTAGGATCATCCTGGTTTGCTTAAACACAAGAAGGCTTGTGGAAGGTCTGATGAACAGGGACAGGCTATAGAAAAAAGGAACTGGTCCTGTAGTTCAGAGAAAGGTCACAAGGCCACTGCCCAGGATTCCGTAGTCTCTGAGGTACTCCTGGCCAACATGAAAGGGCATAGTTAGAGCTTGGAGGAAGGCTAGTACTGGCTAGGGAAGGCTCAGGAGCACAGGAAGACAACCAACCGCTCACCGTCCTTCACCCTTCACCCTTCACAGTGTTGCTGCCTCCTGGTTGTGTCTGCAGAAGAAATGAAGGGTGGCTTCCTGCATGGATCTCGCCTTCTTAGTTCAGAGTTCTCAGCGAGAGCTGAAGGAGAAGGGCCCGTTACAGGGACCCCTGCAGTGAAGGGATTGGGAAAGACCATCTAATTCATGTTATGGAGCCATGCGACTCACACCTACTCTTAGCCAACAGACGGGGCAGAGCTGGGAGCCATACCCTGTGGTGGCCTGAGGACTCCAGCACAGGATGCATACAAACCCCAGAAAGTAAATTCTACCATCTGCTGCCACGCAGGAGGCCAGCATGGCAGAGCATATTCTGCCCCACCCTAAGTCAACAGACCTAAACCTGGATCCCAAAGCATCTCCGTCCATCGTTACCTCCGGTCCCAGGATCTGTCTCAAGAGTCTCAGGAGAACCTTCAGCCCTTTCTCGGTCTCTCTGGTACCAGCTGGCTGGCGAAGCTGTCAAGCCAAGGTTCTAAGCCCCCTCACTGTTTTCTTATGCGGACATTCTTTTCGCACAGCAGTCTGCTGAAACAGGAAACACAAGCCGCAGTGCTCACAAACCTCAGTTCCTCTCCTTGCCCTTAGCAGTTTGAGAGGGCCCCTGAGCCCTTGGGGCCTCCGGGGCTGGTGAGGAAGTCTACCCAGGCACCCACTCTCCAACTACCTGATTGGTCTGCTCTCCAGCACTTTCAACCCGATGTTCATTTCCTGTGGTTGGTGTTGTAGTTCAGTAGGTAGAGTGCTTACTTGCCTAGCAAGCACAAAGTCCTGGATCCCATCCCCAGCATTAAAAGCCAGACCTGAAACTCCAACATTCAGGAAGTAGAGGCACGAGAGCCAGGAGGTCAAGATCATACATATTGAGTTCAAGGCTACCCTGAGCTACATGAAACCCTGTTTTAAAAAATTTTTTTCCCTTAGGATTACACAGGGATGAATTCTAGACTAGATCCAAACCTTGCCACTTCTGTGTTAAGTCCCAGAAGGGACATTCCTCTCACCATCTAGCTCTTTGGGGTCTCTCTTTCCTTTGGGTACCTCTGTCCAGATGTTGGCATTGGGCAGAGGCTTCTGTGGTCTGAAGGATCTGTGTGTTTTGTGGAGTTTCAAATCCTTGAGGGCATCTTGGATTCATTTCTTTATGAGGCAATGAGGGGGTGACGTATGCATGGCTAGAGGGCAGAAGGCAGGTAGCCAGGAGAATCTGAAAATTCCCAGTGAGCTGAATGAAGAAATTTTGGGAAAAATTAAAGAGAACTGATGCATTAAATAGAAACTATTAAAAATGGGAAATTCCAGAGCAATCCAGGATAGACAAGAAACTGAGTTGGTGTAAGTTCACGGACAGCTCTGGAACCTCCTGAACAAGTATGGAGGTCAGATGGTTGATGTGGCTGCTATGACCATACAGTTTGACATGTGAGAGGCAGGTGTGAGACAGGTGTGAGACAGGTGTGAGGCAGGTGTGAGACAGGCATGAGAAAGGTGTGAGGCAGATAATGAGATGTTCAAGTAGCTAGGATAAGTTTTGTCAACATGGAGAACTTAACACAGCCCTCTTCATGACTGCTACCTCCTCATTATCTGAAGAGAAAAAGGCAAGAATCAGGCAGGAAGGAAGCACACAGCTGGATTCTTATACCAGAACCCAGGTCAGGGAGGTGCTTAGGGTGAGAGATACCTGAGAACACAGGGAGGTAGGAGATTGTATCAGAACTAAAAAACTATATAGAAATGTGTACAGAGATAAAAATGTTTTCTATGGCTGGGCAGTCTTTGGGTGCCACACCCATGCTACTGGGACTAATGCTTTAAGTCACATAAGCATGGGTGCATGAGTGCATGGGTGCATGGACACATGAGTGCATGGGTGCATGGACACATGAGTGCATGGGTGCATGGACACATGAGTGCATGGGTGCATGGACACATGAGTGCATGGGTGCAT
The DNA here is from genome assembly GCA_964023405.1 of Apodemus agrarius. Taxonomy (NCBI): domain Eukaryota; kingdom Metazoa; phylum Chordata; class Mammalia; order Rodentia; family Muridae; genus Apodemus; species Apodemus agrarius. Next base: position 2,130,859 of record OZ030017.1, on the reverse strand, counting down.
GGATACATGAGTACATAGGCTCATGGATACATGAGTACATAGGTGCATGGATACATGAGTGCATAGGTGCATGGACACATGAGTACATGGGTGCATGAGTACATGGGTGCATGGATACATGAGTACATTGGTGCATGGATACATGAGTGCATGGGTGCATGGACACATGAGTGCATGGGTGCATGGATACATGAGTACATAGGCGCATGGATACATGAGTGCATGGATGCATGGATACATGAGTACATGGGTGCATGAGTACATGGGTGCATGGATACATGAGTACATAGGCGCATGGATACATGAGTGCATGGATGCATGGATACATGAGTACATGGGTGCATGGGTGCATGAGTACATAGGTGCATGGATACATGAGTACATGGGTGCATGAGTGCATGGGTGCATGGGTGCATGAGTACATAGGCGCATGGATACATGAGTGCATGGATGCATGGATACATGAGTACATGGGTGCATGGATACATGAGTACATAGGCGCATGGATACATGAGTACATAGGCGCATGGATACATGAGTGCATGGATGCATGGATACATGAGTACATGGGTGCATGGGTGCATGAGTACATAGGTGCATGGATACATGAGTACATGGGTGCATGGACACATGAGTGCATGGGTGTGTGGACACATGAGTACATAGGTGCATGGACACATGAGTACATAGGTGCGTGGATACATGAGTGCATGGAAGCATGAGTGCATTCTCAGCCTGAGTAATTTATTCTAAAATAAAGATCCAGGTACTTTTATTAGTATACTAGTGGTACCTGTAGTACCTGCTGTGATTTGGATCCCCCAAAATTCCACAGCTCAGAGCCTAGCTCCCCCCCTCAGCACTGCTGGAAGGTGCTGGAATCTTGGGAATGGGCTTAGTGAGAGGAAGTTAGACTGTTAGTAGTGTGTCCTCAGAGGGGAGAGTCCATCTAGGCTCTTCTCTCCACTTTTTACTTTCTAGTCATGAGGTGAGCTTTTGCCCTGTCATGAAGTTCTGCTGTGCTATTCATCTCATCACAGGCCTGGAAAAATCTGAAATAACTGATCTTCTTGGGAGCTTGTTAAGGCGAGGGAGAGCCGACTGACAAACCCTGAGTCTGTCAGGAGGTCTGGGGTAGGCAGACTGTTGCTAGTCTCTGGAAGACTTTGCTCTTTGGTCTTTCAAAGGTTTTGCTGATCACTGTTTAATCAGATGTCCACACATCTCAGAGGTGTTCCAGCATCCACTCACCGGGAGGGAGGCAATGATCTTCAGCTCTTGTATATGCAAGGGTGCCTGCTGTGCTACATGAAGCTAGTTGCAGTTCACACCTGTGGCAGAATGGGCCCCTCGGTGGGGTCTGCGTGGACCTTGTTGGTGGAGTGACACTTAGATATAAAATCTCGGTTTTCTAGGTAAGAAGTGGTCACTATAAGCAAGATCTGTGCTTGTTGTATAGATTATGCAAGCTGACTGCCTGTTATCAAGAACATGTACAAGGCTGAGTTTCATCTGTAGTATCACATAAATTGGGTGTGGTGGTATATGCATTTAATCCCAGAGCTCTGGATGTGGAGGCAGGAAGAATAGGAGTTCAAGGTCATTCTCTGATACACAGGGAGTCTGAGTTCAGCGCATGTAACTGACATTAAAAAAATTACATCAGAGCCTGAGTCACAACCTTGTACATAGCCCACTGCAAACTCATACACAGTCATACACACACACACACACACACACACACACACATACATATGCATATATACACATATACAGCCAGTAACACAAACATACACATGCACGCATGTGTGCAGGCAGACACACACACACACACACACACACACACACACACACATACACACGAAGTTTCTACAAGGACATCTGCCCTATTTAATCTTGGACAGATGTCACCTTTGTCATTGACCTTTGCCACTGGGATAATTTAAGAGATCTCATCTAATCCTTATTTTGCTTTTAAGGACTGCTTAACTCACCTCCATCTGCCTCGAGGTGTTGTCCTGAATCAGTATAGCTAACTCATATCGCTCTGCTGTTTAGCTCAACAGTGCCAAAGACCCAAAGGTTTGCCATAGTGCACCTGAATCAGGACCTGTTCTTAGGGTCCAGCACTGCAAAGGCTGAGTTCCTTTTTGTCCTAGGCTGATAAGAGGGGGCACACTAGTATTTAATTTTAGCATTCTTCAAGATATATGCTCAGGCCTGGGGAGGGGTTTATCATGGATGGATGGGCCCACACATACGTAGTAACTGACAGAAAAGCAAAGTTAAGGTAGGCTGACAAAAGAGGCCTTCCAGCCCACACAGGGCAAACAGCTGTCAGTTTTCAGAGCAGCTCAGCATCTTTCTCCCCCCTCTGTGGCCAGGAAGAAAAGCACAGGATACCCATGAGTTAAGATTTCCACTCATCCTGCAGGGCTGTTCTCTACATGGAAAGTGTCCCACTTTCTCAGGGCCAGCCTAGGCTCTTGCCTCTTCTAGGTAGGGTGAGCTAACAAGCAGTACTTGGAGACTAAGGGAGTGACATTGCTTACTTAAGGACATATTTATACAAATTATCGAGTTAACAAATCATCCTTTAATTAAAAATCAAAGATATGAAGTGCTTCCACTTCTTTGCCTTGTAAGAGCCATTTACTCCTATGGCTTTTGAGGTCAGACCCCTCACGGGTGGCTTCAGCTCAGAGTTCCAAGGACTCAGCAGAGATGACTGCTTATGTACTGTCTGATTCTAAAGACCTGGACTCTAGAGTAAGGTGGTTTTTTAGTAGTGTGGTTGCTATTTATCTGAGAGGCCCAGCCATGGTTAAACTATCCTAATTATGTCACAAATGGTGCCCTACTCTGGAGGGAGCCCCTCCCTCCCCAGAGCCTATTTTACTTTTTGATATACACCTTTCTAATCTGTCCTTATTTGGCATGATCTGTCATGGGGATCAATGCAGGGGAGTTGTTCTGAACCAACCCACTAAAGCACAGGGGATGTATACTGCACTGTCAGCCTATGGGTGAAGGTAGACACATTGAAAACTGGATGGGAAGAGCTCAGAATCACTCTTTCTTCAGTTTTCTAAAAAGTATAACACAGCACCATTAAAAGATTTCTTTTGGGGGGCTGGAGAGATGGCTCAGCAGGTAAGAGCACTGATTGCTCTTCTGAAGGTCCTGAGTTCAAATCCCAGCAACCACATGGTGGCTCACAACCATCTGTAAAGAGATCTGACGCCCTCTTTTGGTGTGTCTGAAGACAGCTACAGTATACTTAGATATAATAATAAATAAATAAATATTTTTAAAAAAGATTTCTTTTGATGATCTCATGTAGCTCAAGGTGGTCTTAAACTAAACTTCTGATCCTGCCAGGCAATGAGATTGTAGGTGTACCCCACCATGTTTGTCCCTACAAGATTTGTAAAATCCCACTGCCCAGCACAGTTAAGTTCCCTGCCTTTTTGGTGTTTCTGTCCCCAGGTACCCATATGTATTTTTTACCCATAATAGTGGTTTTTGTTTAAAATTGGCATTAAGTTATAAATATGTTTCACGTCTTCATAATTTTCACTGTTAGGGCTGTTTAATGATTTCTTTATTATTGGAAAGCTGTCATGTGTCCAAGAATCATGTGTCATGTGTCATGGTAATTATTAACCACTGGCCAATTCAACACAAACAAATGGTTCTCATTATGACACACACACTGATAGATGATAGATACATAGATAGATAGATAGATAGATAGATAGATAGATGATAGATAGATGATAGATAGGTAGATAGATGGATAGATAGATAGATGTGTGTGTGTGTGTGTGTGTGTGTGTGTGTGTATGCATGCGTGCTTGGTTCTATTTACTTGATACAATGTTGTAAGATATCCATAGCAGATAAAAAGAGAATTTTAAAGCCATCACCTGGAAGAGTCATAAACATATAGCCTCTCACTTCATAGGATGATGACAGAAGATAAAACATATTTTTTTAGTTCATCTAACACAATTCAACCATGTTTCTTTTTTTCTGTTTTTTTTTTCTTTTTTTTAGACAGGGTCTCATGAGGCCCAGGCCAGCATCAAACTTACTATATCACCAAGGAATTGAGTTTATGATTCTCCTCTTCTCTAAAATGGGATTACAACTGTGCACATCACAGTAGCTTTTATGTGGTGTGGGGGGATGGAACCAGGGCTTTGTACTCTACTGTCAGAGCCACTCCCCTGCTCCCTAGCTAGGATTTTAAAAAGATACGTGCCATATGATTGTACGGTTTGGGAAAAAGAGATTTCTAGTGTCCTAGTGTCTAGATTTCTAGATTCCAAGTTTTTCCTAATGATGTGCCTGCAGGAGTCAGATGAGGGAAAGCTTGGGAATCTTGGTAGAAATATACACAAATAACTGTTGGGTAGGCAGTGGGAGGGGTGGGTACTTTGACCAGACGAGATGGGGTAGGGGAATATAGTGGTTTGAAAGTGCTTAGCCCATGGGAAGTGGCACTCTTAGGAGTGTGGCCTTGTTGGAGGAAGTGTGTCACTGTGTAGGTGGCCTTTAAGGTCATCTCTTAATGCTCAAGCTCCATGCAGTGTGGAAAAAGAGTCTCTTCCTGGCCGCCTTCAGAGCAAGATGTAGAACTCTCAGCTCCTCCTCCAGCCCCGAGTCTGCCTTGATGATGCCGTTTCCCATCTTTTGGATAATGCACGGAACATCTGAAATGGTAATCTAAGGGCTTCCTTGGTCGTGGTGTCTTCACAGCAATAAAATCTGGACTAAGACAGGGATGCTGACAGAGGAACACAATTCCATGTCCTTAGAGACTCAGAAGCAGAGCAGATGACCTGGGGTATGCCTACAGATACTCAAAGTCCAGTTGTCCTCAAGGTTGGCTTTGGATAGAAGCCAGCTTCTTTTCCCAGCAGAGAACTTGTCTCTACTCTCTTTCTCTCATCCTTTTGCCAGGCCTAGTGCCTTTCTGAGAGTGCTACTAAAGGTTGCTATTGATCAGGACTAGTTTCCACAGCTCCAAGTCAATCGCCTGGGTGACCAGAACAGGGCAAATAAAGGTATTGGAGCTGACACTTCCTCCCCACATCTGGTTGTGGCCCACAGACCATGATCTCTTCATGGGCTCTGGCTGGAATAGTGATGGTCTTGGAGTAGGACCTTTCCGGAACGGTCTATATGCTATGATGCTGCCTACCTGCATGCAGCCACTGGGTGGTGCTGCTGCCCCTGTCTGCAAGCAGGAGGCCAGAGATAGACCTGGTAGTAAAGGTCTTGTGCTTTGGGTGTGGTGGTACTCTTGGGATTCATTCTTGTTCCCTGCAAGTCTATCCAAGCAAGAGAGCCTTGAAATATGCTAGTCAGTCAACTAGCAGAGACTCAGGAATACTATTGTTTGCTCTGTTGTTTGTAATACAGTGTGGGTGGTTGTGGGACTGTAATACAGTGTGGGTGGTTTGGCACATCCTCAGTTTAAACATCCATTTGTATATTGGCTGAGTCTGTCTTTTAATTGGCCACATGTTTGCTTAGCATTCAAGAGGTCCATATCCAGCACTGCCTAAGCCAGCTGCGACGGGGCCTGCCCATATCGCCCTCTGCCCACAAAAGAGCCAAAGCACCTAGATGTACGGTATCTGTACCCAACTCAGTTAACACACTTTGAAACTGGCTTGGGGGATGGTGTAGGATAACCCACTGACGTCAGGGTTCTTCTCCCTCTCTCCTTCTCAGAGAGTTTACTTGGGCTCTCAGTTTCTGTGGAGTCACTGTGTACTTTCCTGGTCCCATGCCTTTTCTTTAAACATTATTTACAGTTACTGTGCAAAAGGCAGATATCCTGTATTGGGGATAAATTGCCCCTTCCAGGCACAGAGGAAGATCTTGGGAAGCCATACAAACCAGACCAATCTTGTTATGTTTGCCCTGGATCTCCATTACTTCTCTACCCAGGTAGCCCCTATGCACATTGTACACTCACTGGTCAGATGTGTGGTTGCAGCTGACTTTCCTGGTGGAGACTCCTGTGCAGGCAGTCTGTACTAAGTACTGGTGTATGTTTCTTCTGCGTGTCTGCCTCCCTTGTGTCCCTAGCAGGGATCCCAAGAGCTCTGAGGTGTAGTAGCTCTTAGGCTTGCTCGTGCTGCCTGAGGTCTGTGCCCATGACTTCCACCTGTGTCACTCTGGGGCTAAACCGAGCTGCTAGGCAGAGGCCCACGTGGATTCATGTTTTATGCAGGTTTGTGGTGACCTGTGCAAGCCCATGTTTCTCCTCAGTTTATTTTCCTTTTGTTGTTTGTTATTCATGTTGATACAAATGACTCCATTTTGATTCTTGCACCTTTCAAGGACCTTACTTTTGATTGAGATTTTTCTGTGGAAACACTGCTGTCCTACATCCTGTCATGAGGGTCTGTTGTTCCTCTGATGCACCTGTCCTGGGTGGTAGAGTGGGTGGGTGAGGTTGGATGACTGATGGAGTCAGCATCAAATCCTTTTAGCCACACTGGATCAACAGAGTTAAGGAAGAGCGCTTCTCTGCTCAGCTCTTGAATGCGAAGGCAGCGTTATTTTGTCAGAAATTGTATTTTAGCAGATTTCTTAAAGATGGAAAACAGATGCAAAGATTTAAAAGAAAATTCAAAATAAAAATAATTTTGATATCCACCCTCTGGCAATGGGCAGAGAGGCACCTTGTTGGCAGTGGCGCTCTTGTATCAGTCAGGGGCAGAGCAGACGGCAGTCCTTTGTTCATCCTAGCATGATGCCTGGCTTGGTGGCAAAGCTGTTTTAGGCCTAGGACACATAAAAATTGAACCAAATCAAATCAAATCACATCTAGGCAGTGCAGCGTGGGAGGAGGAAGACAGGTAGAGACTTGTTTTCCACCGTGCCACTCAGTGCAGGCAGGGAAAAACACCCACAGACCTGTCCTTTACTCCACATCTCTAGCGGGCCCTACCTACTACTACAGAGCACTGTATGGGAGGAGGAAGTCAGACAGAGACCTGCAGACTACCATGCCACCCACAGACCTGTCTGTCCTCTGGTGCAAGGCATAGGTGGTCAGAAGACACCTGCTTGCTACCATGCCATGCAGTATGGACAGAGGATGCAACTCAGGGGCCTACCAGCCACATGGCCAGCGGGCAGCAGGAACCACCACAGTATGTGAGTATGTGGCGGTCAGATTGGAGAGACGGGTAGAGCAGCTTAAGTATTATGAAGAGAGATGGAACTGGAGACTCGAGTGGAGAGGAATAGCCTGTTGTGAGTGGCCAGAGCTGCTACCTGGGACCATGATGAGGTCCCAGCATGAGCTGCCACTAAGAGCCATGTCTCTATCTGTGGGTACACAGCCAGCATAACCAGTGTCAGGGGTCCATGTTGTTACCACTAAAGAACATGGGTACATCTTGGTCGGGGCAGCCACTGTGGATCACGTGGATGTCCAGAGACTATGCATTATTGCCCCTGCTCCTTACTGGCTACTCTGCTCTGAAGAGTTGGCTCCCTCTCTCATTGGAGACAGCACTTGGGAGAGTGGGTCCCTCGCCTTAATCAGGCAAAGTAGGCTCTAGAGGCACAGGTGTGGATGAGCTGGCCCTGAGGGCACAAGATCAGAACAGGAGAGTAGGATGACGCGTTGGGTGACCTAGCCAGAGCAGTGCTGGAGAGCTTATGCTGGTGGTGTGGATAAGGGAGAGCTGGCAGGCTGACCAGCTCAGCAGCCACCCAGGCCCAGATCCAGGGTTCTGAGTTGGGCCACTCCAAAATCATTTTCATCTGTGAATGGTTGGGACACGTGAAAGGGCCAGTCCTGCTCTTCCAAAGCTGCAGGAACTCCATGACACAGGGCAACAGCAGGATTAGCGGGAGGAGTCCCGGTGAGGATCCAATATTGTTTGTGTGACAGAAGCCAGAGATCTAAAACCAGACCAATATCTCATTGCAGTGAACATTTGCAAGTGAAGATGTGTGGGCAGAGAAATATACTGTGGGACACACGGTGACATACTACAGCTTCTGTGACGAGATGTTTTCTATGGTGTGTGTGCGTGTGTGTGTGTGTGTGTGTGTGTGTGTGTATGTGTGCGCGCGCGCGTGTGCGCGCGCGCGTGCAAGTGCACGGGCTGAGTGAGTGCTTTATTTGGGGGGAGTTACAAGGCCAAAGGACACGTATGAGGGAATGAGGAGATGAGAAAGACTGGGGTACATGATATGAAAATCACAAAGAATCAATATAAAGATAACTGGGGTGGGAAGAATAATTTTGAACCAAAAACATTTTTTTCTACAGCAATACCGATTGTTATCAAAGATAGTCAAAGAAAAATCAATATGTTTATAAATCTGTTATTACCAGAAAACTATATTTAAAGAATAGAGTATTTATTGGCATGCTTTTATGAATCTGTTTATAGATGTTTCCAAGAGAAACCAATACTAGATAACAAAAGATTTTGAATAACCACAAGGAAAATTCTTGATGAATCTTCAGTAACTACAAGAAAATAGTTGTTTTCATGATCTAAAGTTTTGTTTTAAGATTTATTTTATTTATATGAGTGTTCTGATTTCAGACACACCTGAAGAGAGCATCAGATCCCATTATAGATGATTGTGAGTCTCCATGTGGTTATCGGAATTGAACTCAGAACCTCGGAAAGAGCAGTGTTAACATTTTGTCTTAAGCTCCGCCCCACAGTTGCCTGGCAACAGCGAGGCATGACTGACTCACTGTAAAAGGGGCTGCTTGCTCCCTCCTCTCTCTCCTGCTCTCTTGCTCTTGCCTTCTTGTTCCCTCTCTACCTCTTGCTCCTTTCCCCCCTCCCCATTGTAGAGAACCTTATTGGGGTGCTGTGCTGCCTGGCAGGAGCTTGGCATTGACCAAGGCCAAGGAAACTAGGGCTTCAGGCAGGAATCTGACTTTAAGCAAAGACAAGGGAGTAAGCTCAAGCAGGAATCTGACATTAGAGCATGACAGGGAAGTTAAGTTCAGGCAAGAATCTGATGTTAGGTTATAGTAGGGAAGTAGGTAAGGCCAGGGATTTCAATCTTAGAGTGAAACGAAAGAAGCGGGCTTCAGGCAAGATTTTGGGCTTCAACATGGAAGTAGACTCAGGTATTTTGGTCATTCTGACAAGCCCTTGGAAACAACTGTCACAGGACTTTGCTTATTGCCTTGACTATTTTGTGTTTACTGTCTTGCTTGTTCCTCTTTGTACTACTATTGATCTTAATTCCTGCATGTAACTAAAATGGTATAAAAGTAGATTGGAAATTATTAAACCTGCCTTCAGTCTCAGAATTGATTGGGGTCATGCTACAATGTTGTCTAATTGTCTTTTTTTCCTTTTTAATCCTCGCTCTTGTGCTGGAGAACCTGTTGACTGACTTAGTGGGCTTTTTCACCCCATTCTCTTCTCCCCTTTCCCCATTACTCATGACCGGCCTCCTCCTCCTCCTCCTCCTCCTCCTCCTCCTCCTCCTCCTCCTCCTCCTCCTTCTCTCTCTCTCTCTCACTCTCTCTCTCTCTCTCTCTCTCTCTCTCTCTCTCTCTCTCTCCCCCTTTCTCTGCCTCTACTACCCTTTTAATTCCCTTTCCCATGCCCTGAATAATCTCTATTCTATACTATACCTCAGCATGGGCCTGCTAAGGCACCCCTTCCCCCTATACCTGACTACACCTCCATAGAACATACCCCCCCTTTATCTTTTTATAAATACATCAGTGCTCTTAACAGCTGAGCCATCTCTCCAGCCCTGACCTAAAGAGTTTTTAAGTTAACAAACATGGCCAACAGCATAACCCCAGAGCTGTCAGACTTATATAAATTTTATGTAAACTTTACTTTGGGTTTTACCTAAACATTTATGTCAATAACCTAGGTTATGTCTCGCTATAAAGTAGTAGTCACCCACCAAAACTCTTATTAAAAGTAGATCAACATTTAAAAAAAAACCTTGTTCTGTTAGACATAGAGAACTAGACTCAATAGTCTAGTCTTATCACTATAGTAATATTCAGCTTTTGAGAATATTTTATACTTTGCTCTAATTGTAGCAAAGTTTATCCACATTTCTTTCCCAAGACTTATCCTCTGCCAACTTCTGTGACTTGCTTAGAAGATATTTTTGAAAAATATCTCCAAAGTTAAAAGACCAGGTTGTGTGTGTGTGTGCAAGGCATGCCTGGGTGCGGCACGGGGATTTGGGGTGGGTGAAGCTGCCCCACACGGCATATGAGGTCATTTATTGAGACCACAGAACATAGAACAAGAGAATGAGTGCGAGCGTGATGGCCTCTGATGGATGTGCTGATGATGTGTGAGACTCTTGATAAGAGGGAAGGCTTGGGGTTGGGGTGTATAGGAATGTGGGGCTCTGTTATGAACCCCTGACTGAACAAAAGGCAATGTTCATTTACAAAGGCACAGACTTTCTGATGTCCTCATGTCTTTACAAGTCTCACTCAACTGTTACACACAGGCCAACCTTGAGCTACTGGTCCCTCCTTCCTTCTTCTCCTGAGTGCTGGGATTACAGGAAGGAGCACAACTGTGCCACACTTGAGGTAGTTTTAATATATGGGCTTTGGGGGAGTAGCCGTTTGTGAGAAGCAGGTGGGAATCTGTGCGTCACCCCCTCAGGTTCCCTTTCTACCCCACACATAAGGTCTTTGATGCCTACTATTTACTCAGAAGAGGGAGCCACAGTTTCCCAAAGATGGGCTGAAACCCAGCACGTGCCGACAGCTGGTGTCTATCGAATGTGTTAGGATCCTAAGAACTGTGTCCTGCTCTGGCTGTATCTCCATGTGCCTGTGGTTATTATGAAATAAGTCTCAGCTTGTTATGACTTGAGTATGAAATGCCCCCATAGGCTCGTGTTGACAGCCTGTCCTCAGCTGCTCATGCTTTTTTGGGAAGTGTTGGAATCTTGAGTAGGTGGGGCCTCTGTTGGAGGAAGCCAGTCATTCTGTGTGCCCGAGACAGGGTCATATGTAGCCCAAACTGAACTTGCTATGTAGTGAGGATGACCTTGAATTCTTGACCCTCAGGCCTTGACCGCCCAGTGTTGAGATGATATGTGTGCCTGGATTTAAGGGCACCTCTCGTCTCTGGCCTCTGTTATGTGTGTTTTCACAGTGGGTGAGCAGCTTCGCTCTAACATGCTTGTGCCATAATACTCCATGTTACCACAGCCCCACATCAAGAGCCAGGTGCTATGGATATGAACTTCTGGAGCTGCCCATCAGAACAGCCTCTCCCACTCTGAGGGGCTCCTTTCTTCTCCTCCTCCTCCTCCTCCTCTAACTCCTCCAACTCCTCTCTTCCTCCTCCAGCTTCTCCTCCTCTTCCAGCTCCTTCTCTTTGAGCTCCTCTTCTTGTTTTATTTCTCTTCCTCCCCCTCCTTCCCCTCCTCCTTCTTCCCCTCTCCCTCCTCCCCCTTCTCCTCCTCCTCCCTGTCCTCCCCCTCCCCCTCCTCCCCTTCTCCTCCTCCCTGTCCTCCCCCTCCCCCTCCTCCCTCTTTTCCCCCTCCCCCTCCTTCTCCTCCCCCTCCTTCCCCTTCTCCCCCTCTTCCCCCTCCTCCCCCTCCTGCTTCTCCCTTCCCCCTCTCCCCCTCCTTCCCCTGCCCCTCTTTCCCTTCTTCCTTCTCCCCCTTCTCCCCCTCCTCTCCCTCCTCCCCCTCCTCCCCTCCCTCCTCCTCCATCTCCTCCTCCTCCTTTTTGAGACCGGCTCTCACCATAGCCCAGCTGGTCTTGAACTCTTCATGTTGCTGAAGTGCCTTGAACCTCTAATCCTCCTCCCCCCACCCCAGTGCTAGGATTACCAACATGTGCTACCATACCCAGTTTCTGGGAATGTTTTCTGTCCTGTGCTGTGTCGCATCAATGAAAACTCAAAGCCAGGAATGCTTGCAGCTGGACAGCTGGCCCTGGGAGATGAGAGCAGATGAGAAGGAAGCAGGCTAACTCAAGAGCCAGCACTGTGGAAAGGCCTCTGAGGGCCTGTTAACTTCTCAGCTCCTCTGCAAACTCCACAGCACAAAGGTCTCTTATTCAAAGCAAATGCTACCTTTAGTGAAACTCTTATTTTCTTAATAGTTAACATAATTCCTTTGTTCAAAGAAACTTTGTTAAAAGATATGGCTGGCCTCGAGGTATAATCAGTGTATGATAAAGGAGGGAAAAAGAAAATGGAGGCTGGACTCTGAGAAATGGGATCAAGAGGGAGCACTGTGGCCCAGGAGACCATCTTCCTTGTCTCTGAACTAGTAATAAGATGCCGTGGTGCTCACTGATATTTTCAGTGGGAAACAAATTACTTTTAGAGCCCACAAAGTAAGGCCGAGCTTTTGCAATGTAGGTGAGAGGTGAATGATAAATATCAGGGTTTCGCTTGTGCCATGGGAAGGGCAAGCTAGTGTCCTCACTTACAGGTCCCTGCGGTAACACAAACTAGGAAGCATAGGTCCCTTCAAGCAGCACCTGTCCTGTGACAAGGACTTTTGTGGGCTGGTACTGATGAAATTGTCACACCCATACTGAGAAATGGGGCTGATTGCTAAAGGGCTGGGAAACAGGTTAAGAACTGAGTGAAGACTCTGAAGAGGACTTCTCAGGTGTTGGGTTATATAGTTCAGGTAGTAGAAGCTCCTCTAACATGCAGGAGGCCATGGTTTTGATCCTTAGCACCACACATACAAGACATGGAAGTGCAGAGTGGTGGAGGCAGAAGGTCAGAAATTTAGTGTCATCTTTAGCCATATAGTCAGTCTGAGGCTATCATGGTCTAAAGAACCTTTCTTGAAGAAGAAGAAGAAGAAGAAGAAGAAGAAGAAGAAGGAGGAGGAGGAGGAGGAGGAGGAGGAGGAGGAGGAGGGGGAGGGGGAGGAGGAGAGGGGGAGGAGGAGGGGGAGGGGGAAGAAGGAGGGGGAAGAAGGAGGGGGAAGAAGGAGGAAGAAGAAGGAGGAAGGAGAAGGAGGAGAAGATAATCGCCATTCTACAGGCTCCTGGGAACAGCCTATGGGCTACCTCTTTTCTAAGTGACTAGCCATCATAGTTGATGTGTTGATTACAGGCAGGAAGATCATGCCCTGAGATAATTTAAGGCAGGTTTGGTCTTGAGGCTCTGTGATTTTTGGATAAGATCACAATACAGCAGATTGGGATTGGTGAGCACAGGGCAGTTAAAGTTTTGGGTTATTAATTAACTTTATTCTTTGACAATTTTATGCATTTTCCCCCATGACCCATCCGTATGATGCCTAGATGCTGATGGGCCCAGTCCTGTGTAGGTCCCGTGCAGACTGCTGCTGCCAAGAATCAGTGAGGGCCCACTAGCTATGTCATGCCCAGAAAATGGCGTTTCACAGTCCCCTCCCCAATCCCATGGCTCTTACACTCTCTCTGCTCCAATTTGCATAGTTTCCCTGAGCCTTGGAGGAGACAGAAGTGCCCCATTTAAGGCTGAGCATTTACTACTCACTTATTTCTATCACTGACTATTTATAAATCTTTGCCTTACACATTACCCGCTCCAGAGAAGCTTCTTATACTAAGGCTGAGACCAGAACTAATCTATGGCTATAAATACTTAGAAGGAGGTTTGACAACATGTTTATTTAAGACAACCACAGTAATAGGTTCATTGCTAGGGCCTACCACCTCCCTGCCATGGGCTTTGGATCAGCTGTACAATTAATGGGCATGAACATCCTCCTGTGGACCAGGCTTCAATTCCAATCAGAAAGTGGTTGGTTACCTTCACTCCAGTCCTGCTACTACTACACTGGTGTGCACATCTTACCTGGCCAAGTGTTGTAACTAGACAGGACCATTGATGGTTTTCCCTCTGCAGAGCTCTGTACACAGCACCTTCTGGCACTGTGAAAACTAGCCAGCAGGGAGGAAGTTTCTAGATTCATTGTGGCTTGATTTTTCTATGTCTGGTACACAAGAATGTGGTATCTTCAACAGTAGAATATTCCCTTCCGATACAGTTCTGGTGGCAACATAAGCAATGGGAACAGACTGTGTTGTTTTGGGGACTTTGGGAATCCCCTGAACAGTAACTCATAGGAAGGCATCCTACACCTATGAAGGTTCTAGATCTTTGGGAGTGACAATCATTCGGTGCTTCCTATGGAAAAGTTGAGCATTTGAAAATGGGCTTGCAACATTGATCTTCCTGGACAAGGGTATCCTGCTGTGCGAGAAAGCATGCTGACAAAGATGGTGGGATTTTAATGGCATGCTAATGAATGTGGCAAGCTATGGGGTGTGGATGGTTTCATTCCCAGACCTACTTTTGAGCCCTTCCTTCTACATTCTGGGGGAAAAGCCTCACTAAGAAAGGGATTGCTTCTGTCAGGTGTGGGGCAGCACATCTGTTAGGGCTCAGAAGACAGATGAAAGGATGGTGAGTTAGAGGCCAGCTTGGATGACAGATATAATATGACTGCTTCAAAGAAACCACACACACCAAAAAACACAACATCAAAATAAAGCAATGGGCTGAAGAGATTGGCAGTGTTGCTCAGTGGTTAAGGTAAGTGTTACTCTATCATCTATCTATCCATCCATCCATCCATCCATCCATCCATCCGTCTTCAGATACACCAGAAGACGACTTGGGATCCCATTACAGATAGTTGTGAACCACCCTGTAGTTGCTGGGAATTGAACTCAGGACCTCTGGAAGAGCAGTCCTTGCTCTTAGCCTCTGAGCCATCTCTCCAGCCCCATTTGTTACTCTTGAAGGGGATCTGCATTAGATTTCCAGACTCCATAGCGGCTTATCATCCCACATCATTACAGTTACCATCTGTAACTCCACTTCCAGGGGATTCGATGCCTTCTGAGCTCTGCAGGCACCAGGCATGCATGTGGTGCACATACATATGTACATGTGTTGGGGTTTTGTCTTTTATGGTCTATTGTAATCCCAAGTGCAGCCCCCAAGACCTGGTGTCTGCACATAGTTTCTGAGACTCTGCCCCCAAGTCAATTCTGATTGGTGAATAAATAGTTATTCACCAGGAAAGGAGAATGTTCAGGAGGGAGGGAGGGAAGAAGGAAGGGAGGGAAGGAGGGAGGGAGAGAGAGAGAGAGGGGAGAGAGAGAGAGAGAGAGAGAGAGAGAGAGAGAGAGAGAGAGACCTCATGGGGTAGGAATAAAGGGAAAGCGGCCTTATGGAGTGGCCTACTGGAGCTAAGAGCAGCCTAGGTGAAACACAGTAAACAGGAACAAGTCAGTGTTATGGATAGGGACATGGATTCTAACAGCATGGAGGGTGGGCAGTTGCCCAGCTCTAGTGCTGCCTAAGGCATATCTAAAAATATAAAGGCTGTGTCTTTCATCCGGGAACAAATGGTTAAAGTTGGGGAAGAAACCCTGGACCAGGATTTTTAATATTTTCTACTACATACTTGTAGGCAAAATACTCATACACATAAAGTAAAATAAATAATAAAAGGTTTCAGGGAACTGAAGAGCACTTACTGTTTTTGCAAAGGGTCTGGGTTTGATTCCCAGCACACACATAATAGCCCACAACCATTTGTTACTTTGGTTTCAGGGAATCCAATACCCTTTTCCAGCTCCTGAGGGCACTACATGTACACAGAACACATACATGTAGGTAAAATACCCATATACATAAAATAAGTACACCTAGAAATTGCTTTTAAAAGAAAAGAGTTTTCATAAACCTCCAAACAGATTCTGTCTCACCTCAGTCTTGTCTCCATCATTCAGAAAAGGAATCTCTGTGCCTTGTCTCCTCAGTATGAAGGGGAATCCTCATTTCTCCACGAGTATCAGTAGCTTGGTCTGATTGGTGCAATGGTGTCAATTCTGTTATTGGGGTAAGTGATCTCTTTCTGATGGGATTTGGAGCCCACACCACAGGCAGGAATTTATTATGTCTGGTTCTGTAAACCTGTCAAAAAGCCTGTGGCTGAGGAGGTCACAGGTCCTAGTAGGGAACTGACAGCTGCTGTTTTGCTAAGGGGATGTGATGCACCTATTGAATTGCCTTCTAAATAACCATGTTTATCCTCACACATCTGTGCTGTTTCTGCTTGATTAGTGCAGAGACTCGTAACTGGTCAAAATGCTGACACAAGAGTCTGTGTCACTGCTCCGGTGCCCAGAGAATATCAGTGATGAGAGGGCAGAAAGGTGGCAAGAGACAGAACACGGCCCAGGATGCTGTAACATGCTGTCTTTCATTGGTGACATGGCTGTGGAACTCTCGAATTCATAGCAACTGCCATGTCTTACACAAAACATGCCTGAGACTGGGCCTGAGAGCATCCAGCCAAGGAAGGAGGAGGGGCTTATGAGGCTCTGCTGAGGAACGGCTGAGGAGGGAGGGAGAAACATTTTCTTTTAGTGGGACAGTTGAAATGGGATAACAAGTGAGCTGCACATGCTTCTGTAAATAATCTCTTCCTCACAGTTCTGTAGGCAACTCTGATGAGACTCATTGGTTCACTAGAGAAAGAGAGAGGGAAAGAGAGACAGAGACAGAGAGACAGAAAAAAGATATGAAAGCATAAAGGGGTGGTTAGGAAGAGGAAGGAGAACAGGTGAATATGATTAAATATATTATACACATGTGACACCGTAGTGCTGTAAGTGTTTTGTGCTTGTGGATTGGTACATGATCTAGTCAGGACCAGACCTTACCATGGTCTTTCTTCATACACAGGTGCAGTTGGAGCGTTCCAGCTGACCTGCACAGACAGGGCCTCCTTCTAAGAGGAGACCAGCCGTATGCATCCTCTCATCTCCCTGTCATTGGCAGGCTTAGTCGGTTTCTCTTCCACCTCCTCTTCCTCCTCTTCCTCCTCTTCTTCCTCTTCTTTTACATTTGGCACAAGTTCTTACTATGTAGCTCAAGCTGACTTCCAACTCACCATCCTCACATCCCTGTGTCCAGCAAGTTCCAACGGCAGCTGTACCTGACTTTTGATATGCTCAGAAATATTCTGCTTAGGCATTGGGATTTGGAGGTAGGCGAATGGAGTTTCCCCGGAGCTTGCAAACTCCAGCATCCTGCACCAGGGAAGGCCTGTGTTTGGGAGAGTTGGATTTTTGCTGAGCACTTACATTCCCCACCCCGCTCAGTGCCCAGGGAGGCTGACCTGGATGTCCTACAACAGTCTGCTCCTTTGTCTCTTCCACCAAAGGGAAACACTGTCCAGGGGTGACAGGGAGAGGAAGAAGGGAAGTCATATGTTTCTTCCCCCGGCTTTTCCTGAGGACCTGAGTAGGAGACTGCTGCTTCCAGGGACTGTTACAGATTCTGTCATGTGGCATTCTCCAGTCTTTCGGTCCCTGGGGCACACTTCTGTCCTCTTGTTTCTACAGGCCTCTGTGTGGAGGAAAGCTGAAGCTGACTGCAGTTGTTTGGACTTCCACACTTCTGGCTTATGCTTTTATAAGCTACATCCCCTTAAAACTGTTAAATCTTAAAAGTTTTGTGTGTGTGTGTGTGTGTGTGTGTGTGTGTGTGTCTGTGTGTGTGTCTGTGTCTGTGTGTACCCCCCACGGGCACACACAGAGACACAGACAGACAGACAGACAGACAGACACACACACACACACACACACACACACACATCATAGCCCCTGGTTGCCCTAAAACTTGCACTGTAGACCAGGCTGTCCTTGAACTCTGCCCTACAAGTGCTGGGATTAAAGGGGTGTGTCAACACTGCCTAGCCTGTGAACGACTTTTCCTCTTTCTATTATGGTTTTGGGTATTAGGCTAAGGTTGTGATGCTTGTATGGTAGAAGTGGTAAGCACTTTTACCCAGTGAGCCAACCCCATGGCCCCTTTTATTAAATGCCACAGAAATGGTCCACTAAGAGGTACCATCTCTTACCTGCTGTGGCCTGACTACACAAGGGCTTTGTGGAATGGTCCTGTGGTTGATGTTTGTTTCCCACTGCACTGTAGTCCCACGATGCTCAGCAAGTATTTGGTGAAGTTTCATCAAATGAGTGACAGGATCTGAACTACAGTCCTTCCTCTCCATACTTCAGATACTCACTTGAGCACACCCATGCCATGCACGGGTGCCCAGTGAACTCGAGGAGCTGTTAGGTTAAGCAGCACAGAGCAGGCTACGTCTGTGACTTGTATTCCCATGAGCTTCAGCTTCCTGAGTTGCCTCAGTGGCTCGTGCCCAAACGAGTAACATGTGATGTGTGAGGAACATCTGAAATACACAGAGACAGTAAAGACAGGGTGCTTGCCAAAAGAAGGATGAAGCCATTTCTCTAACTCATAGAAAGTCCAGTCCACAACACAGGAAATAAATGTGGGACATTTTCATTTGTTTAGATGTAAAGGAAGCATGTTGAATAAACTCAATTCATAGTTACTGGTTTTGCATTTACAAAGTTGATATTACCTTTATTATACTCAATGTTATATTAGGGCATCATTGTTTCATTCTGTATGAGGTAAAGCTGATACAACTACTGTGTGTTTATATCCATAGTTACAATCAAGTTCACAACTGCAGGCTCCATAGTGGTTCGTGACATTTATTACAATTACATTTTCACTGTGCAAGTGTTGCAAGAATTTCTCATGATGAGGTGTACCCCAAAATTTGTGTCTCTCTGGAAAGATGCTTTTGTGGGTAGGGCTCACAGAAATATCAGGCAGGACTGTTCCAAGATCCCTCACCAGGCCTCAGGAATTTCTAGTTGCTTGCAAATATGTCACTATTATAATTCCGTAATGAAAGAAATTCCATGATTTTCCTTCCTGGGTTCCCAAGCAGAATTGGCGTCCAAGACCATCTGTCATAGTACACCTCATCTTTTCGTAGAGCTGTGCCTTTGATGATCTCCAGAGCGCACTCATCCTTGGGAGAAGCTTGGGCTTTAAGTAGTATCCCAGAGGTCGCCCTTAAAGCTGTTTCTGTAGGCCAGAGAAAAAAGTGAGTTAATCCAGGGTTAGCAGAGCTCATGTGATAGAGACTTACAGGCTTCTATGTGTCACGCACAGTGTACTCATGTCTCCCACAGTCCCTCTGAGGACCCTTAGACAACTGGAAATGTCCAGTGCTGACAAAGGAAGACTGGTTGGCAGAGGTCTGCCTCCCTGGATAGGGATCTGTGGGGTAGTGGAGGTGACAGCTTAGGGGTCCAAATGTTCTCTGGGTGTTTGGGTTGGGGTGACACATTAACATGGGGGTGCAGAATGAGGACTAAATCGCTGATGTAAAGTGTAGGTGGCAAACAAGAATGTGTTTTGACAATGACCCACTGCTTTATAGAAGGCAAAGTAGAACCAGGCTTTTGGGTCCCTCTTAGCCCTGACCACTGTCACAGAGAAGGGGCTGCTGATAATTATGCTGTCTCTTCCTATGGGTCACATCCTTCAGATGCACCATCTCTTCCTTCATCTCCATGTCACTTGACTTCCAGTTTGTTCTATAATCACTACTTGGTTACTCCTTTTTTAAAAAACAAACAAAACAAAACAAAACACAAAAACAAGGTCTCATGTATCCCAGGCTAGCCTCCAACTCAATATATAGTTGAGATTGACTCTGAACTTCTGATCCTTCTGTATCTATTGCCTGAGTGCTGGGATTACAGGTGTGTTCTGTCTTACATAGTTTATATGGTGCCAGGAATTGAACCCAGGGCCGCATGAGTACTAGATGAGCAGTCTACCAGCTGAGCCACAGTCCCAGATTCTCAGCTACATCTTAAACCAAAGTTTCTCACAGTCCTAGATGTGTGTTTGAGATAAATGTATAAATGGTGCACTCACTGTCTCCTTACACCCCTCACCTTTCACCCCTCACCTTTCACTCCTCCCTCACTGTTCATGAACTGTATCATCATGCATAACCCTGTGCAGTGCCAGAAGTGGGCACCATAGGGGCAGCACAATGGCACTGGCTGTTTTGACTGTTTGCTTTTTTGTTTACCAGCATCCCCTGGATGGTGTCCAAGAGCACACTCAATTTCTCCTATTTATTTCTTAGTCTGTGAAGGTTCTTTTCCTGTTTCTCATGGCCTTGATTCTTTGAAGGGTACCCATCACTGTTTCTAAGGAACGTAATTCAGTTAGGTGTACATCCTTCTCAGTGTATCACATTGAGGAGCCCATACAATCAACTTCTTGTCACTGTTGAGTCCAGTAAGAAAGGTACGCAGGTGGTGGATATCATTTATAGACTAGCAGTAGTCGGGGCAGTTCATATGGGCATAAGGAGCACAGAGTTCAATATGCCCCGAGAATGGAAAGAACAGACCAGTGACAGAGGTGCCTCGTTGAGTGACAGGACTGATGCTTCCAGCTCTGTTCTCAAATGCTTTGCTCCTGAGAAGGAAGGGTACCCTCAGGGAGATAGGACCTTCCTTTTTCATGGGGTAAGGCTGACAGACCAACTTAGGGCCACTTATTCCAGGGTCTTTTCCTTACCTGTATCTATGAGGCCAAGGACGCAGAGAGTGATGGACACATTGACCTTGGTTATTAAGTATTCTTTTCTAATGGTGGAAAAGAACCCATCTAGAGCAAACTTGCTTGCAGAGTAGGAAGCAATCAGAGGCTGGGTCATTTTCCCTAAATGACAGATTAAAGAAGTTTGTTAATAAGGATCTACTTTGGCCTTAGAACAGGGCTTGACTAGGAGGACGCTGCCAATCCCGAGGGGTCTTTTTACCCACTGAGTTTCCAGTTTCTCATGATTCTCTATTTGGAGGTGTGGTAGTTTAAATGAGACTCTGCTCCCCCATAGGCTCATATATTTGCATACTTGGTCCCCAGTTGGTAAAATGCTTAGAAGGACTAGAAGGTGTGGCCTTGAAGTAAATGTGTCACATGGGGTAGGCTTTCAAAATCCCAGGCCAGACCCATTCCTCCCCATCCCCACCCCCTGCCTGCTTGCCTGAGGATCAGGATATAAAGCTCTCAGCTACTTCTCCAGCACCATGCCTGCCTGCTTCCCACACCCATGATAGTGGGCTAACATCTGATGCTGTAAGCAAGCTCCCAATTAAATGCTTCCTTTGAGAAGCGTCATGGTGGCCGTGGTGCCTCTTAACAGCAATAGAATGGTAACTCTCCGCACCCGACAGCTGTGCCGAAAAGCCTCGCACTGCTGCGGCACCATTCTTTTTACTCAGGATCACCACAGGAATGGGCAGTTTGGACCAATGAGACAAGGGAAACTGTTGGTGTGTCTCAGTTCTTTGGCCTTCTGGGCCTTCTGGAGGGTGACAATCCTCTTTCTTTCCCGATGGGCACTTTGTGCATTTATACAGGGCTAGAATTGCTACAGCTAGAGCTTCCTTGTTCGCTGAGGAGTAACACAGGGAGGCAAGCAGGGCCAAGAGAACCATGGGGACACAGCCCAGAAGGTCATCTGTGAAGCCTGCCCTACAGTGAAACTCCAATTCTGTCAATACCTTTCCTAAGCGTTTAAGAGAAAAATAGATTCGAATTATTCACAGGAATAGTATATACTTAGAATATGAGCTTTAGAGATGGTGGCCTGGGTATCAATCCCAAGTATGGACTGGCTTAGCTACAATTTGTGGATGACACCATTATTAAGCTGAAATAACCATGTAATACACTTAGCACAAACTCTGACTCATTTGGAGAATGTTGTTGTTGTCAAGAGAATTAGTATTCACATCTCTAAGAAATGTATGAGCCATTCAAAAAGTCATGTTGGGACAAATAGCTAATTACTTAGGGGAACAAAAAATGCCACTCTAATAAATGAATTCAAACAACGATGTGCAAAGTAAGAAGTCCAGTTAGAGAAGGGTGAGTGAATTCTCATCTCAGGAGACAATTCAGGAAATTGGGCACAGGTGGTGAAAGGAAGGACGGGAGGACAGATGTAAAACACCAAAAGACCGCCAGGTGCTGGAAACACCCACCTTGCCCCTTTTGCGTGCACGTCTTTCAAAGAGACCCCTCTTCTAGACTAGGAAGAAGGCACAGGCAGTGTGCGTACAGGCTTGAACACATGCCACGGCCTCTTTCAAGAAATTGAACTGAATAACAAAAGGATTCCAATCACAGCTGTTTGGTTTTGAGCAAAAGGGTTATTTATATAAGGCTGGGGCTAAGACCTACTTCCAGGCACGAAGTGGGTAAGTCAACTGAGGCTGCCGCTGTTGCAGAGAAGGCAGAGATGTGGAGCGGAGGACCACAGAAGCCGGGCTGAAACAGGTGCTACCTCTCCCTAGAGCTTATTGCGTGCCTCATTTTAAAGTCCAAAGGCTGACTAATTGCTCAAGGTTGAAAGGTCTGTGAAAAACAACAAGATACAGATCTGTTTCTAGTGGCCCACACTGTTACACTCGGATCACATCTCCTCTACAGTTGCTTCTATTTTTCTTTTATTATTTTCTTTATTATTATTATTATTATTATTATTATTATTATTATTATTTTCTTTTATTATTATTGTCCTTGCTGGGCTTCTGCTCTTCACATTCACATTTTCCAGGAATCATGTGCCAAATCCAATTCCAGCCCCTCAGTATTGGTAAAGGTCTCTTTGATCTGATGTTTAAGCCCTAGATAGGCAAAACTTTATGACTACAGTATTATTTCTACTTTCAGACTGACAGACGAAGGTATCCATAGACAGGCTTGTGAATTTGTGTCTTTAGATTTGCTTCCCAGGGCACTGTAACAAATCATTCACCGCCAGCATGATGACATCACAGTCCAATCTAGTAGCTCTCAACCTAATGGTTCCGAATGCTGCGGACCCTGACCATAAAACTATATCTTTGCTACTTCATAACTGTAATTTTGCTACTGTTATGAATTATAACAAACGTCTTATATGCAGGATATCTGATAAGCAGTCTAGAATACACTGCTAGGGAATTTCCCACCTCAACCCATACCAATATGATTGATAACACACAGACATGCCCAGAGATTCGTCTCCCAGGTAATTCTAGATTCTATCCAGACAACTAACATTTACCATCACATGTGGTAGAAGGTGCCTTTAAATAAAAAAAGATATTATAGAATTATTAAGCAAGGGTCAAGTCAGGGCAACTGGAGCACAGGAGGAAAAAAAAAAACCAAGGGAGGAGGGCGAGCCATGCCATAGTCCCCGCCCTGCCCTTTGGAGGTTAGAAACTCCTGGGAAGCCAATGTTATCATTTCTACACTTAGATAAAAAGCCTCAATTCAGGTCAGCTTAATTACAGAGAGGAAACCCTTGATTTTCAGAGCTTTGGTTGTTTTTTTTTTTTTTTTTTCCTGGAGATTCTTGATTTAGGAATTGCTGTTAATGATTGTGAGCCAGAAGCCCATAAAAGAAAATCTGGGGCAGATCACAAAAGCAGGAAAAAGAAGACAACCTCCTGGTCCCCAGCACATTCCAATACAACCTTGGGCATTTAATTAAAGTCTGTTTCCTATCCCAGAAACTATTTGTAAGTATTTTCTCACATGACACACCATATAAACCACACATAGTGGCATAAATGCTATCCCAGCACTCTGGAGGTAAATCAGGGGGACAGGGGTTCAGGATTCTTCTCAGCTACATAGCAAGTGCAAAACTTTTCTGGGTCACACAGGACCTCTTTTAAAAGGGTCACACAGGACCTCTTTCAAAAGAAAATGAAACAACCTGGATTTTTGAAGGAGTTCGCCCTTTCCCGCGTTCACAAACATTGCAAATATGTTACTAGATGCAAATGTGCAAGTTTTGTCACATAAACTGATTAGCATGGTGTGGGAAAGTCATTTGCTAAAGTTAAGTTGCACATCTTGACATTTTAACTAGCCAAGTGAGAACATTCTTGGGACAGGAATCAGGAAGAAAAGGGTTGAATTATGTCAGAGTCACCAAGTCACATGCGTGCTCTGGGAAGGACAGATTCCCACGGAACAGGATTGGGTGAGCAGGAGAGGAAAGGGTCACCTCATTCCCAGTGACACCCCGTAGGAGCTACTTGTGTAACTGACAAACACCTGCCAGGATCAGAACCTCATTAACAGACGTAATTTGTAAAGAGATTGTCCTGATATGCTCGGAGCAGTTGTAACAGTGAGAGGCTGAGAAGTCCATAAAGTGTTAGGCTCAAGGTCAATTTCTAGTTAACACAGAGGCAGGACATATATGCAGCTGATTCTCTTCCAGGAAGATTTAGACACAGATAGAGCTGTGGTGACTATATTTTCTAAAGCAAAATATGGGACGAGGAGTCTGACGTGTCTGAATGCAAATGTGATTGTAAATGGGACAGAATGTGCCATTAGAACTAGCCCCAAAACATTGGGTTCCAGCCACTGCCGAGTAGCCAGAGCTGGCAAGCTGGCAGGCTGTGTACACGGGCTTGTTAGCTGAACACCAGAGGTCAAAGGGAGACCTGGAGTGCAGGATCTAGGAGGATTATAGCTCAGGCCGTGGAGACATGGTAGACTCCAAGCAGGAACTTGCCCGACCAGTGATATAGTTCCTTTGCCTGGGTCCCTCTAAAAGTCTGAAGAAAAGCAGGGGTGGAGCTTTTTAGTCCAGGTTGCTTTGTTTGTTTATTTGTTTTGAGGATTCAATTAAAGCAGTTGAAAAATGTGCCATTGAAATAGAAATCATTTGAAAATCCAGCAAAGGAAGCTGATGATGGAGGGGAAAGAGCAAAGCACACCTGGAAACCGGCGGGGGTCAGAGTGTTTACCGCAGGGATCACCAAAGAGCCCAGAAAGAAACCCCCAAAGAATGTACCCCCACATCGTCCACTTCACTGGGTTCCTAGGACAAATACTTTTTCCTTTTGAAATAATTTCAAACATTTAGCAAAGTTGAAAGAGTGTGTATATGAGTATTATCTCCCCCCCCCTTTTAGACAGGGTTCCATATACTTCAGGCTGGCCTCCAAACTGTTATGTACTGGGGTGACCTCTTGAACTCCTGATCCCCCTTCCTCACTCTCAAGGGCTGGGATGTCAGGCATGCACCACCACACATGGCCCCTGTGAGCCTTTTGAGAGTAATCCCCATAACTGAGGTCAGGGCTAATGCCATGTCCTATGTCCTGCCATCTTGAATACTTCAGTGTCCATTCCTTCCAAGGAGAGACACTATCCTGCTTGGTCACACCCCAAACAGGACAAGGAAACCATCCATTCAACTCTTAGGGCTTCTGGAACAGTTAGTAAGAAGGTGGGTTGTTTAAGATAGCAGAGACTTTTTCTCATAGTTGTGGACTGGAGGTGTGTGAGATCAATGAGTGGGGAGAACCATGCTCTCTTCCAAAGCTCCAAGAGAGGATTCTTCCTGGATGCCAGCATTGCTGTTGGAACCCTGTTCCCTCCATCTTTGGTCCAGTGTCTCTCATGGGGTGTTTATTGTTAGATTTAGTACTGGTGTGGGTAATCCAGATTGATTTCAGCTCAAGAGCCTTCATTCAATTAAACCTGCAAACATCCTTCTAAACAAGATTATGTCTATAGGATGTGGATGTCTTTCCAGTGGCCAACATCCAACCCACTGCAGGATTGCTAATGAATTCTTGCTCTGTAATCCATGAACCACCATGCAGTGCGGATGCTTGTCTCTACCATATACTTTATAGCAAAGGCACCCCCAAAGAACATGAGTTACATTGCATGATGGGACTTGTCAGTCCACTTCTACTTGAAATAATTCTCCAATCTGTCGTTGAAGTTCACTGACACTGTTGAGAAGTGTAGGTACTTATCCTATACCAGCCAATATGCCATGACTGCCTCTTGCCATGTATGAAGAGCTGATGGCTCAATGTTTATGAATTTTGCATCAGCCTATGGCAATCATGGGACTGTTTACACTATAGAAATGCTACCAATCAGGTTTTTAAGAAGTTTCCCTTCTAGGAAGCTGGCCTTTGAACACACACCAGCACACGTACGAGGACTGTTCTGCCATTTGGATTTGTCTGATATTCTGGCATGACTTGATTTGAACTATTCAGTTCTGGTAGTTTCAGATGTAATTCTAAGTTTGTCATGTCCAGTCCCACCAGATCGATACTGGGTTCCAGTCCATTCTGTGGCTGGTGATGTTAATCACAGGCCACTGGACTAAGGAGTAACACTGAGATTGCTCTATTGTGGAACTGTTCTTTTCCCTTGTAATCAGTAATTATGTTAAGTGAGTTATTTCAAAAGTATATTAACCATCCTTAAACACACAGTTCAGTGGCACCAGGCACATTTTTGTTGTGTAATAGCTTCCACCACCACCTCCAGAACAGTTTTTATGTTGCAAACTGAACTCTACACCCATTAAACAGTAAGTTCCATTTTCTGCCTCCCCTGGGCCCAGCTGCCACTACTGATAGGTCAGCACCTCACTCCTTATTTTGTTTGCTGCCCTATATGTAAGTCAGGATTTCCTCCTGGTTGAGACCACATACTGTCCTGCTGTGCCTGTGAATTCCCATCTGCCTGTTGTGGATGTGTGGATTCCTCTTGTGCTGTCTTCAGATCTCTCTCTGAGACGGATTCTAACCCTGAGTATCTACCCAGGAGTAGAGCTGCAGGATTATGCTGTTTTTAAATGTTTTGAGGAGTGGTTATGTTTTTTTTTTTCCCTGACACAGCCATACCATTTTATATTCCTCCTACTATATAGGACTCCATTTCTTTCTGCATTTCTTTCTCTCCTCCTTCCCTTCCTTCTTTCTCTTTCTGCCTTCCTTCTTTCCTTCTTGCCTGTCATGGTAGCAACATGCTAATGGATGTGGGTTGGTTCCACCTCATACTTGGGGTTTCCCTAGTGATTAGAGATGTTGAACATCTTTACATGTTTCCATTGGGCATTTGAGTATCTTCTTGGGGGAAGTATCTTTTCAAGTTCTTTGGCCAATTTTGAATTCACTGTTTCGTTGTTATTGAGGTCGTTGTTGTTTTTGTGTGTATATGTGGTTGAGCAGGTGGCACTTTGAGATCATATAAATGCCCTGTTTCTTATTTAACCTTTAGCCTCTGGTTTTAACATTGATTAATGTGTCCTGGATGAATGATTACCATGGTGGTTGCTAACTGGCAATTCTCCAATGTTCTTTTCCTTTCTGTTTATCATTTGGCCCTCCACTGTGTGGGGGAGATGCCTCCTCTCTCCATTTGTTTATTTGAGTGATTATATAATCATGAATTCATTGTTTTCTATGGCATGTAATAGATTATAATCCATTTTGTTACAGTTATTTTAATGCTGCAGGAGCCACAGGCAGGGCTAGTGGAATCCTTTTAAAGTTAGCCTCTGTATACCTATTATTCTTTGACCATTTATTTACTCACTGACAAACAAGATTTTTAAACTTGCTTGCCCTTCTTTCCTTCCTTCTTTCCTTCCTTCCTTCTTTCCAATACTGACGGTTTTACCCAGGGCCTTCAGAGCCAGGCAGGCTCCGTGCTGCTGAGTGGCAGACTCAGGGGCCTCTTGTACTTCCTGTCTCTGCCCTGCAGCTGTTGTGTCTCGAGCTCTGGGTCCTTTTAGTGACACAGAGAAACAAGATCTGGGACCCACTGAAGTCTCTCAGTGGCAGCAAGGGGAGTAAATGTGTGTGTGTGTGTGTGTGTGTGTGAGCATGTGTGTGTGAGCATGTGTGTGTGTGTGTGTGTGTGTGTGTGTATGTATGTATGTGCACGTGTGGTGTGTATGTTTAAGAGAGAGAGGGGTGGGGGTTGTATGAATGCCATGCCATGGCATGTTTGTGGAGGTCAGAGGACAATGTTTTGGGTCAGTTTTCTCCTTCTGCCTTGGTTTGCAGGACTGATTGAATTCAGGTCTTTAGGCTTACATGGCAAGGGCTTTGCTCGTGTCTTCTTGGCCCTACCATGCAGCATTTCTTTAAAAATAAGTTTTCAAGTTGCCGACACTAGTTGTTTACTTCTCTGGTCTTCTAATAATATCTTATCAATATCGTACCAGATTGGGTCAAGATCACAGTAGCGTGGCCCATCACAGCTGTGATTCCTTTTGACTTAGCTGTTTTGCTGGTAAAATCTGTTTCACATTCTCAGTAACAAAGCGTTCAGAGCCTCATGGGCTTCTGCTTGTTATCTTTCAGTTCCCATAAAGCCCTAGCTGGAAACGAGACGGGCTAATCCCGTATAATCGATAGTTACTTCATTAATTTTTCCGTTTCCAACAGGGTACTCAGAATCTATGTATTTCTATGATTGTAGCATAACCTGTGCTTGTTTTAAGGATGAATCCTGGTATAATTTTTAAAAAATCCATTATTCCAGTCAGTTATGTTTAAACACCAAGCACATGACTCAGTTTGAAGTGGTAGGTAGCATCGGGAACAGCTGTAGATGTGTCCGCATGGACAGCTGACAAGCACTGATTGTCCCAGCAAGATCAAGGTTTCATTCAGGCAGCCCTGATAGAAGCTTTGCTTCCCTCTAAACTTCCCAGGCGGGCTTTCATCATTGCAGAGCTCGACATTCTTATCTTCCAAGTTCCCATAACAGAGCATTAAAATCCAGCCTCGAATACCCCACAACATTTCCAGCCCAAAGCTCTAAAGCCCTTCCACAATCCTTAAAACATGGTCAGGACTGTTGTAGCAATAAACAATCTCATACCACTTTCTGTCTTAGTCAGGATTTCTATTGCTTTGATGAAGCACCATGACCAAAAGCAACTTGAGGACATAAGGGCTTATTTC
Source organism: Apodemus agrarius (assembly GCA_964023405.1). Taxonomy (NCBI): domain Eukaryota; kingdom Metazoa; phylum Chordata; class Mammalia; order Rodentia; family Muridae; genus Apodemus; species Apodemus agrarius. The sequence goes on along the minus strand of OZ030017.1, from coordinate 2,102,148 downwards.
ATCTTACAGGGTGCAGTCCATCAACCAGGGAAGTCAGGCAGAAACTCAAGGCAGGAACAGATGAAGAGGCCATGGAGGAGTGCTGATTATTGGTTTGCTCTTCATGGCTTACCTAACCTGCTTTCTTAGCATCACTAGCTCAGGGGTGGTACCACCCACATCAATCACCAATAAGAAAATGCCCCACAGGCTTGCCCACAGGCTAGTCTGGTGGGGGCATTCTCTCAACTGAGGCTCCCTCTTCTCACATTACTCTCTTTGTGTCAAGTTGCTATAAAACCAGCTAGCACACTGTCTGTACTTCCCCACCCCCATTCCATTCTGTGACTAGAGAAACTCAAATTATGGCAACTAACTTTTTTTTTTTTAGTTTCAAAACAAAAAGTTCTAAAAGTGTTGCTGACTTTGCAAGTTGTGAGATTAATGTCCTGAGTTGTGTCCTGTCAATCTCTTTATAGCACTGGAGATGCTCCCTGTGATTGTAGAAGATGCTCCCTGTGTTTGTAGAAGGTTCTCCCTGTGATTGTAGAAGGTTCTCCCTGTGCTTGTAGAAGGTGCTCCCTGTGCTTGTAGAAGGTGATCACTGTGATTGTAGAAGGTGCTCCCTGTGATTGTAGAAGGTGCTCCCTGTGATTGTAGAAGGTTCTCCCTGTGCTTGTAGAAGGTGCTCCCTGTGCTTGTAGAAGGTGATCACTGTGATTGTAGAAGGTTCTCCCTGTATTTATAGAAGGTGTTCCCTGTGCTTGTGGAAGGTGCTCCCTGTGATTGTAGAAGGTGCTCCCTGTATTGTAGAAGGTTCTCCCCATGCTTGTGGAAGGTGCTCCCTATGATTGTAGAAGGTGCTCTCTGTGATTGTAGAGGCTTCAAGGGGAGCCTTGACTTCTTTTTGCAGCATTAACGCACCCTTCCTTTTGACTGTATGCACACCATTATTTTTATATCTTAGAAACAGCTTTAAAAGTTGATGGCACTGCTGCTTCTTTTGCCCTTGCTTTCTCTTCTTAATCTTTCACAAGGAATTCATCTCAGAATTCACTTGTTTCTCTCTATGCTCCCTTTCTGAGGACAGTCTTATTTTACAGCATACATTTTGTTGAGAAATTCAGGAGCCAGACTTTAAACAGAAATACGCATCTGTGTTGAGTCTAGGTTAGGCACACGTGTCTTCCCTCTTTAAGCCTTAGTTTTTTCTCTGTGTACTTGCTGGGAGCATTATCATGCACCGCCCATGAGGAGGGAGTTGACATATTCACCTAGAAGTGGCCTTGACTAAAGCCATGGCTGCAGTGAGCAGCTCTGAGGGCTTCAGCTCCACTACACTTGAGCTTGTCTTCACCTTGAAACTCATTCTGTTTTAGAGCAGAGCCCACTCCCCGCCTCCACCTCCCAAGGTCCAGGATTACAGGAATGTGTCACCATGCCAGCCCACTCAGCCTTGTAAAGAGAAAACTTGAAGCACTCGTCGTCGTCGTCGTCGTCGTGGATAATATTATATTGCCCTCATCCTGAAAAAAGTGCTACTAATTTTCATCAGAGAGGCTTTCTGAGTTTCTGAGTTCAAATCTCCATGTTTCCTTTTAGGGGCGAATCAGGACTCACCCAAGTCATTGTCTTAAGCCTGTCCACACTGCCTCCTGGAGGCTTTAGGTCCCTGGTGAAGCTCATGCTCACTCCTTTGGCATTCTTCCAGCCCCTGTAGATCACATAGCTACATACATGCCTCACCTTGTATGTTTCTAGCCGTCACAACACTCCAGAACACCTCATAACTGAATTACTTCTGGGCTAATTGGATTGAAAGGTAAATAGGAACATTTTCTTAGAGCAGTCGGAACAGGTTGGGTGAGGGGTGAACATGGCTTCCTACCCTGGGTCCTACACCCTTTTCACACCCACCTTCTGACTTCTACCATTTCCATGAACTATGGCATCTGGCCAAACATCTGAAAGCCACAGTGCCAGAGCTAAAGGAGATTAACATCTGTACATTCTCATCTTTATGCCAAACATTACGGAGATGCTGAATCCTGCTGGCTGATCTGTGCAGTTGACAAACCTGTTTTTTTCCCTCCCTCCTTATAGTGTTAAATTCTCAAGTTCAGTTCAGACCACACAGGCAGCCCTTAGCTGACATGAAGGTTACAGTCCAACAAGTGATTTCATTCTTACTAATGTACTACTGACTTAGGGAATATTTAACCTTGACAGTGTGCTCAAAGTACTGTACAAACTGCATTAAAACACTGTTGAAATCTCTGTAGATGGCTGAGTAAGCCAGAGAACAAATGCATTCGGATAGGATTGAAAATTATATTTGTCTCTCCATCCATCCATCCATCCATCCATCCATCCATCCATTGGATCTTTTAAAAGTTGGTCTTTTAAAAATTAACAGTTAGGGGCCTTTAAAAGACAGGTCTGAGTATTTAGAGATCATTGACAAGGTTCTGTGTTCTTTTAGTGTGTTTTCATTTTGATCTAGGAAACCCAGTCCTTTATTACCATGCATAGTTTCAGTCCAAAATGTTTTCCTTGATAAGGAAGAATTTACATCTACCCAGGTATGTATCTATTGTTCTATGGAATTTGGGGGAGAGGGGAGACAGACAGGCAGGCAGGCAGGCAGACAGAGACAGACAGATGAACACAATCAGAGCTTCTGAAGGTGACCTTTCATAATGCAGTGGAGACAGAGGATTTGCTTAAATTTCTCTGGTGCTGGCTGAAAAGACTTCCTGTGAGATGGGGGTAGATGGAGTTGGGGAGGAGGGAGGGAGGGTAGGCTCCTTGCAGACTCCTTGGAGGGGACCACACATTGAGGAGGGATGGGAAAGCTGCACCAACACTCAGTTCCTATGCCATGCATGTGACCGGCACAGCGGGTCATGGTTATGGAGCCCATAGAGCTAGACGACTCAAAAGTAGAATCAGCTTTACTGCCTGTGAAGGTTTGTGTATGCTCGGCCCAGGGAGTGACACAATTAGGAGGTGTGGCCATGTTGGAGTAGGTGTGTCACTGTGGGCATGGGCTTTAAGACCCTTATTCTAGCTTCTGGAAGCCAGTATTCTGCTAGCAGCTTTCAGATGAAGATGTAGAACTCTCAGCTCCTCCTGCACCATATCTGCCTGAATGCTGCCATGTTTCTGCCTTGATGATAATGGACTGAACCTCTGAACTTGAAAACCAGCCCCGATTAAATGCTGCCCTAATAAGAGTTGTCTTGGTCATGGTGTCTGTTCCTAGCAGTAAAACCCTAACTAAGACAACATCTAAAATGAAATATAGAAGACCCATTTTAAGTAAGGGCTGATGAGCTTTTCTTAGATATTTTCTTCAAACCCAATGGTTTTGTGTTTTAAGGTAAAATTCAAGCACTAGCATCTTGCTTGTTTCAGAAAAATCAACTGGGCCTCCCCCCTCCCCTGCTCTTTCTTTTTCTTTTCTTTTCTTTCTTTTCTTTTCTTTTTTCTTTTCTTTTCTTTTTTCCTTTCTTCCTTCCTTTCTCCCTCCCTCCCTCCATCTTTCCCTCCCTTCCTCCTTCTCCCCCTCCTTCCCTCCCTTCCTTCTTTCCTTCCTTTCTTTCTTCCTTTTTTTTTGAGACAAAGTCTTGATTTATAACCCAGAGTGATCTGGAACTCAAGGGACTCCTCCTGCCTCAGTGTCCTGAATGCTGGGATTTACAGTTATGCTTGGATCATTGTCTTCTGCTCTTACATGTTTCTTGGCATGGATGGTGTGGAAGGGGGCAATTCAGCAACATTTGTGTTCTTTTGTAGAAGATAACCTGGTTTTAGTTTTGAATATAGATTAGATCCCATCTGTAGCCCACTATGGCTGAACATGGAGCAATTGTTTGTTTTCTTTTTGTTTGTTTGTTTGCATTTTGAGTTTTGCACTTCACAGAGGGTTTATACTCCATCTTCCTCAAGCTTGGCCACCTCCTTAGCCCTCTCAGAGATGGTGCTAATGCTTGCACCACAACTTAGTACCTTTCCTGGCCCTTCTGAACAAGTTCTTGTCTTGGTTTCAGGTTTCAGGATACATCCTTCATTTTATATAGCTAGAATTCAGTCATCACATCAAACCTTCTTGGACAGACAGACAAATACAACACTGTAGAACTGGTATTCCCTACACAGTTGGTTCTCTGATAGCTTCATAGGGTATGACTCTCCTATCAGCTTTGACTGCCTGCCCTAGGCTGGTCACAGGAGGAAATGAAATTAGATTTGCTTAAGGTATGATAAATTTGGTTTTAGTTATAGAAGTTAACTATGGGAAAGACAAGAACTTGTTCAGAAGGGCCAGGAAAGGTACTAAGTTTTGGTGCAAGCATTGGCACCATCTCTGAGAGGGCTAAGGAGGTGGCCAAGCTTGAGGACGATGGAAACCCTCTGTGAAGTGCAAAACTCAAAATGCAAACAAACAAACAAAAAGAAAGCAAACAATTGCTCCATGTTGTAACCCAGCAAAAAATTCAATGCATTGTGAATGATCATAGCTCTAACTCAATATGTATTTTTTCTGACCTTAGTGTCAGTTTGATGTCTAGTGTTCCGTGTTTGTGAGATTCATATTTTTAAAAGTAAAGATTAAAAAAGGTACTTCCTGATTGCTGAAAAGAAGACACCATGGTTGGGGAGATGGTACTTAAGCATGAGAACTTGAGTTCAGGCCCTCAACACTACATTAAAAAAAAGCCAGGCATACATTGGATAGGATAGGAAGAGACAGGAGGGTTCCTGGGGCATGTTGGCCAGCTAGTCTAGCCAAATTAGTGGGCTCCAGGATCTGGCAAGAAACCCTGTCTCAAATCAAAAACCAACTAAGGCAGAGAATGACTGGAGAAGGTGCTTGGTGTCAGGCTTGGGTAAACCATACACCTGTCCATGTACATAAACACTACACACATGCATGAATAGAAAAAAATATAAAACAATACATCATGGAACATAATACACTTCTCTTAGGGTAAGAAATTAACTTGTTTGCATTTTGCAACTTCAAAGATGTGCTTCAAAGCAAGAAGGTTGAATCTAGGCTACACAAATGATATATATATATATATATATATGGAGGGTCACACAACTCAAGTTCTGCCTCCCAGACCCTATGGAAATTAGTATCATTCCATAGATCCCCAAAATGTATAGAAACATAGGTTATCAGAATTCCATCATATCCTTAGGCTCTGTGGTAATCCTTGTTCCTTCTAAGCACATTTAGACCATGTACATTATAAAAGTTAAAATCTCTAGGCAAAGGTGAAATAGCTTTTGCTTGGACTGCATGTCTTGGCTCATCAACAGAATCAGAAATCCTTAAAGCCACCCACAGCATGACCAACGCACAGGTTTTGGCCAGTGCAGGGGATTCCCTGGGGTGTACCCAGCACCCTCCTACTCAGTATGCATCTGGAAACTCTCTTTTGCTTTCAGCTCAGCATGTCTGTGGGTGAGGAGGGGCCAGAGTCTGTGCTGCCTGGAAGCACCGGGGTGCATATCAATCACCCTGCTAGTGGGGCGGCACAGACACACTGTCCCTTTATCCAGTCACCACACAGGCCTTTCCTGCACCAGAATGGAGAACACTTTACCACATCTATGGCCTTATTCATTTCAGGGAGAACTGACATTTGTGAAGTACTTAACAGTTCATAGTTTCCTAGGTCATTTATTATTATTGTTTTTATATCCTAAGAACTAAGTTTATAGGGCTGATTTATATTCCTGTGTTCTGACTTTCCAACCACATTTTTGCTAATCAGCAAACGTGGGTGTAGGACTTCTGTTCTAAATCCAGGAGGAATCCTCAACTCTGGAGACTCTTGGCGGTGTCTTTAGGTAGTACCATCATGCAGAACATGGGGGAGGGGAGGGGACACACTATCTCTCTCCATGCCATAGAACTCTATTCATAGAGAGTTTCTTTACTCATATTTTGACCTAGTTGGTTGTTGCAATTTTTTTTTGAGACAGGATCTTACTATATAGACCAGATTGGCCTGAAACTTGTTATATAGACCAGGCTGGTCTTGGGCTCACAGAGACCTGCCTGTCTCTGCTTTCCAAGTGGTGAGATTAAAAGGCTATGTATCACTAAGCTCAGCCTACATTTCACTTTTAATGCTACAAATTGATAGTTATAAAAATACCCTTAGTATACACTGCCATCACTGTCCCCTCTCCCTCAGTACTGGGGATTAACACCAGGGTGGGTATTGGCTAGGCAATGACTCTAGTGCTGCACCACACCCTAGAGCAGTGGTTCCCAACCTGTGGGTCTCGACCCTTTGGGGGTTGGATGATCCTTTCACAGGGGTAGACTATCAGGTATCCCGAATATCTGATATTTACATCATGATTCCTAACGGTAGCAAATTTATAGTTGTGAAGTAGCAATGAAATAATTTTGTGATTGGGGGTCCCCACAACATGAGGAACTGTATTAAAAGGTAGCAGCCTTAGGAAGGTTGAGAACCTTAGAGCAATTTTCCTCTCCATTGTTACGTTTTAGATCCTTTTCTCCAGCCAACCACCCTACTTTAGTCCTTAAGGTATTCGATTCTTATTTATGCCTTTGAATCCTCTGGTGCACCGCCCTGTGGCTTTTGGCTATGATGGAAGCAAAGTCTTTTCTGTTCATTATGACCAGGTCACTCTTGTGAAAAGACCGGAACTGGCTACGCCTGAGCAGCTTTTCCTACCCCTGTTCTCTCGCAGGCACAGCTCACACACCAGGCTTCCCACGGGCATCCAGGGCTGTAGCTTTTTGTCTGTGCCCTTTGGGGATTTTATAGTCCTGCTTTGACCAAGCCTGACTCTCTGGGGGCCATTAGTTCCTCCAGTTTCTCTTTTTTTCAATGTGCATGTCCGGCCCTTACCGGGTGTGCACCCCAAGACCCTCATGAGTGAGCCTGTCTGTGTATTACTGGCTTCTGTATAATATCACCATGAGAATTTTAGGTCCATGCAGTGTGACTTCCCTGTATGGAAACGTAAGGCAAACTTGTGCCAGCACAGAGCCTAGCATAACTAGCATTATTCTGTTCTCAGTTTCTACCCTGACCCCTGTTCCACTCACCAGCCAAGGAGGAGACGACAGCAATGCTACCATTGCTCCGCTTCAGCATGGGCAAGGCAGCGGTGCTCATCACCACGTAGCTGAGGAAGTTGACCTCCATGACTCTTCGCACAGAGTGGACGTCCTCGTGGAAGAGAGACATAGAGGTTTGAGTGATGTGGTTGAGAATAAGCATGTCCAGTCCACCTGAAAAGAGATAGATGGGCTGAGGAAGACCACTTGGAGTCAATCCTGTCCCCTTTCCCTCCTGAAAGCTCTAAACCCAGAGAAGGAAAAGAGACGGGAGCCTTACCCATGAGCTTTCCTGCCTTGACAACAAATTGCTCCGCAAACGTCATGTCTTCCATACTGCCAGCAATGTAGTGTGCAGAGGCTGCTCCGAGTTCAAGGCAGCGAGACACCACCTGCAGAGACATGGCAGAGATGGTGGCCATCTTGGTCCTAGGCTTTTATGTGCAGTGTTTGTAGTAACTGGGGTTTAAATAAAAGTTTGTTCCAGAGCTGTTTAGACAAAAAACGTGTGTGTGTGTGTGTGTGTGTGTGTGTGTGTGTGTGTATGTGTTTTGTGTCTAATATTTTTAGATGATGCCAGGTAGTGTGACACATACCTTTGATCCCAGCACTCAGAAGGCAAAAGTGGGCAGATCTTTGGCCCTCAAGGCCAGGTTGGTTTAGAGAGTGATTTCCAGATTTACAGAGTACACAGAGGAACCCTGCCCCATTCTCTCTCTATTTCTCTCTCTCTCTCTCTCTCTCTCTCTCTCTATATATATATATATATATATATACATATATATATATGTATATATATATATACACACACATATATATATATCTGTCCTCTGAAATATATTATTAATTGCATAAATTATTATTGTGTTAGAGTTTAAGTCCATTATTTATCTCTGTAGGGTTTATGAACAGATATTTCCAAATGCATTGTGGGTGTGAGAGCGTGTTTCTCTGTGAGTAGATCTGAGTTTGTGAGTGTTGGTATGACCTAGGGCTCTCAAATTTGTGAGTCTATGGGGCATGACAACATAAATGCATGAGCAGATACAGGAATCCCAGTTCCTGAATACATGTATCTGTACAATGGCAATGTGTATGAACAGGCATAACTTATGAACATATACAATCAAAGAACTCTGTGACTAACAACAGCAAGCACAGATGAGTAGGGGGCAAGTCTTTGCACATAAGTGTGAGACTATAAGCTGGACACAGAACACTCACCTTCTGGAGACTTTCCTCTGACCTTGCAGTCAGTACCACATGGGCTCCCATTTTTGACAGATGATATGCCATTTCTCTTCCAATCCCTTTGCTAGCCCCAGTGACAATCACTTTCTTCCCCTGGAGCATTTCTGAGGAACCACAGAAGCCGTGAGTGTCTCCAAAGCCTTGCCTTGTTTTCCATACTTAAAGGTTATGAGCCTAGATCATTTTGCCTCATGCTGTAAACCACTGAAGCAACACTTGTGGTTATTCATAAACAGACTCTCCAACATGGCTTTGGCCTGGATGTCCAGAACTGAGCCTTCTTGCCATCATTCCTAAAAAATCTCCATGCCCAGAGATCACAGATTCAAGGCCAGAGAGGTCAGAGTTTGGAGAAACTACCCAGTTTCAACCCTTTTGACATAATCTAGTTTCAAGGCTAACTTGAAAGGGAATTTAAAAAAGCATCTCAAAATGTATTCATAGAGATTTCAGCCCCTCTACTTAGTCATCAACTTCATAGCCATTTTTGTTTTTTATTTTGGCTTCTCGGCTATCAGTGTCTCCATGGAGCACAGTCTATCTGACTGAGCCACGTGTCTGGGTACTACCTTCATTTCTGTAGATCTGACATCGCTTTCCATGCTGCAGGTCAAGCAAAGCACGACCTCCTTGGCTGTAAGATTCACCACCCCCCAGTCCCCTCCTGCCCGAAGCCTGTGGCTAGAGGATACAGGGTTACAGACTCACATTAGGGTTTTCTCTTTCTCAGTGATATAGAGATCAAGAGCACAGCTAGAACTTTAGGGACATTCCAGCACCCTGTGTTTTAAGCCTGTTCCTCCAAATGAGACACAGTGGTACTCACCTGGTCTGAACTCTTCATTTGTAGAATAGTAGTAGGCCAGGAAGAGCACCAGGATGGGGAGGAGGTATTTTTTCATAACCGCCATCAAACAGGAACCTGGCTCGGGGAGCCCTGTAGGACACACAAAGAAAACCTGCAGAGCTTTCTACAGCCTCCCAGGCAGGCAGCAGCCTCTGAATTGTGACATCAGGGACGGGGGAGGCTGGAGTAGTCTCAGGCAGCACTAGCCAACTTCCCTGTCAGAGCAACGATTGGCTTTGGGTGGGATCCCATTCGTCCCTGGCAGCCTGCGTGGTGGATTTCATAATGGACAATGTTTACTCCATTTCATTGAGTAAGAGGCAACTTCCAGATGGCCAGGCTCATGACTGTGCAGGGCTGGGTTCCTGAGCATCTCCTACTGCGACATCCTTTGCACAGGGCAGCAATGGCCTTGCAAGAATGGCTTGTCAGGGAGGGAGGGAGAGGGAGGGGCAGAGGAAGAGGGGGAAGGAGGGAGGGAGGGAGGGGGAGAGAGAATAAGGGAGGGAGAGGGAGAGAAGGAGGGAGGGAGGGAGAGAAGGAGGGAGGGAGGGAGAGAGAGACAGAGACACGCACAGAGAGAAAACAGCACCCAAGAACTCCTGAGCATGTGGGGTTTGGGGGAAATGTGAATGACACCAAATAGAGCCAAACTCAAGCCAAATCTCACCCTTGACCCCCCACCCCCCATTCAGAAGCAATTAAAAATAAGAGTGCAAAACAGCAAAATAAGCTCAAGGGAAAAATGTGCATGTCTTAGGAGAAAAAACAAATAAAGCAAGCAAGCCATGTAAGCCCCACACTCCAGTTCAATGAAAAAGCATTACAACATCAAAGAGAAGTTGTAACCCAGCCAGACCCAGATGGCGGGAAACCCAAGCTCAGTTCAAGACTCTCAGGCAAGTGCAATGGGACGTACCCTTATTACTTTAACAGGGAATAAAGAGGGAACAATGGGTGCCAAAACAGGAAGAAAGGCAGCAGGTTGTTAAACTGGGTTATGTAAATGCTGTGGAGGAGCGAGGGACAGAGAGGATGCTGGGAAAAGGAGGCCAGACCAGAAGATCTAGACCATCTTTGGCTCTAGCCAAACTGCTCTCATGAGCTGCAGTGCTAACCTTTTTACCTTTACTTTGAGACTGGATCTCAGTAAGTTGATCAGGTCAGCCTTAAACTTGCTCTGTAGCCTCAGACTTGTGATCCTCCTGCCTCAGCCTCCCAAAGAGTTGGAATTTCACACCTGTTGCCATAAAGTCCTAAGGGACCTATCTGATGTACTTGAAGCAAAATTAGCATAGAGCACCTGGGGTTCCAGGTAAAAATGATCTAATAAAGGGATCAAGAAGAGAGGCACTCTAGCAATTAAAAATTTATTATTATGACAAGACAGACATAATCTCTCTCTCTCTCTCTCTCTCTCTCTCTCTCTCTCTCTCAGACACACACATACACACATCCTCAAAGAATTTAAGACATATGACAGTTAAGTTTTTCAACTTAAAACCAACCACCCACATCATGAAAATCACCCAGGGACAAAGCAAATCCTGAACTGTGAGTTACAACAGAGCATGTAGAGAAGCTGGAATGTCAGGAATGAGAGTCTGGCCTCTGAGGAGAGGTGGGGATCAAGGATGGAAGAGACCTGAATCAACTGGAATTTGGAGAAACCATATTATGATCCCAAAACAGTCTCTGGAATGATCTGGTGACTTTTAACTTCAGAGCAAGAGAAAATAATTTAAGGCCCAGAGGAGATGAAACAATTTGTCAACAAAGGCCACAGCTGTGAGGGTTGCTTCCAGAAGACAATAATGGTTTGAGAACAGCAGAGAGCTGGAGCCGAGGGCACAGAAGACAAAAATAGAAAGGCTGAAATGTAAGTGGGAGGTGCAGTCGTGTTGTCAGGACTGCTGGCATCTGAGCATTCGCAGAAAAGCTTTTATGCTACCAAGACACATGACAGACAAGACTCCTCGGCCTTTCACAGGAGGGGGGAAATAAGACTGTGTTCTTAGCCTTATATGATTAACAGTGAAATCATTGACTTGCACGCAGAAAATAGATAATATGTTTTTAAAATGTGCTTAGTAGTGAAACTATAGGGATCAAGAAAGAGTCATTTTAAAATATCATGATACAAAAGGAAGTTGGAGTGAAGAATACAGAGAAACAAGAAAGAGAAGAAAAGAGTGATAAAAAGACAGAACAAGAGAAAGGGATGAGAAGGTGGGGGTGGGGGAGAGGGCTGTGGTTTGATGCGGAACACACAAGCTAAAGTGCAGACGGCTGTGCCTCTGACTGCCTGAATGTGACAGGCCGGGGGCAGCAGGAGTCAGAGTTTGCAGCAGGGGGCTGCTGATCAGTGGTTCAAGTGGGATTGCAGTTGTATACCACCGAATCTGGTACCAAAGAATTGCGAGTGTTTGTGTATGTGTGTGAGTTTGCGTGTGGGCGCGCATGTGTGCACAGTGCACATGTGCGCATGTATGTGTGTTTGAGTTTGTGTGTGTAAGAGTGTAGGTGCAGGTGGGCATGGAGGTTAGAGGTCCTTTCTCAGGAGCTGTCCACTTTGCTTTACGGGGCCAAGGTGCTGCTCTAAACCTGGCGCTCACCCGTTTGGCTAGGCTATCTGAGCAGAGAGCCCTGGGGACCCTTGGACATTTGCCTCCCCAGCTCTGAGATTACAACAAGCACAGGCCACCATACCAAGATTTTTACGTGGGTTATGGGAATCAAACTTGGGTTCTGATGCTTGTATGGAGAGCTCTTTTCTGACTAAGGTCTCATCTGTTCCCGGTGTCAAAGAACTTCCACATGTGTTTTCTCTATTGATATTGATGCAGGGATTCAGTCAGTTTTGTTTAAAATTTAAAACTAACAAGGCTATCTTCCGCTCACAGTCAGGACAATAAAAAATGTTATGCGTCTTTCAGCCTTTGGAAATTTAAGTGTCTCAGCATTGTAACAGGCCCCTAGACCCTAGCACAGCTGACTCTACAGTGAAAGTGCCATTCAGGCCATAAAACTCAGCACCACCTGCAAAACTGAAGACAAAGACCTAATCCATCAAAGCCTATAGTTCTCTAAATGGACTAACCTTGCTCTTTGGCTTCTGTAGTTCCGCTTCTGGCTAACTGTTCTTGTTTACTCAAATATGTCAACCCAGAATATGGTTTTTGTGTTTAAAAGGTCACCTTGAGAAGGGCTCCGTGCTACCCTGGGATTGCAAACACCTAGTGTCATAGCCAGCTGGCTAATAAGGACTTTCTATTGGCTTAAACCCATGTCGCAGCAGTCTTCTCCAGTGAATACCCGACAACATTTCCCGATGTCCCACCGAGATCCGCAGAGCCCAGACTTTGGGACACCAGGCATCTCAGAGTCCCCAGACGGAGGAAGAACGTGATGGTTGGTGCCCCTAGGGAGTGCACGACCTGAGATGTTCCAGGAGCCCTCTGATCAAATACTGTCGAGGGCTTCAGAGGAATCTGATATCTCTTTCCCAAAAGGAAACAAAGAGGAAGTTGCCTGTTGTGTCACTCCAGAGGTGAGTCTGGTTAAGATGACTTTTGCTTGGACACATAGGAAAATTTGGACTTGGTCACTGATCAAGTGTCTGGGATCTCTGTGAGACATTGCTGGAATCCTGTGCACGAATGCATAGTAGCCACTCCTGGATACCTCTGTCTGTCTGTCTGTCTGTCTGTCTGTCTGTCTCTGTCTCTGTCTCTGTCTCTATCTCTCTTTCTCTGTATGTGCCTTTCTTTCAATGTGTTCCTGTCAATTTCTATGGCATGAAACCCACTCTGTCTTAAGACTTGTGTCTTCTTGTTTGGGATTCAAATCTTCTTGGCTCTGCCAGGCTGCCTAGAGACACCCCTACCCCTGCAAAACAAACAAGCAAACAGCACTTGTTTTTGTTTGTTTGTTTGTTGTTGTTACTTTCCTGCTGCTCCTGTTTCTTCTGAGTGGAGTGGTCCCTGTGTGGAGTGAGGGAGTGGCTAGTCTCCTGATCCAGAGCTCTCTGCCATAAACAGAATCCACACAGGGAGAGGACAACAGTTTTCTGAGGGGAACACTCCCTCCCTATCCCACCTCCCCTAAGCAGTCCCAGAGAAGGGGAAAAGCTCTTTCCTCTTTTAAATCAGTGATCCATGTAATTGAAAAACTGAACTCCCACAATTTATACACATACAATTGTCATGTTTCTACTACCAGACATGTCCATGTGTGATCTATAGAGAAAGAAGGCCTCTCACCATTAGGGAAAGGACATTAAAAACAAAGAGAAAAGCCGGGCCTGGTGGCACACGCCTGTAATCCCAGCACTTGGGAGGCAGAAGCAGGCGGATTTCTGAGTTCGAGGCCAGCCTGGTCTACAGAGTGAGTTCCAGGACAGCCAGGACTACACAGAGAAACCCTGTCTCAAAAAACAAAACAAACAAACAAAAACCAACAACAACAACAACAACAAAGAGAAAATCTTGGCCCTCCCAGAGGCTATTTATTTGGCTTCACATACAAACTGCTATCCACCACTGCTGAGAACATTAAAAAAGATGACTTCCTCAAAGCAAGAGCCACTGACCTAGCTGGCCAGCAAACGGCCAAAGACCTGTGGGACCTACTGATATTCTGAGGATGTACTCTGACCTGGTGTTGCTTGAGAGTCCATGGTACAACCAAGAGAAAGTAAAAGATAAATAAACGAATGAATAAATAAAAGAAAAAAGGACAACTCAAACCTGCAAATCAACAGAGGGAAAGATCATTCTTCCAGAAACAAATGGCAGACTGCTGGTGATGATCCTTCACCAAGATATTCATATGGGGTCCACAAAGCTTTCTGAGTTGTTCAGACCAAGGGTTGTTATACCTTCACTGGACAGCCTAACATAAGATGTCTTAGCCAGATGCTGGGTTTGTGCTTCAGGAAGTCCAAAACAGATAGCCCTTACTCAAGTAGGGATCCTAATGAGAGACCCTGGCAAACTCTGGGAAAACAAGCTGAGGAGATCCCACCTTCCATAGGAGGATATAAGTGCTTGCTGGTTTCTATAGATGCCTTATCCAGGTAAGTAGAAGCAGTCCCCACCTGAACCGAAACTCCTCAAACAGTAGCTTAAAAAGCTCCCCCAGGAACTAGTTCCCTGTTTTGGCTTCCCTCTAGCAATGGGGTCCAACAATGGCCTGGCTTTCATAGCCCAAACCTTTTATTTAATGGCTAAAGCTTTAGATATAGTTTGAAAGCTTCATTGTGTATATAGACCTCAGAGTTCTGGGCAGGTAGAAAGAATAAACAGGATATAAAAAGAAACACTAACAAAACTCTCATTAGAGTCCAGTGAAGGGTAAATAGAAGTATGTCCTTCCTTTGCTTTGCTTTGGGCCCACTGCTCCCCATGTAGGGAGGGATTTTCCCCCTATGAGAAGAGATTTAGAAGACCTCCCCAGCTGCTTCCCAGGCTGAGAACAGCTGGAAGAACTCTCTAACCATTCCTTTCTCAAGTCAATACAGGCCCTCCAATTCTCTATAAAGGCTATCCAAGAAACCAAACTGATCTCCAGTTTCCCCTTTCAAATAAAGTGATATTTGTTTAGGTTAAGCAGGTTGCCAAAGGGGGAATTGGAACAAACCTGGAAATGACCATATATGGTAATTTGCTCCACTCCTGTGGCTATGAAGGTAGCTGGTAGTACACCATGGATTCACTGCAGCCAGACAGAGCAGAAGCCAAGGAAGACAGTTCCAAATGGACTCTCCCTGGACTATGGACCCATTAAAGTCAAGGTTTCATTGTTCCCCAGGCCCTTCTACTCCCTGGCCCCACTCTACTTCTTCCTGAGTTTTATGTTTTATATTAATAAAGGGTCATGGTCCAAACCCCACTGGTCTTGGGACTGGACCTGGGAACTGATGAAGACAGATATGGGGAAGGTATTAGCCAGTGTGACTACAGATCAGAAACCCATATTCAAATGTCTGGTTATATTAGAGAAAGGAAAGATATAGGAGAAGAAAGCCCCTTCCCAAGAAATGCACAATAGAAAAATGTAATCCACTGTCCATAAAGATGCTGGCCTTTTGGGAAAACTTGGAAAACCTGAGGAATCAGATTATATGCTACAGAAGGGACCTTGGGGATAGAGATAATCACTTCTAGCCAGAAATTGACCAGGATTGCTGGTTAGTTTAGATACCTGACCCTTGTGCAGGAATTAACCATACTGTTAGCCTGTTTACTGACAAAGCTCACTGTGACTTGGCATAGCCCAAATAATGTTAGAGGACTTACAAGGGGCTTAAACTTGTCTAATACCCCTGTTCTAGTCTTGCCTCTTCCTTTTATGTAGTCTAGGATCCAAGCCCAGGGAATGGTACTGCCTCCATCAACTCCATCAAGGTAACTGCTCATAAGCATGCCTAGAGGCTAGCCTAATCTAAATAATCCAATGCAGGTGCATTTTAGAGGCTTGTCAACTAAGTGATTTCAGATCCTGTCCAGTTGACAGTCAACACTAAACCATCACCTACTGTCACTTCTGAAGTCGCCAAATAAAACATAGGACACCCAACTAAATCTGGGTTTCAGATAGTGACTAACATTCAAGTATGCTTCTTTCCATCGTCGAGATGGAGCAGGCTCATTGGCTAAAGGAAACTGCTGTAAAGCCTGACAACCCAAGTTTGAAGGAGGAGAGAGGTGAGTCCTTCAGATAGAGGTACTCTGATCTTCGTAGATATACTATAACCTGAACGTATGCATATATACATACACATTAATACAACAATAAATAAAATGTAACTTTTTTTTTTTTTTTTTGGTTTTTCGAGACAGGGTTTCTCTGTGTAGTCCTGGCTGTCCTGGAACTCACTCTGTAGACCAGGCTGGCCTCGAACTCAGAAATCCGCCTGCCTCTGCCTCCCAAGTGCTGGGATTACAGGTGTGTGCCACCACGCCCAGCAAAATGTAACATTTTTTAAAGGTTGAGATGATAGTCAATGGATAATAGATACGTAGATGTATGGAAAGACAGATGATAGATAATACATAGTTGATGAATAAACATAATTGATACATGATAGATAGATAGATAGATAGATAGATAGATAGATAGATAGGTGATAGCATCATTGTTCTCTGCTTCCTGACTAGGAACTGCCTGAAACTCCTGCTACCAGAACTTACCTTCTAGGATGGACTATGCCCTGGAGCTATGAACCGAATAAACTCTCCCTCCCTGGAGTTGCTTCTGTCAAAACAGTATTTTATCACAGCAGTGGGGTAAACCACTAAGAGTTTTGGAAACACTGAGAAATTCTGCCTTAGATGAGGACATAAAAACATTATGTGCCATGATTACTAAGAACAACTCAGCTATCTTCTCCACAGAGGAGCCCAGCAGCATGGTCACTGTCTTAATGAGGGTTTCCATTGCTTTGAAGAGACCATGACCACAGCAACTCTTATAAAGGAAAAAAAAATTAATTAGGGCTTGCTTACAGTTTCAGGGGTTTAGTTCCATTATTATCACTATGGGAAATATGGTAGCAGGTTAGCAGATGTTATGCTAGAGATGTGCCCAAGAGTTCTACATCTTGATCGACAGGCAGCAGAAGGAGGTTTTGTGTCATAGTAGGTGTAGCTTGAGCATAGACCTCAAAGCATGCCTATACAGTGATACATTTCTTCCAACAAGGCAATACCTCCTAATAGTGCCAAGCATTCAAACATATGAGTCTATGGGGGCCATACCTATTTAAACCACCACAGTCACAGATAGGACCTCAATAGGAAATGAAGAATAGGCACTCTGCCCATGGAGGCTGAAGGGAAGATACATCTGTTGACATTTATTGAGGCATTTACTATGTGTAGTGTTTTTGTTTAGAAAAATGTGGACTTTGGGTCAAGAAAGCAGCATAATGCTTTAAGCATGGCTTAATGGGCCATACTAGTAGAAGCATGGAAAACAGTGGTGCTGAATATGATTTGAATTGTGGGTATCCAGCACAAGAGGCTGAAGAAGAGAAGAATATTAGTATGTGGTCTAGAAATTGTTCTTGTGATATTTTGGTGAAGAATGTGGTTGCTTTTTTACCCTTGTCTTTAAAAAAAAAAGTCTGCTTGAGGAGTCAGTTGGAGAGTTATGGATTAACAGCTTTGGCAGAGAACATTTACAAACAACCTAGCATCGAATGTGTTGTGTGGCCCTTAGAGACTAGTCTTATGCAGATCTAAATGAAAATGTATTTAAACAAGGGGACCAGTTCCAGATCCAGCAAGGAGCAGAACTTGGCAACTTCAGCTACATGGTTCTGGTTTTAGAATCAAGGATACAAAGTAGGGATGGGGTGGGGATTGGGGGTGGGTAGAGTAGGGGGTTGTTGGGGGAATCTTCCTTCATGACTAAGGAAAGCTGTTGAGGCCAGGCATATACCAGGGGTGTCCCTTCATAGAGGCCTAGAGAGGCCATTGTGTGAGGCTGTGAGAATGGAGCCTGGGTAGATCCCAGAGTCCTGGGATACCTGCTGAGGAAGGCTGCTAACCGGAGGTGGAACCAGCCCATGAGAAAGAAGTGTGTTGCAGTCAACAAAACTAAAAGGAATTGGAGAGCTGAAGAGCACTTTGACATCACACATGGAGATGAAGTTTGGAGTTTGCCCAGATGGTTTTTGGTCTTGCTTCGGTCCAGTATTTCCTCACCATGGCTCCTCTTCTTCCTTTTGGAACAGAAATGTATATCCGATGCTACCGTATGTTAGAAGTCTATGATCTGCTTTTCACTTTTGATTTTACAGGCGGTTAGAGTTAAGAGGGCGCCGTGAGTATCAAAGACTTTGAACTGTGGACTTTTAAACACTGTTGAGAATGTGAAAGACTGTGGAGAATTTTGAAGTTGGACTAAATGCATCTTGCATTATGCTATGGCTACAAGCCTAAGGGGGCCAGGGAATGGAATGTGATGATTTGAATGAAAATGGCCTCCGAGGCTCATAGGGCAAGGCACTATTAGGAGGTGTGGTCTTGTCAGAGTAGGCGTGGCTTTGTTGGTGGAAGTGTATCAGTGAGAGGTAGCTTTGAGGCTCAAGCCACACCTAGTGGATCACTCTCTCATTCTGCTGTCTGATGATCCAGAGGTAGAACTCTCAGCTACCTCTCTAGCACCATGTCTACTTGTGTGCCACTGTGCTTCCTGCAATGATAACAGACTAAACCTCTGACCTGTAAGCCAGCCCCAACTAAATGCTTTCCTTTATAAGAGTTGCTGTGGTCATAGTATTCCTTCACCACTGTAGAAACCCTAACTAAGACACCATGGGTCAAGTTCTATGACTGAAAAGGCCAGGCCTTACAAGAATGTCAAAATTCAAAAGTCAATGATAAATGTACACTGTGGGAAGTCTACAGTGTCAAAACAGAGGCAGATCATCCATGTGTAGGGTGGGCATGCAGGAGAATCTGGAAAGAAGTCATTCTTGATCCACACCAAACTGTGTGTAGCCAAAGGAGGAAGGGTAAATATGAACACTGAGCTTGCTTCCAGGAATGTGTGAGGTAGAGGGGTGGCTTGTTTTAGGAACACTTGACATAAAGGAAGCTGTGGGAGAAAATAGAAGGAGGTGTGAAAGAGAGTGGTATGTTTGGGGAACTTCAAACAGCACCATATGTTGGACCATTAAATTGCACACTGTGATTCCAAGATGAGAAGCCAGACTGGAAAAGAAGCAATGGCCACACCTTTGAGGGGTCTAAGTAGCCACCACTGCAGTGCATAGTTCTGGGCATTTCTTTCCAGTTACATGGATTTGAACTTAGTACCTCTCCATCTCCACCCCAGGATGTTTCTGGTTCCCTTTCCCTTTGTAACCCCTCATTACCTGAGTAGAAACCTTTGGAAATTCTCAGCTCTTTAGGCTCATCCATCCCTTTACCTGCTCTCTGGAATTTGACTTTGACTGTCATGACATTCTAACATGGCTACGTTACTGGAGTATGCAGCCCCCTGGAGCTATGTCTAACCTATGTCCCCAGGATCCTCAGGTTGTACCAGATTCTTCAGCCACACCTTCCTCTGTTGTCTGACTCTTGGTAATCCTTGCTGTCCCTCTCTCTTCTCCTTTCTTCCCTTTCTTCCCTTTGGCCTGGGTCAGCTTTTCTGCTGGTCTATCTTCCTGTCTCTCTGACTGACTCTTAGCTTGCTCCTCAGGCTTCCCTTTCTGATTCCTTAAAAGCCAGACCTCTCCTTGAATCTATTCTTTCTTTTGTTTTCTCTTTAGTTCCCCTCATTCTTATGGCTTCACTGACTCTTATTTTTCTTATGTGCACTTTCTCAGCTGTAGGGAGCATGGCTCCCTATTCACACAACTCCTTTAGATTGCTTCACGAACACCTCAAATCCAACATGCTGAAACTGAACTTTTAAAAATTTTCATGGTATTTGTAAGTTTGTTTAGTGTGTGTGTGTGTGTGTGTGTGTGTGTGTGTGTGTGCTATAGCACACATGTAAAGGTCAGAGGACAACTTATGGGAGTCAGTTTTTCACCATGGGGTCTTGGTGATTGTACTCAGGTCGTCAAGCTTGGCAGCAAATACCTTAACTTACTGAATCATCTCTATGACCCAAACTATTTTTAACAGTTCTACTGCTGAAGTATAGTATTTACCAGAACACTACCTTATTTTATGTGTATAGATGACTTTTAATAATTTTCAGAGTTAGGAAACTATCATTGCAACCCAAGTTTAGACCATCTTTATTACCCGACAGACCCTTTCCTGCCACCCGCCATCACCTGAAAGCCCCCAGCCTGGCTCAGATGGTCACTGCCCCTCTTTCACTGCCCCTCTTTCCACCTTCGTAAGCTTGCCTTTCCCAGCAACGGTCTCTTTGCATGCTTGACTTCTTTCACCTGGTGTGGTATTCTGAGGTTACAGCTCTCCAAACCTTGTTGCTTTATGCTATGGTGACACCTGCTTTTGCTCTTGCTCAAGAGAGAGCACACGTAGCTGGAGCTATCCAATTTCTGTACCAGAAACAGCCCCACAGGGAACTGGTATGAGTGTGCGTGGCCATTTTGTTTTCTGGTCTGCACCTAGGAGTGATATTGTTGGCTGTAGAGCTAACTTATGTCTAACGTTTTAAGGTCAGTGCCTGCTTTCCATGACCTTGTAGCTGTCTGTGTTCCAGTGACGTCTATTGTGATGGATGGCTTCTCCAGTCATACAGTTAATAATCTGGATCTCCTCTTTGGACATTCCTCTTCATAGCCACATATTTCTTCCTGCCCACTCTGGTTCCTAAGTATCCCTAGGTCCATCTTCCAGTCCTGCCTCGTGGTGACTAACTCAGGTGACTGCTCTTTCTGCGTAAGTAACCCATGCTGCCCTCTGACATGTCATCATTTCCAAATTCAGACCATTTCTCTTCTTTGAAAGATGATTGCAAAATACTTGGTATGTGCTCACTAATACATGAAAACATAATGTATGGAGTCTAAGAATACAAAGGGATCTGTGGGCTTGTCAACTTGCAGCAAGGGGACCATCAGCTCCCCATGTCCCACCTACTTCATGCTGTGACCAATCAATGTGTTTCTTGTGTGGAAGGATCTAGTGGTTCCTTGTGGTTTTAGATAAAGTCTAGAAGACTCACATCCTCTCCACGGGAGCTACTTCTTCTCCGCCTGAATCAATCTTGTCCTTCAGACTCTGCCCTTCAAAGTCCCATGGGGAGGCCTGCCTCACCTTCCCTGGGACTAGACAAGATGGACCCAGAACTGACCACATCTTTTCCCAGCCAAATCTCCTTTCATTCCTAGCTCTCCTCCATATTGATAGCTGACTTTTGGGGAGCACCAATGCCAATGCGTAGTATTCTGGTCAATGCCCAGCTCATCTTGACCAGCTGTAGTGCTTAGTTCATCTTGACCAGCACTGCAACACCCAGTCCATCTTACCCAGCACTGCAGTGTTTAGCCTGTCTTGACCAGCACTGCAATGCCCAGTCTTTATTGCCTAGCCCATCTTGCCCAGGACTGCATCTCCAGCGTTGGTACCTTGCTGAGGCTTGTCAGGTGCTCATTGAATATCTTTGGTGAAGTAACATGTGGCATGGCACAGATGCAGGCATCTGGCAGATACATTGAGTTTAGCAAAGGCCCAGGCTATAAATACGGATTTGGAAAAATTAGACCAGTTGAAATTTAAATGTATAGGCATACTTAAGACTTAATAGGAAGAGAACAAAGGCTGAAGGGTTTATTACATGAACAGTTAAAGTCATGGAGGAAAGCCAGTGAAGGAACAAAAGGGAGAGCCAGTAGCAGGAGGACTTGGGGGAGCACAGAAACCAGAGGTGACGGATCTTGAGGAGTCACAAAGCTCAGGCAGAGCAGGACAGGACAAGAACACAGATTGTCACTGAGCATCTGTGAGGGGGATTCTGAAGGCACTGATGTAGGAACGCTGAGCGAAGAGTGAAGGGGTGTGAGTTTGTGTGAGAGCCTTGTATTTGTGTATATGTATATGATTGTATGAGCGTTTGTGTGTTGTTTACATAGGAATATGTGGTTTTGTGTGTGTATGAATATGTGTTTGTGTGTGTTGTGAATATCTGTGTATTATATATGTGTATGAGCATGTGTTTATGTGCTATGTATGTGTGTATATGAGCATGTGTTTGTGTGTATGTATGTGAATATGTGTGTGAGGAGCATATGTTTGTGTGTGTGCGTGTGAGCATCTATTTCTATGTATCTGTATGAGCATGTGTTTGTGTGTACATTGTATATGAACATGTGTTTGTGTGTGTGTAGTGTGTGTGTGTGTGCGTGTGCTTGTGCGCGCATGTGTGTGTGTGTGTGTGTGTGTGTGTGTGTGTGTGTGTGCCCTTTCATGGACCTTCAGAAGCAAGTGGCAGCAACAGTTAAGCTTTTGTTCCAGTATTTCTGAGCCACATGCTGCTCCACTGAGCATCTTCTAAGCTGAGAGAATGACCCTGTGGAGAAAAGTCAGAACAGCGGGAGGATGTGATTTATGGAGTCTGACTCCAGCCGACATGGGACATGGTACATGGCACTGGCAGAGAAACCCACTTCTAAGTGTCGAGGAAAACAAGCGAGTGTAGATTTTTGAACCCTCTGCTTCTGCTTCCAAGCCCAGGGAGCTTCTTGGCATAACTCGTTTGCTTCCTTCTATTTGTGGAAAGTAGATGAATGCAGCTTCCCCCAGACACTCATAAATCTCGGGAGAGGGTGAGGACAAGGAGCTGGAAGGGAAATTCCTTCCACGTCTCCTCCATGTGCATCGACCACCATGTGCATCTTTCATTCTCGTCTCTGTTGTGTCCCTGGCCTTCCCAAGCTTAATGTGCTTTGTCCACAAAGAATGTCTTTCCCATGTTTAACTTTCCACTTTATGTCTGACAGGATGGTTCACAGAGTTTGGGGGCTTGGCCGTAGCCCTGAGAAGTGACCTAACGAGGAGGGAACTCTGCCTGCAGTCTCTGGGCTCTAGGATGCTGAAGGGTTTAAGGATTTTTTTTGGGTGGTGGGGAGGTTAGTGTACGAAGAAATGGGTCTCTGTGGGTCATTTTTATACATGTCATTATACTTTATTATTCTGCTCCCCTTCTCTGCCCCTCCTTTCTTGCTGCCCCTTTATCCCCCCCCAATGCCGCCTTCTGGTTTCATGACACATATTCCATTACCTTCTCCATTCATCTCTCTTTCCCTTTAGGCTTTCCTAACTCCTCTCATAGTCCCCTTCCTACTTACATGTCTCACACACACACTCACATGCACACACATGTATGCACCCACTACACACACATCTACACATACCACACACATATATATATCCACACTTACACATATTCATGCAAATACACAAGTGTACACACACATACACACATGTACATGCATACTCACATGCACACACATACACACATGTGTACATGCACACACTACTCATGTCCACACAATGCACATGTTCATGCACATGTTCATATACATGCACTTGTTCATATACATGTATATATACACATACAGTACACACACATACACCCTTCTCTCTTTCCCCTCCTTTCCCTCTCTCTTTAATTCTCTATTCCACATATAAAGTTTTTAAAACCTGTTGTCTCTCTGACAGTGTATTTTATTTAACGTAATGCTCTCTGTAGCCTGAAGGAGAGAAAGAAGTATAGAAGGGAGAAAGAGAGATCCCTGAATCCAGTTTCCATCTATCTGTCTGTTTCTTCTTTGAGCATGCCTACTAACAAACTGCAATACAACCCCGCCCCCCAGTGACCAACCACCACCAACCCCACCTCTCAGGGCCCTAGCATTTACATACCCTCTGAAAAGTTCCCAGAATTCTAAATGTTCACACACTCTCAGAAATTATCTGCACCTGGTAAAACCACATTTCTGCTACAGTGTGAGGTAAACCATGGTCAGCTGTCATGGACAGTCTGAAGCAGCCCCACACCTGGGATTAAAATGAAAGCACAGTCCTATAATATTTCTGTATTTTTAAATGAACCCCAGATTCCAGAATTCTTACTATACTCTTCCATCCATTTTCCTGCAGATGTCATAATTTCACTTTCCTTATGGATGAATAAAATTCCATTGTGTTTTTACCCATTCATTATGGATCTAGGCTGGCTCGGGATATTATGAATGGCAATGACTATGGATATGTGACTGTCTCCATGCTATGCTGACTTAGAGTTCTTGGGAAAACACTCAGGAGTGGGATAGCTGGAGAACTACCGTTCTGTTACTTTTTGAGGAATTATCACAGTGACGACCCTAGTTTACACTCTGCCTTTCTTACCAGCATTTGTTGCCAATGTTTTCTTTATGGTAGCCACTCTGATCAGAGTGAGATGAACTCTTAATGCAGTTTTAATTTGTGTCTCCCTCATTGGCAAGGATGTTGAAGACTTTTAAAAGTATTGAGCAGATGACTATTTTTTTTTTTTTGGTGTTTAAATTTTGTAGTTCTTTACACAGCCCAGATATTAACTCCTTGTCCAGTGTGTAGTTGGCAAAGATTCTCTCCCACTATGTCGACCTCATTCTCCTGATTATTTCCTTTGCTGTGCAGAAGCTTTTGAATTCCATGCAATGTCACGTGTCAATCTTGGAATTCTTGTTTCTTGAGCAATTAGAGTTATTTTTAGAAAGTTCTTGCCTGTGCCCACATCATGAAGTGTTTTGTTTATGACTTTTCTTGAACATTTTTGGAGTTTTGGGTTTTAAATTAAAGTCTTGAACCCATTATAAAGTTTTGCACAGGGTGAAGGAGAAATCTTCTCAATCTTGTTCTTCTGCATGTGTTATCCTGTACGGTTGCTGAAGAGCCTGACCTCCCCTGTGTATGCTTTTGGTGCCTTTGTTAAGAATCAGGTGGCTGAGTTCACGCATGGATCTTCATCGCTAGTCCACCGACCTGCCTCTGCTTTTGTGCTGGTTTGTCCTTGTGGCTTGGGTGTGGTTTGAGAGCTGTGTTGTCTCCATACTGCTCTATCTTCGTGAGCTTGCTTTGACTTTCTTGGAGTCTTTTGTGGTGCCGAATGAGTTTGAGTTTTAGGATCTTTTCCCAGTTCTGTGGAGAAGTCATCAGGATTTTGATGGGATCGCATTGAATCTATAGATTTCTTTTGGTAAGAGCCATTTCACAATATTGACTCTGCTGGGTTATTTCTAGGGTCTTCTTCAAGTCCTCCTTCAGTGTCTGAAAGTCCTCACCTCATTGGATAGGGTTGTTCTTAGGTGTTTTATGTTTTGGAACTATTGTGACTAGTATTTTGTTTTTCCTGATTTTTTTTCTTAGCAAATTCATTAATAGCATATTGAAAATGACTGGTTTTTGTAGATTGGTTTTGAATCCTGAAGGTTTTAACAGGATTCTGGCAGGAGAGGGCGCCCAAGGGTTGGAAGAAGAAAAAGACTGCAGTGATTTAAAGGCAGACAGACACTGAGACTTAATTTCTGGCAATGTTTTTATAATCCAGAGGGACCTATGGGTTAAGTCAGGACAAAAGAGGATGAAGGAGGAGGAGGAGGAGAAAAACTCATAAGCACTGACACATGCCTAGAAAGAGCCACATATAGGGAACTAGTATCCCTGACCCTTTCCTACACACACACACACACACACACTTACACACACACACACACACACACACACACACACTACACACACACTACACATACACTCACACTCCACATACATATATATCCCTACACCATACTCACACATACATACTACACACAAACCTATACCACACACACAATGCACATACACTACACACAATGCACACACACTACACACACACCACACATATTCACACTACATACACACTCACACACTACACATACATACACACCCCAACACACCACAAACACACATACACACATACCTATACCCACACAATGCACATACACTACATATACACATTCCACATACACTCATACACACTATACATACACATATACCCCTATACCATACACACAAATACACACTACACACACCTATACCACACACACAATGCACACATACTATACACACACACTCACACATACCACACACACATACACACACACCACACACATACACACACCACACACATATACACACACCACACACACTCATATACTACACACAAACACACTACACATACACACACAACCCTACACACCACAAACACACATACATGTTACACACTTACATATATCACACACAATGCACCCACACTATACACACACATACACACTATACACATACCTACACCATACACACATACACTGCACACATACACACACTACACACACATTCACACTACACATATACACACACACCTATACCACACACATACACATATGCCATACCACCATACCTCTCCACCCCTACACCATACCACACCATATCATAGCATACCACACCACACCACACCACACCACACCACACCACACCACACCACACCACACCACACCACACCTGGTCCGGAAAAGTGGAGGACAGTTCTCAGACCCCTTCAGGCCTGATGATGATATTAGTCAAGGACCCAGGAATGTTCATGTTTTCCAAGTTCCTGACAAAGAGGTTCCTGTTTGCCCCAGCAGGCTCTTGGACCTTCTGCAAGGCTCATTTGTGCACACTTCTTTACAAAAACCAGCTTTAGCAAGATCCTGCTAATTCAGGTCTGCAAGAACCCTCACTGCCGCTGCCCCCCTCAACTATCTATTTAACCTCGATATCTGATCAGTCTCCTCATCTTCCTCCATCCCCAGTTGATGGCAGTCACCTTGGCCCATCTTCAGCAAGATCCATGACAGGTCAGTTCTGTCAGAACCATCTCTTTTCCCTCACCCTGATGTTTCCTCTTAGTAATTTTCCATCTACCAAAAGCCGCTCTGCAGCTTGGCCGTAAACCCTCACTTGTCTGGTCTGTATTTGGAAACAAGCCCAGTTTTGTGCCGAGTTCTTCCTTCCCTCGTGACAACAGTCTTGTATGGGGTCTAGCCCCTTTAACCAGGTTCTAGCTGTAGCTTTCTGTGATCCTATCCAAAAAGAGGTTCGAGGAGCCTGTTCAGCAAAGTGAACTCTGCATTAGCTAATTAGACTGTTACTTTGAGGCTTAACTCAGTGTCACCAATGTGTAGCTGATAAAACACAACCGAGCCTCTTTTAAATTTAATTCTCCATGCTGGCAAGATGGCTTGGTTGGTGAAGTACCCTCTGTTTGAGCATGGGGAACAGAGTTCAGTCCCCAGCACCCACGTAAAAAGCTGGGTGTGATAGTGTGTGCCTGCAGTCCCAGCTCTAGGGAGGCGGACACAGGCAGATCCCTGGGGCTTGCTAGCTACCAGCCTCACTTAACCACCAAGCCCCAGGCCTCAGTGAGAGACTTTGTCTCAGACAACAAGATGGATGGTTCTCGAGGAACCACACAGAGACTGATCCTTGACTTCTACCGAAACTTACACACAGAATGGTTCATACCCAGCCCCCACATACATATTCACACACATTCACACGTTTGTATACATATACTAAATAAATTTGTATACCTGTCAATATAGTGAATTGGAATGTTTTAAGGGTCTCATGATTTCTGAAGGATCTCAACGCCTCCGGGCCATATAGTCCTACTTACAGGCAATAGCTTTTAAAACTTACCACATCCCCTGTCCCCAGGAGGGTTCAACTATATATTTACTGATTTCCCATAAGGAACATCTGGATGTTTTTTCTTTTAAACAACACTTCATTTGGTGTCTTCCAGGCCCTAATACTACAATTTCACTCCATGGGATTATCAATCAGTGTTTGCATTATTAGGGTGAGCAGAGGTGATGTCAGAGGTTCCCTTTCTTCTCTTGTGTCCTTTGCCTTTCTTTGGGAGTTAATAAACATCTCCATTTTTTCTCTGCCTTTTGAATTGCTTATTTTCTCTAGAACTTCTGATAAGAAACACAAACCAAGCGAACAGGTCACATGTGCTGGGTAGTAAGTCTGCGTTATTTTCTTCCAGCTTGGACAGAGCTTTGCCCCTTGGTGGTGTGGGAAGCTCCCTTTGCAGTTACCTGGTGATCTCCGTTTTCATCTTTCTTGGTGTACCTCCCTAGGAATGCCAATGGGCTTTTGATGTAAAAAGGACTCTGAATGGCGTGTGCGTGTGGGGTGTAGTAGTTTCAGATTTTAACGTTGCTGTATGGCGTGAATCCATCCGGCCTCGGCCGGTGCAGCTGTTCCCAGCAGCCAGTCCCTTGTCCTAACTCTTGCTTTACTGTATTTAGCCGAGCAAGGAATTCTAGGTTGGATGTTATTTTCTCCTAGTTGGAGGGCACTGCTGTGCCGCTCCAGTTCTTAGCTTGTTCTGTCAACACTGAGCAGTCGGAAAACTGTTTGGATTCCAGTTGTTGCTTCATGGACTGTTTCTCTCTCAAGAACTTCACAGTTCTATTCACTTAAGGGTCAAACATTCCCAGTATTGTGTTTGGAGGGGATTTGGTTTCTGTTTTGTAGGGTGCATTGAGTACACTCCTAGCTGTTCAAATGGGATCTCAAGTCCTTTGCCTTAGGAAACTTTGGTTAGTGGATTTGCTTCTCCTCTCCCTGTCCATGGTTCTTATTAGAAAATTTCAGGGATTCTAGGCTGATCTTTTATATCCATGCCCCCCCCTTTCTCTTTTTCTGGGAGAATTCCATAATTTTATCTTTAGGTGCTTCATCATAATTCTGTGTAATATGAGTGGGTGTATATACATGTTCATGGGTGTACACACATGTGGGTGGGTATACATACATGTGGGTGTGTGTATACACACGTGTGTGGATATACATACATGTGGGTGAGTGTATACACATGTGTGGGTGGGTATACATACATGTGGGTAGGTGTATACACGTGTGTGGATATACATGTGGGTGGATGTAGACACATGAATATACATACACATGCTTACAGAGGTTGACTCCAGGTGGCTTCCTCTGTTGCCCTCCACTTAGTGTTGGAGGCAGCTTCTTTTACTGAACTAGGAACTTTCTAATTCAACCAGGCTGGCTGGTCAGAGGGCTCTTGGGACCTGCCTCCCCCAGCCTTTCAGCACTGAGGTCTGAGTATGGGCCACAGTGCCTAGCTCTTGATTCTTGATGACGTGCTGGGAATTGACCTCAGGTTTTTGGGATTGCATAGCAAGTGCTCTGCTGGGCCATCTCTGGTCCCATCACTGTAATTTAAAAATTTCCAGTTGTGTTTCTTTCTTTAAGGAGCTTTTTCTTGTTCTATATACTTTTAAAAGATGTCCCCGTGGTCCTCATCTGTGGATGTTCTGTCTTCCCTAATGTCGGAGAGCATTGACGCTGCTGGAGCTGATCTCCACGCATGTTTGGAACTTTATCCCACCTTGGCATTTGTCACTGCTGAGTAGGTTGCTGGCCAGATTCGCCCACTCATTGCCTCTGTGCTGTGAGATAGTATGGGTGCCTGGTGGCTCCACAGGGAGACCCTCATATGCCAAGGTCTCTTGTATCTTTCTCTTTTACTGGGTTCTTCTTGCCAGAATGACCTTCATTCATTGCTACTATGGGATAGGATCAGTGGGTAACACAGGCCAGACTGTGCTCGTTTTAGGAGCTGAGCCAGGAAAGGGGGCTGGTGACTTCGTCTTTCATGTAGGTTTTTCTCTAATCCTGATGTTTCTAGCTCTCCTGGGGTAGGGGCAGTATGTTCCCACTTCTCTCCCGAGGCTTCTTGAGCACCTGGGCATCCAAGGCTCAGACCATCTCTAGAAAGGGTGTTGACACTTCTCAACTGCTGCTATCTCTGTCCCCACGTCTTTCTTTGCCCCTGTGGTACAGTAGGAGCATTCTTCCCCTGTAACCAGAGCATTTTGTAAGAAGGTAGAAATATTTATTAAGGATGCTGGGTTTAATCCTGAGTGGTCTTTTCTGAATGTTCCATCAGGCTCAGGGGGAGGGCAAGTGTGCATAAGTGCCCATAAACCAAGACCGTGGAAAGGAGATTTTGTTACAATGATATTGACAAAGGTTGTGTTTCTAGTTCAGGCTATCTGGAATTTGCTGTGTAGCCAAGGATGACTAAACTTCTGAGCCTCCTGCCTCTACTTCCCAAGTACTGGAATAACAGACACATATCACTATACCCCCTTTATGCTGTGATGGGGATCAAATCTGGGACTTTATATATTCCAGCTTCATCCATTTTTTTTTTTTTTTGTATTGAAACATTCTTGAGCACTAAGATCTTCCTGAAACTGTTTGGTGGTGGGAATATAAAGACTCTGATATATAGTGTCTGCTCCAAAGCACATTATAGTCAAGTGTCATGAAAGGGTGTGAGTGGCCCCAGCTCACAAGGGTGGAATAGCAGCCTGCCACAGTCCTCACAGAGGAGACAGTGGCTCAGACCAGCCCGGGGCGGCAGGAGGGACTTCTGGGGGAGATGTCTTCAGACCTAAGGTTTGAAGGTTAAGTGTGAGTCCTGGATGTGAAACTGGGGGAAGGCATCCCAAGAAGAGTGACCTGCGGGTGCAGAACAGGCGTCTGGAGAGGTGGAAGCAGTCAGAGCAGGGGAGACGTGGGGAAGCCACATTCATGCTAGTGCAGCATGTGACCAGGGCCTACCAACGCTGGATCCAGAAATAACAGCATCTTGTTTTCTCTGCAAAGCTGGGCCAACTCAAAATATTATAAAATGAGCAATTTGAAGATTGCAGAGAGAGGAGACGCGTGAAATGCCGGTTCAATGACAAGAATGGGATTGTTCTCATTCCCACATGACAAGCCACTTCCTGTCCATATCCTCTAGTGTCCAAACAGTTATGAAACAGGCCCTGGAAAAGCTCACATTAGTGAAATATTGTTCTCCACTCCTGCCAGCCAAGGATTATTTACATGTTGTATCTGCGTCTCTTACCCTACCAGCAGATGCACTGTTCATGAGCTCTGGGGACACCCAGTATCTTTCTGTGAAGTCTGGGTGACTTTGATCCTCAGTAAGGAAACTGAGGTCCTGTCACCCTCT
This sequence comes from Apodemus agrarius, assembly GCA_964023405.1. NCBI lineage: Eukaryota > Metazoa > Chordata > Mammalia > Rodentia > Muridae > Apodemus > Apodemus agrarius. Next base: position 2,071,387 of record OZ030017.1, on the reverse strand, counting down.
GCTACAAGCACAGACGTGGCCTTCATAAGGCACTGCCCTGTCTTGGCTCCCATTGCCTCACTTGGCAAATGGGACAAATTAAATTAGATTACCTTTAAGGTTTGTTCCCAAACAGAAATTGGATGCAGGCAGCTTTAGCTGTACCAAAATGAGCATTAAAGAAGAGGCAAGATTTTATTTCTTTTTGTTTTTACATTGTGCTAAAGAAAGGCGAGTCCTTTAAATTCTTGACAAGCAAGCAGAAGAGAGATTGCTCCATCTCTCCTTGCCTCTCCCACCATGTTTATAGCTTTTGAATCACAAAACCCAGAGAGAAATATGTCTCTGAAGACAGACACCCTACACATATATATGCTATATACCACACACACACCAAAGTAGAATGCACCAACCCTCCATCACATACACTAATATACAACACATATATCATATACTATGCACACCATATACAACATAAGCATACACACACACACACACACACACACACACACACACACACAGGAGTTATACAGTGCATCAGATTCTGTTACATTCTTGTTCAGAGAAAAGCCCTTTAAAAAAGCCAACTGCTGTAAAACAACGTTGCCCTGTCTAGATGTTTTCTGAAGCACTTAGCTATTTTGAACCTCCCACCCCCAAGTTAGAAGAGCAGTAACTGGAGCCCTTTGCCCTGGCTGGCGAGTGATGTTTAGTGAGTCTGGGCAACTGTGAGTTGAGAATGGCATTTCCTTTTCCTGCTGGGGTTTCTCTAACTCCCTTATGTGAAAGAAGTACCTTGGGTCGCCCTCTGAGCAGGCTGCTTAAAGTCTCACGTCAGTGTCCTGAGCAGATGCTGGGCTGGGATGTCAGGAGAAATGGTAGCACAGAGAGAGCTTTGAGAGGCTACAGCCTCCACTGGCCATGGAACCCCACCTCACACAGCTCTGATCTCAGACCACTGGCACTGAGGCCCGGTTGATTGGCTGCAATGGGATTCCCCGCAGCCCTTTCAACAAGTCTCCAGAGAAGATGGGGTATAGTGCTATGTCTGTCATCAGTTCTGAACTGTGTATGCCCTGTTAGCTTTGTGTGCCCCCAGAAGAACTTGAGAATGCTGTGACTTCCCACAGTCATAGCAACTCTTTATTCCACCTAACCGGCGACGGCCAGATGATCGGCTCTCTTGGCGCCAGCACCAGACCCTTGTTCCATCTGCCTTTTATGTCATCCCTCCCACAGCTCAGAACTCCCTCAGCATTTTTTATTTTTACAGCTTTTTCTTTTTTGACCAGCAATTGAAAGTGACATAAAAAAATTTTTTTCAGACCTGCTCGCCCTACTGTGTATAGTGTATAGCCCTGAGTGGTGATAGTGTCACACACAACATACAATTTCAGAAAGTCTTACCTTGAGGCTTCAGATAAGTGCGGCTCTTTTTTATTGGCTGCCTATTTCCAGTTGCTTCTCTCTTCTCTCCTCCTCCTCTCTATCCTTCTGTCTCATCTCTTTTCCTCCGTGGTTTCTCACTCTTTGGGGAGGGGCAGGATTTCCTGCTCACAAGTTGGTTGGTTTCTGGGAGGAGTCAAAAGACCTGATTCAAGACTGAAACCAGCTGGTCTGCCACCTGATACAATGTATGTGAAACCCAGGACTAAGAAGAAGCTTTTTCTGAGGACCCAGCCTGCAGCAGGGAGACGCCTGCAAGGGGGAGCCAATCCAGTCATAAGCATCAGGCTCCCCAAAGGACAGAGGGACCCCAGGCAGCCTGGTGTGGAAGTGTTGGAAGTGGTCCTGGTTGCCCTGGAAACAGTCCCATTACTATTGTTAGCTCTAAACTCTGTGGAAGCAGACCAAGCGGGCCAGCCATGTTCCACCCAAGCAGGTGCTCTCTTCAGTCTTGGCTTTGCCTCAGAGGAAGTTACTGAAATAAGAACCATATTTGGGCAGTTTTTTTTTCCCCACAAGGAGAGACTCGAGTCACCCAATTCTTTCCCTAGGCCTGCACATCTACCCACACTTTAGGTGAGTTTAAAATAATCAAGATGACCACAAGTAGAGTAGGTGAAGAGGGAGACCCAGAGGAGCAGGGGATCCATTATCAGATACAAATAACCCCAGTCCAGTTCATCCCAGGTCTGGAGTAGAGGATGGAAGGCAGTATACACACACATACATGTACACACATGCACCCACACACACATACTCATGCAGACACACATATACAGACACATATATACACATGTACACCCACAAATACATAATGCATACACATGCACACACATGCACACACACATGCAGACACATATATACAAGATACACATACAGGCACAGACACACATACATACACATATGCATACATCATGTAGGCACACATATACAGCAACACAAATATACATGCACACATCAACACATAATGCACACACAGACACACACATGCACACATACAGAAACACATATATGCACACATACAGACACATGCACACACAGACACATATACATAGATACATACATACACAGACACATATGTATATGCACACACACAGACACACATATGCACACACAGAAATATACACATACACACATATATATACATGCACACACATATATATACACATACATATATATATGCACACACACAGGCACACATATATACATGCATACACACAGACACACATAGACACACATGCACACAGAGAGACACACATATATATATATATATACATGCAAACACAGATACACACATGCACACACAGAAACACACATATATATATACATGCACACACATGTTCATTTTCTATTTATTCACTTATTCAGCAGATATTTGAAGAGCATCTGCTTGCTTCCAGCGGGAAGCCATGTTAGGGTCAGCTCTTCTCTGGGGGGGTGAGTTGATATAGTCACACACAGATCATGGAGTTAATCAGCATGGCAGCACACACTGGATGCTGAGGTGTGTGTGTGGGGTCCTGACTTCACTGAGAGGGTGGGAACTTTGCCACTTAATTTCTCCAGAGAACTCTGCTTTCTACTGACTTCTACCTTACTGTCTAAAGCACTCTAAAAACTTCTAACCAGGTATTGGATACTTTCCATCTGAGTATCTTTTATTAAATTCTCTCTCTTTTTATTTTCTATATTCTTTGTTTACATTCCAAATGCTTTCCCTTTTCCCAGTTCCCCCCTCCCTATAAGTCCCATAAGCCCTTTTCCCTCCACCCATTCCCCAATCACCCCCTTCCCATTTCTCTGTCCTAGTAGTCCCCTGCAATGCTGGATCAAGCCTTTCCAGGACCAGGGACCTCTCCTTCCTTCTTCTTGGGAATCATTTGATATGTTAATTATGTCTTGAGTATTCAGAGCTTCTGGGCTAATTAATATCCATTTATCAGCAACTGCATTCCATGTGTATTCTTTTGTGATTGGGTTACCTCACTTAGGATGATATTTTCCAGTTCCAACCATTTGCCTAAAAATTTCATGAATTCATTGTTTTTAATTGCTGAGTAATGTTCCATTGTGTAAATATACCACATTTTCTGTATCCATTCCTCCATTGAGGGACATCTGGGTTCTTTCCAGATTCTGGCTATTATAAATAGGGCTGCTATGAACATAGTGGAGCATGTGTCCTTATTGCATGCAGGGGAATCCTCTGGGTATATGCACAGGAGTGGTATAACAGGGACCTCTGGACGTGTCGTGCCCAGTTTTCTGAGGAACGGCCACACTGATTTCCAGAGTGGTTGTATCAGCTTGCAATCCCACCAGCAGTGGAGGAGTGTTCCTCTTTCTCCACATCCTCACCAACACCTGCTGTCTCCTGAGTTTTTAATCTTAGCCATTCTGACTGGTGTGAGGTGAAATCTCAGGGTTGTTTTGATTTGCATTTCCCTAATGATTAATGATGTTGAACATTTCTTAAGGTGCTTCTCAGCCATTTGAAATTCTTCAGGTGAAAATTCTTTGTTTAGCTCTGTACCCCATTTTTAATGGGGTTATTTGGCTCTCTGTAGTCTAACTTCTTGAGTTCTTTGTATATATTGGATATTAGCCCTCTGTCAGATGTGGGGTTGGTGACGATCTTTTCCCAATTTGTTGGTTGCCGTTTTGTTCTTTTGACAGTGTCCTTTGCCTTACAGAAACTTTGTAATTTTATGAGGTTCCATTTGTCAATTCTTGATCTTAGAGCATAAGCTATTGGTGTTCTGTTCAGGAACTTTCCCCCTGTGCCCAGGTCCTTCAAGCTTCTCTCCATTTAGTTTGATGTTGGCTACCGGTTTGCTGTATATTGCTTTTACAATGTTTAGGTATGGGCCTTGAATTTCTGTTCTTTCCAAGACTTTTAGCATGAAAGGATGCTGAATTTTGTCAAAAGCTTTTTCAGCATCTAATGAAATGACCATGTGGTTTTTTTCTTTGAGTTTGTTTGTGTAGTGGATTGCATTGATGGATTTCTGTATATTGAATCATCCCTGCATCCCTGGGATGAAGTCTACTTGATCATGGTGAATGATTGTTTTGATGTGTTCTTGGATTCGTTTGGCAAGAATTTTATTGAGTATTTTTGCATCAATATTCATTAGGGAAATTGGTTTGAAGTTTTCTTTCTTTGTTGGATCTTTGTGTGGTTTTGGTATCAGCATAATTGTGGCTTCATAGAACGAGCTGGGTAGTATTCCTTCTGTTTCTATTTTGTGGAATAGTTTCAAGAATATTGGTTTTAGGTCTTCTTTGAAGGTCTGATAGAATTCTGCACTAAAACCATCTGGTCCCGTGCTTTTTTTGGTTGGAAGACTTTCAATGACCGCTTCTATTTCTTTAGGGGTTATGGGACTGTTTAGATGATCTATTTGATCCTGATTTAATTTTGGTATTAGACAATTTCTGTCTAGGAAATTGTCCATTTCCTCCAGATTCTCCAGTTTTGTTGAGTATAGATTTTTGTAGTAGGATCTGATGAGTTTTTTGAATTTCCTCAGTTTCTGTTGTTATATCTAACTTTTCATTTTTAATTTTGTTAATTTGGATACTGTCTCTGTGTCCTCTGATTATTCTGGCTAAGGGTTTATCTATCTTGTTGATTTTCTCAAAGAACCAGCTCCTGGTTTTGTTGATTCTTTGTATGGTTCTCTTTGTTTCTACTTGCTCCATTTCAGCCCTGAGTTTGATGATTTCCTGTCTTCTACTCCTCTTCGGTGAATTAGTTTCTTTTTGTTCCAGTGCTTTAAGGTGTTCCATTAAGCTGCTAGTATATGCTCTCTCCAGTTTCTTTTTGGAGGCACTCAGGGCTATGAGTTTTCCTTTTCGCACTGCTTTCATTGTGTCTCATAAATTTGGGTAGGTTGTGCCTTCATTTTCATTAAATTCTAGAAAGTCTTTGATTTCTTTATTTCTTCCTTGACCAAGGTACCATTGACTATTGTTCAGCTTCCATGTGTATGTGGGCTTTCTGTTGTTTTTGTTGCTATTGAAGACCACTCTTACTCCATAATGAGCTGATAGGAGGCATGAGATTAGTTCGATCTTCCTATATCTGTTGAGATCTGTCTTGTAACCAATTATATGGTTGATTTTGGAGAAGGTACCATGAGGTGCTGAGAAAAATGTGTTCTCTTAGAGTCTGTATGAGATCTTCCCAGGATCTTCTAGCTTACATGGTCTCTGGTGAGAAGTCTGGTGTAATTCTGATAGGTCTTCCTTTATATGTTACTTGGCCTTTTTCTCTTACTGCTCTTAATATTCTTTCTTTGTTTAGTACATTTGGGGTTTTGATTATTATGTGACGGGAGGTATTTCTGTTCTGGTCCAGTCTGTTTGGAGTTCTATAGGTTTCTTGTATATTCATGGCAACTCTCTTTTTAGGTTAGGGAAGTTTTCTTCCATAATTTTGTTGAAGATATTTGCTGGCCCTTTTAGTTGTAAATCTTCACTCTCATCTATACCTATAATCCTTAAGTTTGGTCTTCTCATTTTGTCCTGGATTTCCTGGATGTTTTGGGTTACAAGCTTTTTGCATTTTGCATTTTCTTTGACTGTTGAGTCAATGGCTTCTATGGTATCTTCAGCACCTGCGGTTCTTTCTTCTATCTCTTGTATTCTGTTGTTGATATTTGCATCTATGGCCCCTGATTTCTTCCCAAGGTTTTCTATCTCCAAAGTTGTCTCCCTTTGTGATTTCTTAGTTGTTTCTACTTCTGTTTTTAGATCCTGGATGATTTTGCTCATATCCTTCCTTCACTTGCTTGTTCATGTTTTCATGTAATTCTTTGAGAGATTTTTGTGTTTTCTCTTTCATGACTTCTGCCTGTTGACCCAAGTTCTCCTGTATTTTCTTAAGTGTTTTGTATTTCTTCCCTATTGGCTTCTATCTTTTGACCCATATTCTCCTGAATTTCTTTAAATGATTTTTGTGTTTCCATTGTAAGGGCTTCTAACTTTTGATTCATTTTCTCCTGTATTTCTTTAAGAGATTTATTTACATCCTTCTTGTGTTCCTCTAATAGCATCATGACCAGTGATTTTAAATCCAAATTTTGTTTTTCTGGTGTGTTGGGGGTATCCAGGACTTGCCGTCGTTGTAGAATTTGGTTCAGATGCTGCCATATTGCCTTGATTTCTGTTAGTAATGTTCCTACGTTTGCCTTTTGCCATCTGGTTATCTCTGGTGTTAGTTGTCACTGTCTGGTGCTTGAACCTCCTGTAAGGCTATTTCTGCTCCTCTGATGACTGGGTTTCCCCTGGCATAGATTGCTGATGGGCTGCCCTACTCTTGGGTGCCATCAGAGCCCTGGTGTGCCTTGCCCCAAGCAATGTTATACTGGGGGGGGGGTTGTCTCTGTGTACGTGGAGCTGCCTGTCCTATCTGACTGGGAGCAAAGATGGTGGCGGAGACTAAATTCTCTTAATTAATGTTTGAACTGGTTAAGAGAATATGGGTTGTGAAGGGCAGACAAGCCCTCCTTTACTGTAGTTGTTGGTTCTACTCCAGGATAGTTTTGGAAAGTTTCATAAGACCTATTTTCATTTTTATTTAATTGTTCCTAATTTCCTTAGACTGCTTTCCAGTTTAATAGCTCATTTCCGGGGAGGTAAAGCCACATGAGAGACAGAAACATGAAAGGAGGGTGGCCTTCTGTGATAAACACCTCTGTTGTGGATGGCCCAGGTGTTGTTTGTATTTTCATGTTAACTCTGCTTCTTCAAGAGGGGCTGCCCCTAACAAGGAGTAGATCACTTACTCAGGTGATTTCATGAGCATCTTCTCCCCATTTAAACTGGCCAAATAAAGGCTAGAGCCTGTGATTGGGCAGTGGAAGGCAAAGGTGAGGCTGGAGGTTTTAGAGAGGGAGAAGAAAGGAAGGAGGGGAGAGGGCGAAGAGACAGAGAAAAGGAGGTGGAAGGAAGATTGCCAGAACCATGTGCCCAGAGAAGCTGCAGGTAGCAAGGGATCTCACAGCTGGGGCATAGAGTAGTGTAGTGGTAAATCTGTTCAGTCTAGGCGTGCAGCTCGTAAATATTGTAACTGAGTTGTATGTTCTTTACACAGGCTTTTTGGGGTTGGAGATTTACTGCAACACACCTCCTCAAGTCAGAAGTGTGTGTTCACTTTTCCTCAGGCCGACTAAACTGTTAGCTAGGCACGGTTGCACACCCATAATCCCAGTGCACAGGGAGCACTGAGGGCAGTCGGGAGGTTACATAGCAAAATGTCTCTAAACAGAGAAAAGGGGCTAACTATTGACTCTGAGGTTTCACTTTCTTAATTCTGACGCTCCACTTCTCTTTCTATTCTCTCTCTTTTTCATTCATTCATTTCTTTCTTTGAGATGGGGTCCCATGTAGCTCAGGCTAGCCTTAGACTTACCAAGCAATAGACACTGGCCTTGGGCTCTTGAGCCACCTGCTTCCACCTCCAAATCACTACGGCTCAGCTCTTTTTAAACATATAATAATTTATTGATTTTAATGCATCAGAAGTTCTGCAGCGCTGGCTCTCAACCCTCTTAATGCTCTGACCCCTTTATATAGGACCTCATGTTGTAGTGACACCGGCCGTAAAATTATTTCACTGCTACTTCCCAACTGTAATTTTGCAACTGTTATGAATCATAATGTAAATATCTGATATGCAACCCCCCAAAGTGGTCACGGACTGAAGGTCAAGAAGCACCATTCTATAGGATGGCCATTGGTATTCTGTTTCAAAATTTTTACTTTACCAAAAATGAGGGCAAGAATCAGGATACATGCAGCTTTCCACAGGAGGCAAGATCTCTATGTAGAAGACACCAAGCCTGGCTGGAGAGGCACGGACAGAGCATGTGCCTGCGAGTGGCATTGGTGTCTTGGCTTCCATTTCTGAGAAAAATGTAGAAAAAGACCCTGATGTAGACCCTTGGGATACAAATGAGCACAGCCTTCCATACAGGTGAAGCAGCTTCCCGGAGCTCAGCACGACCAGCAAGCCACCCTTCCCCGTGCTGGCCGTCAGTCAAGACAGAGCATATCAGTCTTGAGGATCAGTCTGGATCAGATTGGTGACTTATTAGTCCTTATCTCCACCCATTCCTATCAAACATTCTTATATATCAGATTTAAGACAGCCGAGAATAGACCAAACCCACATAAAGCAAGACTTTACAATTGAGACAAAAAAGCAAAGCAAGGTGCAGGAAGATGAGCAGTTGGGTGGTAAAAGCATGAGCCAGAGGACACACTTGTGGGAACACACACACACACACACACACACAACACACACACACACCTTTCGCTCACATTTGAAACAGCTGAGGCAGAGGAACCTCGCGCTAAAGGGCAACATGGTAAGATAACGGATTTGCTGCCTGGATTTTGTTGCTGTGAGGAAACAGCCTGACCAAGGCAGTTTATAGAAGGAAATGTGTATTTAGGCTCCGGATTCCAGAGAGATGTGAGGCCATGATGACCACACACAGCAGGCTCAGGGTCAGGAACAGAGCTGAGGGTAAGCATCTTCAAACACAAGCATGAAGCAGAGAGAGAAAACTGTAAATCGGGGAGGCTTTCTACTCTCAGAGCCTACCTCCAGGGACAGACTTCCTCCATCAAGGCTGTACCTCCTAAAACTCCCCAAATAGCATCTCTAAATGAGGACCTCTAACAGAGACCTGAGACTGTGGGGAGCATTTCTCATTTAAACCACCACAAGATCACTTGAGATTGCCTCAAACAAGCAGCATGCCTTTGAGGCAGAAGTTCAAATGGACTACATATACCAAGACTTGTGTTGAGTAAGATAACAATATCACACTTCCTACCCAAAGTGTCAAACGCTTTTATGTAGAGATCTTTGTCTGTTTGCTCAGTGGGGGTAACTTCTAAACCAGACACCTAAATTCCTTACATGAAGGTCTGGGTGTACTGATCAGAAAGTGCACCCTTAAGCTGAATAGTCAAGCTCAGGTTACTTATTGAGATTTAATAGCCCAGATGTAGACATGAAGACAAACGGAATTTAAGCCCAAGGAACCCAGAGAATATAGCAGATGGTCCAAGTGTCCTCTGAGACATTTTCAAATGGGCCGGCACCCTCCAGAATTATCAAAGATTGTTGTAACTTTAATTTTTTTCTAATCCTGTTTTTAATGATGGTTCTTAAATGCTTTAGCCTCCCTTGTAGCCCATCACCCACCAGAGGGAGTGGAAAAGAAAGGAGACAGAGTTAGTCGACCTGTTTAGAAATGGTTCTTTGGAGCAACTCCCATTGCGTTGTCTGGAAATCGGCTTTTCAGTTCACAGGTCAGCAGGCAGCCACAGCGCAATCCACTTGCAAACACCTCATGGATACACCAGCAGTCCAGTTTGGTAGAGTTGGCTTAGCAACAGCGGTGACATGACATAACAGAGACAGCCGGGCCTCAGCTTTGGCTTGAGTCAGCAGGAGGGACTAAAGGAACACTAGGAGAGGCTGTGCCTCTCTCAGGGATGTGAAGATCAGTGAAGATGTGAGACCCACAAGCATTGAACAGCTGGCTGTACCAGCAAGTCAAGCTCTCTCTCCATCACTCTGTGGAGTCCTATTTATACCCTCCAAACATCACGTGCCCTCCAGGACTCTTGCCTCAGCAGGGGTCTTGCCTCAGCATGTGTATCCAGTCAGCCTGAGTCCTCAAAGGAAAAGGCAACAAACTATAGCTCACCACCAGAAGTTTTCAGTGCGTTTCTCTCTATGGCATCCTGACAAATGCAGCTAAACTACACAGTGCAAGGCAGACCAATATATGTGTGTCCTTAGCAAAGAATCTTTTATCACTTGTCCTTTCATGTGCTTGCTTCAGCAGAACAGCCTCTCTCCTATGTCTGCTTCAGTGAAACGTTCCTTCACGAGTTGGCCTTAGCCTTTCATACCTGTGTCCACTTTAATGAAACGTTCCTTCATGTGTTTGCCCCAGCAAAACATCCAACCGACTCTCCAAAGAAGTGTTAAGTTTACATTTCAGAACATGACCACTGTTTAATGCTTGAAATAAAGTTTTAAAGGTGAGTTACATGGTGTGTATACAGTGAGAATGGGCTTTGTTGAGCAGATTGATGAGTTTATCTTTTCAGGCACAGTGGGTCTGCTGGGGTGTTGGTTATTTATTTTGCTGCTGTAACAAAATACTTGACAGAAGCAAGAGAAGGAAGAGAGCTTACTCAGGCTCTCAGTTGGAGAGTACAATTGTTCATAGCAGGGAAGCCACTGGGGCAGGAGCAGGAGACAGCTGATCCAGTCTCCTAACAGAGAGTTCAGGGCTGCGTTTTCTGCTTCTGTGGTTACAAAACTGATCTGTTGGTCTCTCATTCCATGGTGACATTCAGTTCAGTTGACTCCAGTGTGGTGAATTATCATCATCATTTTCATCATCAATTGTTATTTTTGACTTTTCTATGTCAGCTCTGTGTCACCAACATAAACAACAAGTATTCTGTCACCTCTCCTAGGCTGGTACTAACACTGCCAAATAGAATAAAACCAAGAATAGTTTTTGTCTCTGTGGAGTGAGGGAGTTGTTCTGCTTGACCATGACCAAATGTCTCATAAGACCATGGCAAAACTTTGTTCTGATGCGATGAGGCAAGCACTTTCCTTGTCTTTCTCTGTGAGGATTCTTTTGTGACAAATATGTTTTCCCTCCTATGTACACTCCAGGCACTAAATCAGATAGCTATGAAAAAGCCATGACTTCCTTGACCTGATAATTTGTGTGAAAATTGAAGACGGCATGGTCCTCAGGAAGATCAGACTGTGAGGGCATGATCTGCCCACAAAGCAATGGAGAGAAAAGTTTGTTACCACGGGCCAGCCTGAGATTTAGACTTTACAACTATAAAATTCTGAGAGGTAGAAAGTTTCGGGCAGCTCAGGCTAGCCAGGAGAGCTGTGAGGGGAGTCTGCAAGAGATGTTACACTGTAACCTAGAATGAGTAAGTTATTGTATGCTTGGGCACTTGTGTTTTTATACACAGGCAAACTCTCTGAATATAGACATAACCACCATACCCAAAAGCCAGAGCACACACTTTGACACATAGTTTACTGATGGGCAGGAAACTTGAAACCCTTGAAGCATTGAGGGTTATCTTCCTCAGAGATATAGAGAATATGGGTACAGGAGAGTAATGTAAACAAAAGAACAAAGGATACAAAATTATCAGTGTCCATGCTAGGCAGCTCGCAAAGGCAGACAGGCGGTCACAGAAGCAGGTCACAGAGACCTGCAGGAATCTCATGCAGGAACAGAAAGGTGAGAGGCACTGAAGGGGGACCAGCCCCAGAGGCGATGCAGGGGGTGAGCTGGACGAGGTGTTGAATGGGCAGATGAGCAAACAGCCTGTGGAAGAGGCAGGCATTTGAAAGACTAACTGACCAGCTGGATTGGGTGAGCTCCTGGGAGCTTCCGGGCAGTTAAGGCTGGACTCTGCCTGAACACAGGGTCAAGTGTCTGGATTTGGAAACAGGAAGAACACTGGTGTCACTGGCAAGCTCTTCCTTTGGAGCCTCAAACACGCCCTTTTCATTCACATTCCCTTCCTTCTTTCCCTGGGGGATGGGCTTTAGGGAGAGCTGACAGTTGATCAGAGCCAGAGGCACTGGCGAGAGTTTGGGTCTGCAGAGCTAAAGGGACTAGAGGTGTCTGTGTATAAAAGGAGGTTGGGAGGTTGAAAGAGTCAAGTTAGCATGCTCACACCTGGTTAGAGGAGGTGACATGAAAGATGCTGGGGGAGAGGGGGTGGTATCAGGCTGTCTTTTTGGCCCTCCCAGGGCAGGCAGGGGTTACTTTGGGGAGCCCCATGGTGTTAACTAAATTAGCTGTTGACACAGGGTCAGCTCTGACTCCTGGGAGGAGACTCAGGTCTGCAATAATGGTCTTTTCTCTCTCTAAGCTTCTTACTGTGGTCAGCTGTACTCTTAGGAGAGAGACCTTTTGCTCCCCCGAGAAGGCTGGGTTTCTTTTTTGCCCCATCTTTCCTCTCTTTCTTCTCTTCCCTTCCTTCCCACTCTTCCTTCTGTCTCCCTTTCATTCTCTCTGTTCTTCCAACTTCCTCTCCCTCTCTCCTCCAGGCTCCCTTCCTCCTGTCTGTCTCCTCTCCTCCCCACTTTAATAGTTAAGCAGAGAGAGCAGCCACAAGAATTTCCAGCACAGAGGAGTAAAAGACAAATTACCTTTTCTTTGCCCTAGAAATCTATTGGTTCTCTCTGTCTCTCTCTGTCTCTGTCTCTCTCTTTCATTCTACGTCAGAAATTAATTTATCTTGTGATCCAAAAGTGCATGTTGAGACTTTCACTCTTGTGTGAGAAGGCCTGTGCCAGGCAGGGTTCAGGCCCCAGATATGAAGCAGGGCTAGCCACAATTCTGGGTGAGAGGGTCACAATGCCTCCCAGGAATTAAATAATGAGATTAGAGTATAAAACGTTTTTATTTCAAAATGCAAAACGATAGTCATTGTAATAATAATAATAATAACAACAATAATAAAAATAACAGTATAAAACACGTCTCCTTCTCTAATGCAAAGTGATATAGCTCCTTGATCGTTCCCATAGCCTTGGACAAATCACAGTGCGTGCTGCACAGCAGCAAGTCAGTCTCAGACCCCTTGGGCGACCTGTGCAGGGTCAGTTCTGGATTCGGTGGCACCTTGAAACAGTATGTGACTCTACTCTTGCCCACCTGGGTCGTGGTCTCTCTGTGTCTCTCTCCCTTCTCTGCCAGCCACCAGCCTTAAGAGGCGTGCTGCCGGAGGGACAGGGCCCGGCTGCGCAGGGTGGCCTCCTCTGCCTTGCCTCCTGCCAGCAGGGCCTGCTTGTGGAGGGATTGCTGCTCACAAGCGTCCCGCAGCTCCGCTACTGCAGCCTCCTGGTCGCGCAGGCGGCTGGCGGCTGTGAAAGGGCTGCACACCGTCTCCACTAGGCCGAGCACCACTCCGAAGAGTGCCAGCACACTGCCCAGCACGTACAGCTTCACGAGCTTTCCTCGGGGCTTCTGCGCCATCACCTCCTTGGCCAGAGGGATCAGCTCCTGCACACTTTCCATCGGAGCTCTGGGCTGTGGGTGGCTGGGTCTGCAGAGGTAGCAGAGAGGAAAGGGGTTGAGCCTTCGGGTGGGGGACAGCAGCAGAGCAGGGAACCCTAAGTTCAGAGAGCATGTCTGCTGCAGACTAGGGGAACTGGAGCCCAGGGGAGAAGGCAGCTGGGGAAGGGATCCGCAGTCTCTCGCCCACCCTCAGTTTCCGGGCCTGGAGGCTCACCTAAGGTGCAGTGGGAACAGAGGCAGCACTTGCTGACGGAGGTCAAGCGTCTGTGCGTCAGACTGGCTTTGGCGTCCTTCTTCCCTCAGCCGCTGTCTATTTGGGAGGGACACTCCGCAGATGCAGTGCTCCGTGAACAGAGCCCTTATATTTTTTGCCTGGGATCCGCCTCCTGGCTCTGCTGGCCAGAGCCCTGACTGCGCCGCAGGGGGCGGGGGGTGGGGCTGGGGACGGGGAGGTGACCACGAGTAGTGCACGCCCCTGCTGTGTGCACCCTGAGACCCTAGACCGCTGGTGCTGCAAAAGCTGAGAGCCCAAGGCACCACTTCAGTGTGCACCCAAGGAGGAGGAGACCACCAGGCGATGGCGTGGCATGCTTCCCTGACAGGACACACTTTCTAATCTTGTCTGTTCCCCTGGCTTAAGTTCCCCTGCAGTCCAGGAGGAACCTGAGAAACACCCTAATGAGGGAATCTGGGGTTCGTTTTCATTCAGAAAGGTCACCTTCTCACCTGTCAGGGAGGGTGTGGGTGGGAGGGAAGGCAATCACTGGGGGACCCGCGGAGCGCTGCTTTCTTGGCTTAGGTTTTACTAAGACGCAGGAACAACTGGAACATTGCTTGTCACCTAATAGAAAGCTTTTCATTGAGGGTTCCTTCTAATGCATATAGAGGGGTGTGTGTGTGTGTGTGTGTGTGTGTGTGTGTGTGTGTGTGTGAGAGAGAGAGAGAGAGAGAGAGAGAGAGAGACAGACAGACAGACAGACAGAGAGAGACAGAGACAGAGACAGAGAGAATTAGTCTCTGTAAAGTGCTTCCATAGTTATTTCTGTATTATAGGGAATAGTCTTTAAACCCAAAGCACATGTCCATAATTCCAGCAAGAGGCAGGAGGATGGTGAGTCTGAGCATAACCTGAATAATTTACTGACACTCTGTTAGATATCAAAATAAAAAAGAGGGTTATAGATGTGGTTCAGTGGTGGAGTGCTTGTTTAATATGTGCTATGCTGTGTGGGTCATATATATTTGTACATAACACACACAAATGCACACACACACTCACAAATTACCCTCTCTTCTATATTCACTTGAGAAGTGAAGTTGGTGGTAAACCTTAAAGAAGGCTTGTAGTAAAAATTTGTCTATGATGAAAGTATTTCACCCTCTTACAATGACTTCATGCCACCCTGCTCAGACTTGGGAGAGTGGGCTGTAGACCCCTAGAGTGTGTGTGTGTGGGGGGGGAGGGTGCAGGACGGAGGGCACTCTTGGGAAGCTGGTTAGATCAGGATTAAATGTGACCCCTGGGTGAGGGGTGGGCTACAATTTAGCTGTGGCTATTGGTGTACCTGAGTTAGCAAAGTAGGGAAAGGGGAAAGGCAGGTAGGCCAAAGGGCTTGGAGCAGGGGGGTGGGGTAGGGAGGAAGGGGAACCAACTGGCCAGAAAATTGCAAAGGTCACTGATGCAATCTTGCGACAGCCTGCTCCACCTTCCCTGTTAGCGCCAGAGGGGAAAGGGCGCCAATCTTGGGGGTCCAAAGTCATTGCCAGGCTCAGAAGGTGCTGACCACCCCTTGGTCTGCTACTAGTCCTTCAGGTAAAAACTTGTCAAAGGTGGGGATTGGCCAAGGCCATGAACATTTCAAATTTAAAGTTCACACTTTAGTTGATACATAGGTGATCAAGGTAACCACAGGCCAAATGGGGATTATTCTTGGATGATCCTGACTTGGCTTTATTCTTCTAACCTTGTCAATCCGGAAAGTTCTGTAGAGAGGGTCCAAGCCAAAGCTAACTTAAGTCTTGGCATTGTTCTTAAATCTTCCTGATAGCTTTGGAGGCACTCCTGGTAGCTGGCAGCAGTAACCACGGAGCGTTCCCAACAACCATGAGGGTTCCAGACTCAGCGGCTCCTGGGAAAGAGGAGGAAGTGCGCCTTGATGGAGGGCACCCACTTGGTTTCCCCTCAGAAGGTGAATGAGCGCAGTTTCTGATCCAAAACTCCAAAGCTGACTGGGCAGAAAGTATTTCCTGGGTTTCTATAACTTATACCTCCATCATAATTCACCTGGGGTTCCTCTTTCCCAGGGCTGCATGAGATGAACATCTTTCTTCCCCTCTAAAAGAACCCAACCTTGACCCCTGACTCACAAGCTCAGTGGCTAGGCAGCAGATGATAAGGGTAGAGGTCACTGGTGGATTTGGTGGTGCCTGTTGAGGGCGTGTCAGGGGGCTGAAGCAGGAGGTCCGCACAACCCTGTCTGCTGGAGAAAGACCTCTTAGCCTTTGGATGGGAGATGAGGAGACTGGGGTGGGGTGAGGTGGGAGGCTTTGGGAATGAAACATATACCTTGACTGGCCTGCGACTACTTTTAGAAGTACAGGTCTGTGCTGTATTTGTGTCTGACACAGGTTACAGTTATAAAAATCAAACCAAGCCATAAGGTGACCAGCCCTCTATTTAGCTGAGGGCTGATGAGGACTTCCCATGTTAAAGCTGAGACTGAGCTGAGCAGAACAGATATCAACCCCACTTTCTGAGTTTAATATGTAGTGCCTTGGGGTGGGAAAATTATAAAGTTAAAGGGTTTATCTGGCTCATGGTTCTGGAAATCCAAAGTCAGGGGCCTCATCTGGTCTTTGTGTGTGTGTGTGTGTGTGTGTGTGTGTGTGTGTTTGTGAGATTATGGACAAAATAAAAGGTGTCATATAGGGGCTGGAGAGATTGCTCAGTGGTTAAGAGTACTGACTGTGCGCCAGGCGTGGTGGCACACGCCTGTAATCCCAGCACTTGGAAGGCAGAGGCAGGCAGATTTCTGAGTTCGAGGCCAGCCTGGTCTACAGAGTGAGTTCCAGGACAGCCAGGACTACACAGAGAAACCCTGTCTCGAAAAACAAAACAAACAAACAAACAAACAAACAAACAAAAAAGAGTACTGACTGTTCTTTCAGAGGTCCTGAGTTCGATTCCCAGCATTTACATGGTGGCTCACAACCATCTGTAATGGGGTCTGATTCCCTCTTCTGAAGAAGTGTACTCGTATATGTAAGATAAATAACTCTTTTAAAAAGTCACAAAAAGAGTGTCATATAACAAAACTTGGGAGTGAGTGCGTATGTGGATCTCTATGTTACTCCTCTGTTCATAAAATGCATATCTAACCCTAATCACGTCTTCATGCACCATATTCTTTTAAAAAATATTTTATTAATCTTTTTGTTTGTTTACATTTGAAATGATATCCCCCTTCCCGGTTACCCCTCCACAAACCCCCATCCCATCCGCCCTCTCGGCCCTCCCCCTCCCCTTTGCCTCTATGAGGGTGCTCCTCCACCCACTCACCCACTCCTACTTCGCCACTCTAGTATCCCCAACACCTAGAGTCTTGGGTGTCACTCAACCCTTACAGTCTATTCAGTTCTGATCCTCCCTAGCGGGGTTGGGAGAGGCAGCTTACATTTTATTTGGTTTGTTTTTCAAATCCCTTTCTCAACACTTTAAAACATTAGTAGCATATAGTGAGGGAAACCCCACGAGGGGCAGCTTGTCATCCAAGGGCAAGCCAGGGAGCAAGGGCTGTGCCCAGCAGGTGAGGCCGGGACCACAGTCTCCCAGGCCCTGGGCCGGCAGCCTGCAGTTTTAGGATTATTGCTGTTGTCTCTGTCACTATTTCCCACCTGCTTGCTACCAGCACAAAATCCTTGTCTGCCCTGGGGTTGCAGAAGCTGTGAGGAAAGGGATTGTCAGTGGGCAGAGGACTGAGCTACTTTTGTATTCACCCAATTATCAAAAAACTCTGTAGTCCTTCAGTCTCAGCCTCCCCATCCCTGTGTGTGTGTGTGTGTGTGTGTGTGTGTGTGTGTGTGTGTGTTGGGGATATGGTTACTTGTGTCTAGAGGTCAGAGGTCAACCTTGGGTGTCCTTCCTCAGGATGCTGGTCTCTTATTAAGACTGGAACTCACCAATTCTACCAGACAGGCTAGCCATGGAGCTTCAGAGAGCTCTCCTAGTCTGTGGATCATGAGTGTGTACTACCATTCCTGGCAGCCACTGCCGCCTCCTCTTCCTCTTCTTCCTCCTCTTCCTCTTCTTCTTCCTTCTCCCTTTCCTCCTCCTCTTCCTCCTCCTTTTCTCCTGCTGTTCTTGCTCCTCCTCCTCCTCCTCCTCCTCCTCCTCCTCCTCCTCCTCCTCCTTCTCTTTCTCCTCTTTCACCTCCTTCTCTTTCTCTTCTTCCTTCTTGTCTAGGGTCAATTTCAAGTCCTCATGCTTGCAAATCTAGCACTTTACTAACTAAGCTATCTCTTCAGTCCCCTTGAGTCACCATGATTTCATATCCATTAGTTTTAGAGAAAGGGCTTCCTGGCACTTAAGTCTTATGGATAATTTGGGACTTGTTCTGCTGTACTGAGATTGAACCCAGGTTCCTATCTGGGCTAAATATGTGTCTTACTACTGACCCACAGCCCTGTATGGGCAATTTTTAAATGTATTCATCTCCTCTGCTTTTTCAGGCTAGAGTTGTGGAGTGCAGAGATTTCTGTGTGGATCCCCTGCAGTCATTACTTAGCATGCTTGCTCTGATGGACACACATCACCTTCCTGCGCTCTACCAATCCCAGCCTCTTCTCAGAATTCATATTCCCAGCACATCCTTCAGCTGCTTCCTTGGTTTTGTGGACTGTGTCAGTTCCTTGGTGAGGCCTTCCTCAAGCACATCATCTCACGACACACTCCTGGTGCCTTTGTCAGTTGGGTTGATAGAATTGTCTTAGTCTTTCACTCCCAGTGGAGGCTGAAACTTCACTTTGCTCTTCAGTAAGTCTCCAGTACTTAACGCAACCCTCGGCACACAGTAGGTCCTTAGTAGGTAAGTGTAGGTTTAATAAATAGTCTCTTCAGTGGACTGTGAAGTTCAGCAGGGAGGGCCTTAAATTCATTAAGTTCACACACAGTCAAATGTTTGGTCAATACTCACAAGAGCATTTGGGTTTGAGTAATGAGAGCATTTGCCATCTAATCCACCTCAAACATGACCGACCACCAAAAAATAACTTCTCAACACTTATTTTTAAAATATTGTTAGTTGGCTGATAAAAGCGTGGTGTGACATTGAACTCCCAGACTCTGCACGCTGATTTGCGTGCACCTGATATTCTTAGTATTTAGGGCCTCTTTGGTACAGGCTTTCTGCCGGTCTAACTTTGCCTCTTGTTCTCCCACAAGACCCCTGTGATCCCCAGAGAAGTTTTTGCTCAGGCCAAGATACAGTCTGTTCTCTGTGCTTCTGCAGTCAATGCCTGCAACCTCTTCCTGTCATTTTTCTCAGACTGCTTTCTTCATGAAAAGCTAGGGTCCTTCTTTTCTGCCTTCCTTCTTGAGCTCCCAGAAGCCATCACTTCCCTTGCCAGCACACCGTGCTCTGTCTTTTCTGTGAATCTCAGCTGCCTGCATGGCTCGACTGCATAGTTTGGCACTAGAACACTCACTGGCTTATACAGAGCTCTCATTGTTTATTTATTTATTTATTTACTTTTGTAGGTTTGCCTCCTCTCTGCATATATTCTGTATATAGGACCAAACCTTTGCATTTTTTATGGTGTTAACCTATAACAGGGGCATAATCGATATTAATTACATTGACCTAAAAGCCAGTGCTGGAATAGATTGCAAAATGACCTGTTAGACCCTCTTGGGAGGTTATTTTAGGCCCAGTGGCTCGTCCTTGGCTTAGAGCCTTGGGATTGGAATTGCCCAAGAGCTGGCAATTGTCCTTAACTCCCTCAACTCTGGCCTCCTCACCTTTCACTTCCACCCTCAGCCAACTGTCTGGCATCCAAATCACTGGCTTGCTCTGGGGCACCCCTCCAGCCTGCCCCTGGGACTATTCACTGAGGATATTAAGGCATTGAACTTCAGTTCCTCATGGTTTAAGTCAGAGACACCAGCTGATAGAGCCGGCAGGCTGTTCTAGGACCCCCATACTGCTCAAGATCCCCTGACTTCTGCTGCCAGGACACACTTTTGAATGGCAATAGGAGACTTTACAAGCTTCAGTGGGAGTTAGATGTAAGAGTGTGGGGATCTGGGTTGAGCAGATTTGGCTTCATTCAAGCCCTGCTGCTCACTGGAGTCTGGCCTTGGACTAAGCTTCACTGGCTTCTATTTTCTTGTCTGTGAAGTGAGAGTGAAGAGAATGCCTGTTAAGTGGGGTATGGTGAGGGCTGAAGGAAATGGAGGGCTTGCTACAAGGGTTCTGAAACAATCCACACACTAGTACTATTTGGGAGCCTTTGCCTCCTGATGCTTGCAGGTCCCACAATTCCATAGCCCAAGCCAACACACTTTCACTTCTTGGATGGCATTTAGGTAGCTTCCAGTAACATTTGCTGAAGCCGCTCACACATCCAACACTGCCTTATGCATAGTTACAGAAAGCAGGAAGCAGACTACTCCTACCCTCCAGAAGCTCACGGTCCAGTAGAAGACAAAGACATGCACACAAGCACACATGCACTGTGCACACAAGCACACATGCACTGTGCACACAAGCACACATGCACTGGACAGCGTGATGCAGCGATTTGTGTCAGGAAGACACAGATGGAGAGGGGACTTGCTTCAGTAGTAATCAGAGAAGCCATAAGAATGAGTGATCCCTGAGCAGGTTAGGTCCTCAAAGGTTGGACAGGGACTTATCAGGTGACTCTGGAGAGAGGGGTAGTACTTGAGGCTGGGGGATGCCTTGAAAGGACTACAATGAAGAGAATAGGGAAGTTTTGTGTAGCCAGTGACCAGTAAAGGGCAGTTAGGTAAGACTACCTACAGGGCAGAGACAGGGTTTTGGAAATTCCAGGAAATGAGGTTGAAATCATGGGCAAGTCATGTGCAGAGTCACCTATGTGTGTCATGTGTTACACACAGGAAATGTGGGGTGCTCTTTTATCCTAGAAACACTGTCTACTTGGCTTCTGTGCCGCACAGTCTCCTATCTTTTCTCCAGGCCTGCAGGTCACGGTCCCTTTCCATCCGTTATGTCTCTGTCAGCCTTTCTCAGGACTCAGCTTGGAGCCTCTCTTAATGATTTATTTATTTTTATTTTATGTGTATGGTTATTTTGTCTGCCTTTGTGCCTGTGCTCCATGTGCATACAGTGCCTGCAGAGGCCAGAAAAAGGTGTCTGCCCTTCTAGAACTGGAATTACAGATGGTTGTGTCAAGTGCGTGTTAGGAACCCAACCTGGATTCTCTTCAAGAGCAGTAAGTGTGACTGTCATATGGCACAACTGGTTTCAGGAAAAGATGTCACCCAGATGGACCAGATTTGTCAGGTGGGTCCCTCGGTGGGCTCAGGCTGAAAGGATGAGAATTATAGTCTAAAAATCCCCCTTGCCCAACTCTTAAATGGCCCCCAAAAGCCTGCTCTTTGTTAGAAACTAGGTGACCAGTCACATTCCTTGAGCCCACCCAGGAGTGCACACGTCACACCTGCCTGCAGTGTCCAGCTGGGAGCCGCAGGCCTGGGAAGGTCGGCCTCCTTTCCCTGTCTCACCTCTGCGGAGCAGCTGTGGCGCAGGTGAGCGGGGTTGCGGGGCTTGCGTCTAGTGGGTGCTCAGGTCCCCAAGCACCTACTACATAATCCTGGCCCCATAACAGGAAATGTGTAACAGGAAATGAGCTAACTAGTTGCTATCTGGCTTCTATAGGAAACTGATTGGCCTTCAGAGTGTGGGCTTGGATAATTTAAACTGATTGGCTTAGAAGCTATAGAGTGGTACAAATCAATTGGCTCACATTGCGTGGGCTTTCGATGCTAAAGAATGATTGGTTTGTGATACACGGGTTTTGTTGTAAACCTATAAAAGCTGTCCCGATTCTGTACTCACAGTCCCCTACCTCTGCGTGGTGTATGGCTGTGAACCCCAGAACCCCTGGAATGAAAATCCTCTTGCTGTTGCATGAAGACCATTTCTCGTGAGTGATATGGGTGTCGCCTCCTGAGGCATGGGGTGCTGGGGTGCCCCCGTGTTTTTTTCAGGTCTTACAAGGCCTTCCTGAAGAAGAGAATCAAAGGTTGAAAAGGATCCTGAATGATGGGCTTCCCCCCTCTAGCTCTGCATGGAGGGACAATGTGGCACCAGCTTCAGCTAGCAAAGGAAATGAGTGTCTCTTTTTAGCCACAAGAGCATGACAGAAGACCCTCTGTTCCAGAGGAGACTCAGCACAGCATCTGGGTGTTATCTCTGTGAGACCTGGGCTGCTGTGGTCAGACTTCTGTCCTACAGGATTGAGAGCCAACATGTCAGAGTCTGAAACTGCTGAATTTGTGCTGTTTGCTGTGGGGCGATAGAGTAGAATCCAAGGGGCAAGATGGAGGGGGACTGTCCATTTCAGGCCTGCCGAGGACTGACCAGGAAAATGACTAGAGCCGGAGAACCTGGCTCAGACTGGTCAGCCTCACTCTGTGTGCTTCCTCCTGGGCACCTGACAGGCATTCACTTCCTGCACATCCCCTGGGGGATGGAGACACAGCTGGAAATTCAGCACCTGCTGAGTGAACTTGCTTCTGAGTTAAACTTGTTAAACTTCAAATCACAAATCTTTTCCCTTTGTTTTTAAAGACAGTGTTTCCAGTATCCTGGGCTAGCCTTGAGCTCCCTACATACCTGAGGGTGACCTTGAACCCCTGATCCTCTGGCTTCCGCCTCCCAAATGCTGGGGTTATTTGTGTATTTTAGAACCCAGGAAAGCTATACATTCTAACTGGGAATAAAGAAAGAATTTATTATGTCCTGAAACTACTTGTAGCTGTAGTTGATTAATCTGCTTTACCTTCCCGGCAGTGGCTGTGAGAGTTCCTTGCTTGCTAGCTGCCCCAGTGCTCTGGATTCTCGAATGAAAGACACACACACACACACACACACACACACACACACACACACACAGATCCTTATATTTAATATGCCTTTATCAGCTCAGTGGCGGGCCACTCCCAAACCTCCATGTTGCTAACACACTCTCCCCTCTGATATTCCTGGATTATTACTTACTAAAATCTATATTCCATCTTTGCTATCCTAGACCCAATTGAGGGGGGCTCTGGGGCCACGCTTCCCCAACTCTTACATGATCACATGCTTTCCTTCTACAGCTCTCAAGCCTAGTCCCTTCTACTTCCCCGACATGGCTCTTGGTCCCCTTGCCCACAAATCCTGAAGTCCCACCTCTGTCTCCCTGCCCAGAAACTTTGCTAATCAAAACCAGCTGGGGTCAGGGACCCTTAACGTCTCACATATGAAATTCTCATATGATTTAGAAAAAACATAATAGAAACATTAAACCAAGTCTACAAGAGCTACTCGTTTTCAGTATTCTTTAAAAAAACACCCCCCCAACTTTCTCCCATCTTCCCAAAATGGCTATGTCTTTTTCTTTTCCATTATATAATGACTTTGTAAAATTCTAAGAACCTAACAGGAGCTATTTCATGTCCAGGTCATGAAATCAGTTGCATCAGGACCCGTGTGTCCAGCCTTCTATCTAGCTGACGGGCTAGAATGAGGACATGGAGGTGCTGAATCTCTGAGCTGCCATAGCTCTGCCGTCCCCCACTCAGTTTTGCCCATTTGCTTGGGGTTGAGGGGGTCCTTGAATGAGTTAGGCTGTTTCGGGCCACAATTAGGAAAATCCAATCAAAGTTAGGTTCAACAGTAAGAAAAGCATATTAACAATGGATTTGAGAGTCAGCTACTTTACTGGCTAGACCATATGGCTCTTTCCTATGTTGGTACCCTCTGCTTCCACACACATCACACAGCACAGTACCATAATTTCAGGTGTCACATTCAAGTCGACAATATCCAATAAAAAAAAAGAGAGGTTGCTCTGCCTCAAAAAGGAAGCCCTTCCTGTGTGAGCTAAAAGTTGGGGAGTGAGCCTTCCATACTGGCATCGATAGACTGGGCTAAGAAACAAAATGTTCTCCATGTGGGCAAGCATTTGCCGTTCTCTCTCTATGACAGCATTACATCAGTGTGTAGATGCTCTAACATTAAGAAGATTGTCTATGTGTCTAGGGTGTAGCTCAGTGGTGTGTGCTTATGTGTTTATCATGAGGGAAGCTCTGGACTCGATTTCCCACACTGGAAAACAAACACAATCCCAGTAAAATCCAAACTCCACCTCTGACTACCCATTGTGCTCTCTTCATAACTGGAAGTGTACAGTTAGTGGAGGGCCCTGTGACCACGGGACCCAGTATATCCGACTTCCATCCCTTCTACCAACACTGAGTAAGACTTCATTACTCCTCACCAGTTCCTTTATTCTTCCTAGGGCACATCCTATTTTCTGTCTTCCTGAATCCGTCCCTTATCTCAAGATCTTGTTTCTTTTCCTTATCAGCCATTGGTCATCAACCTTGTAAGCACATCAGAATCACAATCAATTACAAAGCTCTGTAAAAACTACCTTTAAAAATGTTTAAATTATGTGCATGTGTCTGTGTGTGGGTTGTGCATTCAGTGCCTGAAGGGGCCAGAAGGTGTCAGATCCCCTGGAACTAGAGTTACAAGTGGCTGTGAGCTGCCATTGCCTAAGGTAGGCAATTAATTGATGAATTATCTTCAGCTTTTAACATTTTTAAACTGAAGTTTAGCAATATTTGAGTGTGAAAAAATAGCAAGCTTTCTTGTAACAGTTTAATACATATATATCATTGGATTTTTCTCACATTTACCCGTGACACTGCCCTCTCCCTCCATCTCTTCCATCTCTTGTTGACCCTTCCTCTCCCCAGATAGCCCCTGTGGTGGTTTGAATATGCCTGGCCCAGGGAGTAGCACTATTAGGAACTGTGGCCTTGTTGAAGGAAGTCTGTCACTGTGGGTATGGACTTTAACATTCTCCTCGTAGCTGCCTGGAATCCAGCCCCAATTAAATGTTGTCCTTGTAAGAGTTGTGTTGGTCATGGTATCTGTTCACAGCAGTAAAACCCCAACTAAGACACTCCCCTCCTCTTTTATGCCCTATGTGTTTATACGGCTAAATATAGGTTCTCCAGAGAAGACGAAAATTTTGGTATTTTGTCTTTTTCCTCTCCTCCTTTACCTTCTCTGGACCTTTACCTCTATTTATCCTTACTGAGGGACTAACAAAACTCCTAAGAGCAGGCTGCACCTGAGACCCATTAAATCAGAAATCTCTCTGGGGAGGCTCTGACATCAGCAATGTTTAAAGCTTCAGCAGTGGCCGAGATCGGAAGCCAGTGCCTTTCACGTTCTCCCCCACTGCCCTCTGTATCCTTGCACCACGTTAGTGGTCCCCCCTTCATCTTCTCGTCATCATCAGTGATCACTTCAGCTTTCCCCAGAGGAGCTGGCTGAACATCTGGGTGACTTTAGTGTGTTCCCAGACCTGCACACCATGCAGATGCTGGCTGGATTTTACTGCTCACTCAGTGTTCTGTAGAGCAACAGTGTACACACTGTTAGTCACAGTGGTTTCACATCTGTGCTGTCCAATAATGTTGCCACTAGCTATCTATGGCTATCAAATATTTGGCATGTGGCCAAATCAATTAATTTTACTTTTTAAAATTTGCATTAGATTACCCCAGACACATGTAGTAACTACTGGATTGGCAAACGCTGTTCTATAAGCTAATGACTTTGGCAGGTGTCTCTCATCTTAGAAATCTAACAGGCATTCTGGCTGTGATGTGAAGTGCCCCAGATTAGCTCAGTGGAGGAAGAGACCCTCTGAGGGTGAAGGGTTTATAGCCTTCACCTACATGTCTACTGTCTACTTCCTGGCTGCAGAGGCCCCAGGCACCTGCTGACCTGCCTGCCTCACTATGATGGACAGTAGTTCTTCAAATTGCGAGCCAGATGATAAACCTTTTCAAGTTGTTTTTAAGGTTATTTTTTTTCAACAGCAATGAGAAAAGCAACACAAGTGTCTTTAACTGAACACACACAAAATGGAAGTTTTTTATAACATTTTATTTCTAATTAAAATATAATTACATCACTTACCCCCACCCCTTATTCCTCCAGCACCCCATGCCTTCCTGGCTCCCTCTCAATTTTTTAAAAAATTATTATTGTTATATATACAAATGAATAAATGTAAAAAATCAAACCTGCTAGCTGGGCAATGGTGGTACACACCTTTAATCCCAGCACTGAGGAGGCAGAAACAGATCACAGTGAATTCAAGACCAGCCTGGTCTACAGAGTCAGTTCCAGGACAGTCAGTGCTACACAGGACTACACAGTGAAACCCTGTCTTAAACAAATAAAAAAACAAAATAAAGACCAAAAAACCAAAAATAGAACCTGTTGAGTTGGTTTAGTGTTGCCTATATGTGTATGTTTTTAGGTTGACCACTTGGTATTGAATAACCAATTGGAGACTCATCCCTGTGGAAGATTTAATTCTTCCTCTCTATCTTAATTAGGGTTTTACTGCTGTAAACAGAACCATGACCAAGGCAAGTCTTGTAAAGAACAACATTTAATTGGGGCTAGCTTACAAGTTCAGAGGTTCAGTCCATTATCATCAAGAGAAGAGCATGGCAGCATCTAGGTAGGTGTGGTACAGGAGGAGCTGAGAGTTCTACATCTTTATTTGAAAGCTTCTAGCAGAATATTAGCTTCCAGGCAGCTAGGATGATAGGCTTAAAGCTATCACCCACAGTGACACGCCTACACCAACAGGGTCACGCCTTCTAATAGTGCCACTCCCTAGGCCAAGCATATACAAGCCATAAGATTCCACTCCCTGGCCTTCATAGACTGGTTAAAACATATGAGTCTATGGGAGGGGGCATACCTACACATAGCATAATGTAAAATACATAGTCTTAGCAGTCTCAACAATGTTAAAAGTCTCAAGTTCAAAGTCTCTTCTGACATTCACCCAGTCACTTAACTGTAATCCCCAAAGCAAGACAGGAAACTAGCTGGGCAAATTCTAGACTCTGCATCTCCATGTCTGATGTCAAAGTGGTCTTCAGATCTCCAACTCCTTTTTCATCTTTGTTGACTGCAACAAACTTCTTTCTCTTGGGCTGGTTCCACTCCCTGTTAGCAGCCTTCCTCAGCAGATAATCTCACAGCTCTGGCATCTGGAACATCTTGGGGCCTCCAAGGCAACTTTAATGTTACAGCTTCTTGTTCCGGTGTCTGGGATCCACACATGGTCTTCTGGGCTCCTCCACAGGGTTGGTGTCACTTCTCCAGCTCTGCCCTCTGCAGCACTCTAAGCTCAGGTTGATCCACTCCACTGCTGCTGCTGTTCTTGGAGATGAGCCCATGGTACTGGCATCTCCAATACACTGGGGTCTTCTGTTGCAACTAGGCTTCACCAATAGCCTTTCATAGGCTCTCTTCATGGTGCCAAGCCTCAACTCCTTTGCATGACCCCTTCAGTCCTGGGCTGTCAACTGCAACTGGTGCTACATCCCTACCTATCTGTCTTATGATACTGTTTTTGTTTCCTCCCCAGTGTTTTCACAGTATTGAAACATACAATGGCCAGATTTGGTTTCTAATTTACTGTCTATTATTTGTGTTCTTGGGGCAGGGGTCCTTGTAGTGGTTATTTCCTTAAAAAAAAAAAACTCACAGAAATATTATGGGAACATGTTTTAATTTTAATCCCAGGTGTGGAAATATGGGTCTGCTTCATAGCAGGTGACTATAATTTGCCCACTGCCTTAGCAGGGGCATGGTTTTTCCAGTTGTTTCCATAAGTGTGTGATTTTTGGAAATCTGGGGTCTTTTCAGAGGATATATAAATGTTGGAGAGGGATATAAGGGGCTGGCTAGCCAGTTGGTGGTTGGATATTTTTGTTTGCATTTGTTAATCAGTGATGGGTGAAGATATGAAAAGAAGAAATTTGATATCCTGACAGAAAAACAAACTTGTCCCAAGGAACTCAACACCCCTAATCAGGAAGTAGTCTAATGATATTATCAGCCCCTTTCCCCTCCATCCTTTCTTCTCTCCTACCTAGTGTTAGGGGGTTGATAGGGTAGAAGAAGAGAGGTAGAGAAGGCTGGAAGAAAAAAGAACCCACGAAATGGCCAGAAGTCTGCTACAGGCCCTCATTGATTTTCTTGGATGCCAGGTTCTCTCTGCCTAGGTAATGCCTGCACCAATGTAAGGATTCAAGAATTATTTGCTAGAGTAACAAGTAATGAATTGGGGCTCTTGCCAAAATACATAGTACCAAGCACATTTATCTCAGACAGATTGGCCAGTTTGGATTATGTGGCTGTTCTTCACTGTCAACTTGACTGGCTTTAGAATCACCCAGGAGGGGTACTTACAGGGTGTGTCTATTAGGATAGCCAGGGAAGATTAACTAAAGAGGGAGGACCCAGCATGGATTAAGATAGCACCATCCCATAGGCTGGGGTCCCAGACTGAATAAAAATGAGAAAGTGAGCTGAGTGCCAGCATGCATGTCTCCCTCCCCATCTTCCCAGACCTTTCCTTCCTGAAATTGCTTTGTCAGGGAATTTATATCACATGACAAGATGCTACTGGTGATTACTCTGTAGGAGGCTGTCCCCATGGATTGGGAAGGAAGAAGGAGGTCCCCGGCTGCTAAGAAAGGAGGCATCAGGGACCTGCTAATGTTGGGTAGATTCTGGGGGCCACAGAAGCAAATGGTTACTTTTAGGCTGTCACCCCACATTTCTAGTAAAACAGGGTTTTTGTTTGTTTGTTTTTGGGTTTTTTTTTTTTTTTTTTGTTTGTTTTGTTTTGTTTTGTTTTGTTTTGTTTTGTTTTGTTTTGTTTTTGCTCAAGAGCTCTCCAAGGAATGGAGGTAGGGCCATGCACTCCTGCTTTGCTTGGGGGCTGAAGAGGCTTTGGTCAGTGTGGAGAAATGGTTGGACAGCTAGGATGAGCTTGTGTGTGGGCATCTAGCTTTAGGATTCTCAGGAACCATGGAAGATTGGGGCTCTTGGACAGCTGAAGAAGTTAGTCACATCAGTTGCAAAATTGACAAACTATTTGATAACTGTGTGTGCAAAGTCTGTGTCCTATGGGGTAGCAGTCTTCCTCTGAACAGTAAGTGACAGTGCCTGGCACTGGGTCGGTGCTCAGTAAATACTGGTTGAGGGAATGAATGTTTTTGCGTTTCTGGGTTAAAAGTCAGAAGTGTCTGTTGACAGGTGATGATCTAGTAGAAAAGTTCAGATCAAGGAGATGACAGGACTTGGTGGTAGCAGAGGAGCTGTATATGCTTGGATGGACTGGGAGGGTGTAACCCAGCTTCAGGCACCCAGAACATGATCAGGATAACACCCTATCAAATATATGCACGTACAGACCTGAGACACAGTGGACTGGCCATGCAGAGAGGCTTCATGTAGGACAGAGCCATTCCTTTAAGACTCCTGCCTGTCTTTGGGATACTATGCCCTGCACAATAGACTTAAATATTCCAGGCCACATTTGCTTGTGTGTAGTACTTGGCACTCACAGGCCAGGGGCTGAGATAACCTCACACTTCTGGCATGTCACAACTGGCATCCTGGAGACAGGCAGCAGCTGACAGACCTGCTTACCACGATCTGTCAGTACCATCTCCAATACATGAATACAAGTGCATGCTTCCTGAGAACCTATGGCCATTGGTCATTGTACCTCCCACCAACCAGATTGGCTAGGATCGAAAACTCAGGTGACAGCAGATACTGGTGAGGATGTAGAGAAAGAGAACACGCCTTCATTGCTGGTGGGATTGCAAGCTGATAAAACCACTCTGGAAGTCAGTTTGGTGGTTCCTCAGAAAATTGGACATAGCACTACCTGAGGATACAGCCATACCACTCCTGGACATATACCCAGAAGATGTTCCAACATGTAATAAGGATACATGCTCCACTATGTTCATAGCAGTCTTATTTATAATAGCCAGAAGCTGGAAAAAAAAAACCCAGATGTCCATCAGAGGAATGGATACAGACAATGTGTTACATTTACACAAAGGAGTACTACTCAGCTATTGAAAACAATGGATTCATGAAATTCTTAGGCAAATGGATGGAACTAGAAAATATCCTGAGTGAGGTAGTTCAGGCACAAAAGAACACACACCATATGCACTCACTGATAAGTGGATATTAGCCCAAAAGCTCAGAATACCCAAGATACAATTCACAGACCACATGAAGCTCAAGAAGAAGGAAGACCAAAGTGTTTATATGTTGATCCTTCTTAGAAGGGAGATCAAAATACCCATGGATCACAGCCAATCAATAGACTGAGCATAGGGTCCCCAATGCAGGAGCTAAAGGACCCAAGGAGATGAAGTGGTTTGTAGCCCCATAGGAGGAACAATAATGTGTACCAAACAGTACCCCCAGAGCTCCCAGGTACTAAACAACCAACCAAAGAGTACACATGGAGGGACATATGGCTCCAGCTACATATATAGCAGAGGACGGCCTTTTCAGACATCAGTGAGAGGAGAGGCCATTGGTCCTGTGAAGGCTCAATACCCCAGTGTAGGGAAAAGCCTGGTCAAGAAGGGAGGGGGAGTTGATAAATAGGGGGAGGGGGATGGGATTGGGAGTTTTCAGAGGGGTAATGAGGAAAGGGGATACTACTTGAAATGTAAATAAAGTAGATATCTAATAAAAATAAATAAACTGGACTTCATTAAAAAAAAGAATCTGTAGCAATTTTGTTTGAACACCTGCTAATTGAACATTAAACTGGATACTACTTGGGGACACATTGGCCTTGAGGGTGTTCCTTTAACCTTTGAGGCCAACTTATACAAATTAAAGAGTGAATGGTGTTGAATATATGAATTCAAGATGTTTACAGAAGGACTTACAGAACAGAACTGGCTTCTGACTGAATTTTACAGGAAACTTTGCTGCCTGTAATGAGAAGAATTAAAGAAAAGCCACCACAGATGCAGAAAGCGGAGCCGATTTTGGATTAGGACTTTGCCAGGCTCACAGTAGACAGGTAGAGCAGGATGAATCCAGTCTAAATGTGGTAGTAGATAGCAGAATCAGAGGGTGAGGGGGACCATGTGGCCTAGGCACTGAAAAGTGACTTCCAGGTGGACCTGAGAGCCTGGCTGGGGACTTTGTGGACTTGAACCTGGGGATGATGGAGTCTGTTCAGGACAAAGTCTACACCAAATCCAACTCACTAATGGGGCACCAGCCAAAACCAACAACATGCAACAGGGCAGAGGCAAAGGTCTGTGTCTGCGTGCACATCTGTATTCACGTATTTTAAGAACAGTACACATTCAAGAAGGGGCTACCCTCCTTGATGGCATTTGATTTGAGACAGGCATAGTTGTTAACATGTCTACAAGTATATGATTGGTGCTGTAATTCAAGTGGGAAAAATCTCCTGTACTGACTGTAACACTGCACAGGGGGTGGGGATGGGGGTGGGGATAGGGGTGGAGGTAGGGGAGTCTCCAGGACAAGGCCAGGTTAGCACACTCTCTTCTCCTACTAGTCCAGAAGAGGATTGCTTCACTCAGAAAGCCACCCTTCATTCAGGAGGCTGCCTGAATCCCTGCCTGGGGGGTAGTTGGGGAAGTTTTATTCTGTAGGCTATTTGTGGACTATTTATATTCTCTCTCATTCTCTCTCTCTCTCTCTCTCTCTCTCTCTCTCTCTCTCCCTCCCTCCCTCCCTCCCTCCCTCCCTCCCTCTCTCTCCCTCCCTCCCTCCCTCCCTCCTTTCTTTCTTTCCTTTATCTTCTTGATATGGTCTTACTCTGTAATTTATTAGCCTCAAAATCACTCTGTAGCCCAGGCTGGCCTCAAACTCATTGCAACACCCCTGATCAGTCTCCCAAATGCTGGAGTTACACGCACAAGCCACTGCACCTATTTTTCATGGGTTGTTTCCATCTAGGCTGTTTTTAGACTCAGGCTTGGCCTCTCCCTGTAGTCAGTGCATATCTACATGGAGAGTTTACTAAAGTGACCATCTAAGGTCAAAATACAGTTGTCTGAGGAGAGAGTTTTGATATATAATGAAGTCAATAGCTGCTAGTAAACTGAGGAGTTTCCTGGGATATGGAATATTCAGAGTGGCAAGATCTCACTAGTGATTCCCTCTGGCTGGAATTTGCTGGGGGCTCATTGCCTATGTTGTTAGGGTTTCCTGACTGGCAAATGTGATCCAGGCCCAGCAAACTGAGCCCATATCCCATAGCCACTTCTCTTTGCAGTTTCTCTGAGACATTACCATCTACAGATTATTCTTTGTGACATTTTCTTTCAGGTGGAACCCTCCTGGGGTATGTGAATGCCAGCTGAGCAAGCCTTGAGGAGCAAGCCAGTCAGAAGCACCCCGTTCTCCTCCTAGGCCTCTGCTTCAGCTCTTGCCTCCAGGTTCCTTCCTAGAACTCCTGTCCTGATTTCCCTCCCAAGATGGACTGCACCCTGAATGTGGAAGATGAAACAAGCCTTTTTGTCCCCCAGTTGCTTTTGATTATGGTGTTTATCACAGCAACAGATATAGAAAAATTTTAATCTCAATCCAGGGTTTTTACCCTGCCTTTGACCACTTAGTTTCTGGATGAAAGATACACATGACCTTTATCTTTATAATAAGCCTTTCTTAGCACATTAATGCTGGGCAGATATCAGCTCTCTATGCTATTAACATCTATTTCCTATTGATAGCCCTGAGTTATTACTATGTTTTATCTGGGCTGCTCTTAACTCCAATCAGCCATCCCTCAGGACCATGCTTTCTTGACTCCTAATCCATGGCATCTTTCTCTTCTCTCCACCTTCTTCTCCCCTACCTCATGGTCTCCTCTGACCTCTAGCCAAGAGCACCAAGACCTATCTCAATTTTGCCCAGCTATAGGCTGTAGGTATCTTTATTCACCAGTCAAAACTAACTTGGGGGCCAAGTCGCATAACTTCACTAGGATCTATGCATAGACTTTTCTTGTCTCTGGGGCAACCAGGTCTTGGGGGCTGGCACTTTGCATTATAATACATAACAACATGTCAAGCCTCAATAGGCAGAAACCATACTAGGACATCACTTGTCCTGGATAGAGCAGCCATAAGATGGTAAAAGTCTCCTGGTGACCATGTGATGCAAAGAGTCCCCTCCCCTTACCATTTTGCCTATTACTTCATGTGAAATGCAAATAAAAACAATAAGATGTTGAGATCCTATGTAACTAACTGCTTTAGCATGTTATAGTCTAGCTCCTCGATTTGGGCAGTCTGTAGGAAGATGGCAGTGCCTCCCTCAGGATCCAGCTTAGGGGAATGTGGCAATGACCGTATGATGCACTGGGCCTACCACAGACCGATACTCAGCTTGAACCCAGGACCTTCATTACCACCGAGTTATATCCTCAGGCCTGTTCTCTTCTATTATCCTGGGAAATATATATAGCTATTTCTTCATGAAGTTCTTAACTGGAGGAATAGGTTGAATTTATAATGCCAGGAAGCATACATATGCGTGTCCAGGAGGGTTAGGCTTTCCTCTACTGCTGGCTTAGCTCTTGATCGTGCACCTGGTATGGCCCATGATAGAAGGGCCCAGCCCAGAGGATGGCACCATGACACTGAGGCACTGGGCCCTTCAGCTGTCTAAAGCACTCTGCTTTAGCAGACAGGACATATTCTACAAAAAGGTGACCAGGTCAGGAACGATCTGGAAGTTGGAACTGGGTGAAGATCCCACCACACATGAGATTGGTGGGTTCTGCAAAATAAAAAGACAGGAAGCTCAGTACAATTAGAATTTCTGAGAAGCAGTGGACACTCTGCTATAAATGTGTCACATGTGGTGTTTTGGGATTACTTCTATGGCCAGCACATTCTTTATTTACCTGAGACCCAGGCATCTGGGTTTCCCATGGTTGCTGGCAATACAAGTTACAGAGGATCTGTGGTCTCACAGTGGAGAGATCACCCACAAAAAGACAGATGTGCCAGCGGGGTCATGAACACAAACACACACAGATGACTGAACAACACCAGCTGATAGGGACGTGCTTTTCTCAGCAAATGATAGGAAAATTCAGAATCAGGTGGAAGAGTTGCAGAGGAACGGCAGCTCTGGGTGAAGCAGTCATTCAGCTAGATTCCCTGAATCTAGCTGCAGAAGGGCTGCAGCCCCTTAGTCTCCACAGGCAGCAGGTCCTTGGGAATCTGGCTTTCCTCCGGAGTCCCTCCCTCCCTGTTTCTTTTCTGTTTACTCTCATTGGTTCCCATGTTTACCCAGGAAGTGTGTCAAGAGCTCTGCAGACACAATGGGTCTCTCTCAGCCCAGAAACAAAACTTAAGAAGGAAAGCCCAGATCTTACAAAATCACAACTTTCTGGAAAACCTACAGCACCCACTGCGAGCCCAGGGGCTAATTGGAAGGGAGTCTGTTTAAAGCAGCAAGTGGGGAGGGGGAGGGGCTCAGCAGAGGTGACCTGTGACTCTCCTCCCCAGGTCTGCTGCTGGTAGCAGTTCTGTGAGAACACATAGAGACGTATAAATGGAGGTCTTAACACTGATTTCTTCGTTTTCTGAGTATGTCCACTTATGCTTGAGTCGAGTTGGTTTTGTGTATATTTGTCCTTGCCTCAGCACTTAACAGGGGCTCACAGGAAGTCCCTGAAGTTATTCAAACAAATAAACAAACAAACCAAACAAACCTAGAGAATAACACTAGGCAGAGCCACAGCAGCCCTGGGAATACGGAGGCCCCAGGAAAAGAAAGGTGTCCTCCGCTGCCTCAGACATGCTGGGCGAGCGGGAGTTCAGCCTTAGATCTTACCACACCAACTTTGATTCAGTCTCTCTCTTTTTGACTCTGTCTATATGATCTCTTGAAAACTATAAAACCAAAGCAAGCATTTGTCACATTCACACTTCTTGCTCTGCCTTCTGTGTTTTTAAACATTCCCACCCCTGCTTCTACCCTTTGCCTAGGCCTGACCTGGAAGGCTAGAAGCCAAGACCCTCCTCTCAGCCCTATTCCCAGTGGCCTTTCTGGCCTCTGGAGCAGTCCAGTCTGGAAAGAATGTTGGAGCACATAGATAACAGTTTTGGGGTGAGGGAGAGCAGCCCTAACCAGGCCCTGTTGGCAGGCGACTCACGTGGTAATGTTTGTTTTGCTACCTTTGATGACTGCAGGTCAGGGGCAGCGTCTGAAGGGCATAGACCTGGGCTGCTTCTCTTTATTTCACAGGCTCTGTGGAGTGGACTCCTCATGGTTGCCACTGCAGAAGAAGGCTTCTCGGTGTACTCCACAGTGTCTGATATCACCCAGCTGGTGAGCACCAAGCTCCTGTAGGCTGTGAACCCTACCTTTTTACCCCTTTCCCTCTCCCTCTATCCTTTTCTTATTGCTTATTTTATTGTCCCCCTTCCTGGTTCCTCCTCTGCAAGAACCTATCCCATCCCTCTACCCCTACCTCTGTGAGGGTGCTCCCCCACCCCCACTCCCTGCTCACCTCCCTAGCCTCTCCCTCACTGGGGCACGGAGCCTCCACAGGACCAAGGGCCTTCCCTCCCACTGCTGCCAGATAAGACCATCCTTTGCTACATATATAGCTGGAGTCATGGGTCCCTCCATGTGTGCTCTTTGGTTGGTGGATTTTAAAAACAATGATTTCATGAAAATTTCAGGCAAATGGATGGAATTAGAAAAATATCATCCCGAATGAAGTAACCCAGTCACAAAAGAACACACATGGTATGTACTCATCATTAAGTGGATATTAGCCCAAAAGCTTGGAATATCCGCGATACAACTAACAGACTATATGAAGCTCAAGAAGAAGGAAGACCAAAGTGTAGATGCTTCAGTCCTACTTCGAAGGGGGAACAAAATCATCATGGGAGGTAGAGGGTGGGAGGGACCTGGGAGAGAGAGAGGAGTGGGGAGGGAAAAAGGGGGAGACAGAACCAGGTATGGGAGGACATGGGGGAAGGGCAGAGGAAGAAGTACAGAGGGTCAGGGAATTGAAAGGAGGTGTGTAACAGTGGGGGATGGGGAACTGGGGTAGCCACTAGAAAGTCCTGGATGCCAGGGAATACCCCACAAAGCGGAGCTAGTACCCTCAGGGCTTTTAAAAAATATTTATTTATTTAATTTGATATATTCTTTATTTATATTTCAAATGATATCCCCTTTCCTGAATTCCCCCCTCCTCGAAAGTCCCATAAGCCCTCTTCCCTCCCTTTGTTCCCCAATTACCCCCTTCCCATTTCCCTGTTCTGGTATTCCCCTATACTGCTGCACTGAGCCTTTCCAGTACCAGGGGCCTCTCCTTCCTTCTTCTTGGACATCATCAAAAATTCAGGAGAAAACAGGTGCTGGCGAGGATGTGGAGAAAGAGGAACATTCTTCCACTGCTGCTGGGGTTGCAAACTGGTACAACCACTCTGGAGATCAGTCTGGCGGTTTCTCAGAAAACTGGGCATGATACTACTGGAGGACCCCGCTATAGCACTCCTGGGCATATACCCAGAGGATTCCCCAGCATGTAATAAGGACACATGCTCCACTATGTTCATAGCAGCCCTATTTATAATAGCCAGAAGCTGGAAAGAACCCAGATATCCCTTAACGGAGGAATGGATACAGAAAATGTGGTATATTTACACTATGGAATACTACTCAGCTATTAAAAACAATGAATTCATGAAACGCTTAGGCAAGAGGGTGGAACTGGAGAATGTCATCCTGAGTGAGGCAACCCAATCACAAAAGAACACACATGTTATATGCACTCACTGATAAGTGGATATTAGCCCAGAAGCTCGGAATACCCAAGAAACAATTCATGTACCCTTAGATTTTAAGCTATTATCCTAAGCCACCAGTCCTGAGAGCAGGACTTCTGAGAATTGAGGGGGCTTCAGTGTTCCCATGTTTGGCTACACAGTTCTCTAGGGGCTGGCAGGATGGGTCAGTGGTTAGGTGCACATGCTGCTCTTGCAGAGCACTCAGTTCCATTCCCAGCACGCACACGCACGTTGGGCAGCTCACAACTGCCTGCAACTCCAGCTATCGGGGAGCCTGACACCCTCTTCTGGACCCCCCCCCCAGATACTTGCACTCATACGTGCACATGAACACAAAATTGAAAATAAAAATAAAATTTAAAAAGCTAAACGACCACAAAATTTCCCACCTTTCAACTGTTGACCCTTGCAGTGAGGCCAGGGTTGGCCCTTGTGTGATATTTTCTGTCCTTCAAGGAACTCCAAGTGGGTAGCCTCAGTGAGAACCAACTCCTTTAGTCCCTTGTGATTAAACTAACCCTTAGAGGGTCTTGGCCAAGGCCTCTCTCTGTGTGCTGGTGGTACTGGAACCCTGGGCCTCATGTGTGCTAAGTACATGTTCTATTGCTGCTCTATGCTCTAGCTCTGAGCTTTCCCATGTTGGAGTAGCAGGGTGGAGCCAGGTCAAGTCTGTACATAGACCCGTGTGCAGCCACGGGCACTGCAGGAAGTGCTGATTAGGTGCTACTTGGTGTTGCTTCCAGACAGGTCAGCCATAAGGAGGAGCTCCTTCCTCCTTAGACACAGGGTGCTCACTCCTCCATAGTCAGCCTTCAATGCTAGATTAAACACTAGATGCTTAAGCTTGTCTCTTGTGAGCTTTCACGGATCATATTAAGACTTACAATCCCATGGGCAGGCTTCTACAGTGTGGGGAGCAGATCTCCAGATGCTGATGTTCCATTCATGCTGTACCACGCTGTTCCTTCCCCAGCCTCGCAGAGCTGCCAACATGGCTGCCTGCTGTCCTTTCAGGAGAGTGTCCAGTTCTCACCTTGGCGGGCCTGGACCACGGCCAGACACAGCTAGGTCTGTGCGGCGAGTCTATAGTTCACAGGGATAGACTTAGTTCCCAAGAACTTAATTCCCAGAGGTCAACAGCTGAATGGATAGAAGGGTGAAGCAGGGGCTTGGCGATGGGCCAGCTGTAGGCTGAGGACATTGGAGATACTGAGGAAGATGGACATGGCAGGGCAATACCAGTTATTCTAGTTCCTCTGGAAGCCAGATAGCTAGGGGCCGGCATGTGCCAGCTCACTCCCCACAACACCCACCCGGGCTTCAGGTTTCCTTGGAGTGAACCTTTTATATTTGTGAGCCATTTGGGGAATTGGGGAATGTGCACACACACACACACACACACACACACACACACACACACACGAGAAGGGGTGGGGGGAACCAGGAGCCTGACATCAAAGCAGCCATCCTCCTTCCCTGTTCTGTGGGGTGGGGTGGTTGTCCCCTTCTCATCCCCAGGTGAGCCTTGTCAGCTTGATGCCTACCTAGTCGTCTGCTCTACCTTCTCTTTCTCCTTTGCATGCTTCTGACCTCACGAGCTCCTAGGAGGTTCAGGGGACCACAAGGCAGCTATGTTCTAGAGCTCTAGGAAGAGCTTTCTAGGCAGCAACTTAGTACTTGTGTGAGGAGCTGACAGTTGGGAAACCTGCCAGTGTCTGTGATGTGTCCACAGCACCCAGGACCCACAAGCAACATGAATGCTCTAAGGTTGGAACAAAGAGAAGGTGTGTGTGTGTGTGTGTGTGTGTGTGTGTGTGTATACATGTGTGTGCATGAATGTAGGAGTGTGCATGTTTGTGTGTGTGCATGTGTGAAAGTGTGTATCTGTATGTACACATGTATGAATGCTTGTGTGAGTGTGCGTGTGTGTGTGTGTGTGTGTGTGTACATGTGTGTGCATGAATGTAGGAGTGTGCATGTTTGTGTGTGTGCATGTGTGAAAGTGTGTATCTGTATGTACACATGTATGAATGCTTGTGTGAGTGTGCGTGTGTGTGTGTGTGTGTGTGTGTGTGTGTGCGCGCGTGCGCGCGCACGCGTGTGTATGTGTGTTTTACAGAGGATAACTTTGGATGCTGTTCTTTAGGTACAATTTACCTTGTTTTTGGAGATGGGGCCTTTCACTGAACCTGGAACTCTCTTGACACAGTTGGTCTGGCCAGCTGGCCCCAAGGTTCCACAGCTTTCTGTCTTTTCAGTGCTGGAATTAGCAGTGTGTCCTATCCTGCCTGACTTTCTTTTTAAAATGTGAGTTCTTGGGATCTAACACAGGCCCTCATCTTTGTATGACAAGCACTTTTCTGACTGAGCCATCTCCCCAACTCCTAAAGACAATTTTTGAACTTCTGAATCCTCACCAGTTCTAAGAGACCTGAAGACCAGAGGATCAGCAAGAATGGAGGGAGGGTTCTTGGGCCACATTGGTGTCTGTGACCCCTGGTAGTGGTTTAAAATGTGGGTGTCTAAACAAATAGTAAAGTCTCCAACCTTTGCCCTCCAGCTGGAACCACATTATTACAAATAGACCTTGTTTTCTTTATCTGAGAAGTAAGGCCAGCCTCACATCTGTGTTGTGATAGGTGTTGAATGGGCTAAAGCATGAAAGGGTTTACCACTGTGCCCTAGGCTCTCTGACAGCAGCAAGCATTAACTGTGGTTATTTTAGATTGACCTAACTTCTCCAACACCTCAGGACCTAGCTAGCATGTGGGGCTGTCCTCCAGGCAAACAGTGTGGGTAGATGACGGTGCAGGAGAAAGGTGATCTCAAAGTCTTGTTCTGCAACTGTTGGTCCTCAGTAGAGACTGCCTCTCATCTGTGCTCAACAATTTACCAGGACCTTGCCCCCTTCTCCTATGCCCTGACCACTGTCTGGATGACTGGTGTGCAGGGCCACACTAAGGTTAGTCACAGTGTAAGTTCTTAGAACCATCGCTGGAGCCCATCCTGCCTGGTAGACAAGGAGTCAGCCATGACTCATTGTACTTCAGAGCGCCATGCTTAGTCATCAGGTGCCCTGTGCTGACAGAGGAGGGGCAGAGCCGGAACCACACTCTCGTTCTCGTCTCATCTTTCCTTCCCTTTCTCCCTTCTTTCTTCACTCTCCTGTGATTGCCCATGGATCAGATCCTAGCTGGTCTCCCTGGCAACCTACATGGTTTGAGCCCAACAGATGGATAATGAGGACATCGACTTCCAATCATCACTCATCAGAATCATTGCCAAGGGGGTCTGATGAGTAGGCAACGGAGATGACACCCTTATCAATATAGCTTCATTTTGGCGATCTGGAGTAGGTGTTTCAAAAAGAGAGCCCCCACTGCTGCCCGCAATACAGAAGTTCATGGGGAAGAACCCATTCTGGAGACCACACGGCCAGGCACCCCGGCCTTTAATTAAAGATGCAGTGATGTGAAACAGGCCTGGGAGGTTCAGAAAACTCAGCCAGTTTCATGTCAGCTCCTTCCTGTGAGGTCCCACGTGTTTGGAGAAAAATAATGAACAAAGTAGACAGGACTGACTCTTCAGATACAGTGCTTCCATGGTGGATAATAAGGAAGTCTGGAGTCTGAACCTATAGCTCGCCCAGAGTGCTTGCCTAGCATTTGTGAAAACCTGAACTTGACCCCAGCACCACATAAACCAGGAATGTTTGTGCATGTCTGCAATCCCAGCATACAGGAAATGCAGCAGGAAAAACAGATATTCAAGGTCATCCACAACTACAAATCAAATTTCAAGGCAGGCTTAGGCTACAGAAGACCTTGAAACAATTAGGAAGTTGGTCAGAAGGTTGTGTTGACACACACACACACAAACACACACAAGTTTAAAAAAAAAAAACGGGCTGGAGAGATGGCTGGTTAAGAGCTCCGACTGCTCTTCCAGAGGACCTGAGTTCAAATCCCAGCAACCACATGGTGGCTCACAACCATCCATAACAAGATCTGACTCCCTCTTCTGGAGTGTCTGAAGATAGCTACAGTGTACTTACATATAATAAATAATTAAAAAAAAAACCAACAAACAAAAAAACCCTTAAAATCCTACAACATCATTGGGCAAGTGAGGTTGGGAGCAGACACCAGACAGGGAAGATGGTTGTGATTTTAAATGTGGTGGTCAGACTCAGGATTGGAAGAAAGGCTTGAAAATGATGAGCAGCAGTTTTCAGATGTCCCAGGGATGAGCCCCCCAAGCAGCTGGAGCAGCTGGGACAAAGGTTATATGTCGGAAGCAGACCTGGCAGTTTGGAGGCCTAGCACGGAGGCTGTACTACTAGAACAAGAGCAGAGAGGGGAAGGAATAGGAAAGGAGAGGCAATCTGGGGAGTTCTGACCACAGAGGACCTCACAGACTGCCTGAGCTTTGGCTTTGGTCTTGAGCGGTAGGGAGCTGGGCAGTAGTCAGCACAGATCTCAGAGACCTCCTGCGTTTGCCTTTGACCATGGACCAGGCTGGAGACCGGTGGGTAATGTTGGGTAGAGAGGCTCACCCAGGAGGGCGGCTGAGGGTAGGGGTGGAGGTCTGGTTACTTTTGGACATAGAACCAACAGAATTTGCTGATAGGTAGTTGCTAGTATGGATGCAAAAAACAAAACACAAAACAAAACAAACCAGTTTTGTCCAGGATAACTTCACTTTCCTGAGCAAAAGTTCTAACAGTCGGGTGGTCTGGGGTGGGCGACCATTCTGAAGCAGGAGTTTACCAGCAGGGTCAGAGCAAGGCAGGCATACAGGGGAGCTGAGGTGATCAGGCCACACCCCAGCGGCCCTGTAGCCCCAGCAGGACCTTCATGGAGCTGTGTGCTCTGTGTTGCACTGTTAATTTTTGGACACATTGGGCTTTGATGTTCTAAAGTCCGTGGCAGGTGACTTGAATTCTGGGGGGCACTTTGGAATGGTTGGTGTCCTTCAAGAGTGGGCTACACTTCGAGAGCTGCAGAAACAGCTTCTAGAACATTTCTGTGTGGGAGGCCTTTGCAGAGCAGCTGATGTTTGTCTCCTATGAAGCCAAACCTGGGACCTGCCCCAGCTTGCAAAGGCTGAGACGCCAAATACTTATTTACCTGGGCTTCTGGGATCAGAAAGGTGTGTGGAGTGGGGAAGGGGGAAGGGGGAAGGGGAGGGAGCCCAGCCATTCACAGTGAGGCCCCTCCCTCTTCCCTTCTCCTCCTCTGGGATCAGGGCTTCCACACCTAAGCTTTTCTGCAGGCTGAACTAATTATTATTGAGCTCTTTGTCACATCCGCTGGTTAAGGGGGGATTTCTGGGAGTCTAGACTTGGGAGTGGAAATGAAATAGATTAAGTGGTAGAGGTGGGTTCACATAACCCAAGCTATCAAAATTGACCCTTCCCTGCCAGAACTGATGGAGGTCTCACTGTGCCCCTCAAGGACTGATGACAGAAACTGTACCTTGCAGAATTAAACCAGACTCCATAAGAATGCTGCCCTACCCCATTGCTGGAGCACTGGCTATACCTCTAAACAGCCCCTTGTCTGTTTGCTAACTGCAGGATTTCTCCATCTAAGCTTTAGCTACATTTGAAGCTCATGGTAAGGCATATCCAGTTCAGTCCACAGAACCTTCTACTTTTCCCTTAAGAGATTGCAGGCATATCCCTCTAATTTACAGCAAACATTGGCACACTGGAATAGGGGCAGACATTGCAGAGTCCTGCTTGTGGCTGGGGGTGTATCTCAGTGGCAGAGTGCTGGCCCAGCACGCATGAAGCCTTTGGTTCTGTGCTCAGCATAATATAAACTGCACGGTGGTGCACACCCTTGCAACTTGGGAGGTGGTGGCAGGCTTTGAGGCCAGCCTACGGTGTGTGGATTCCTGTCTTAGCAAAAGAGTCTCCTTCAAATTGTGACTTTGAGGCCAGAGTGTTCCAAAAAAAAATCAATGTCTTCAGGACCAGGACAGGATCCATGACCTTCCAGGTTTGCTGAGATACCCCCTGACCCAACCTGAAGGGAAAGTATCCTTCACCAGCCTTTCCTCCTGGTCCTGTTTCTGCACTTAGTGGCTGGAGCCCGTGAGACCCCACAAAAGGACTGTGTTCCTGGGCCCGACTGGTGCCAGGGGAAGTCTGTCTTGACTTTAGCAGCCTAGCTGTGCCTCAGCCTTCTCCCACCCCTAATCAGGTCTATTTCCTGGCCCTGCAGGCTGGCATTCCTGCCCAGGAGGGTGGGGCTCAGGAGCAGCTGGGACAGTGACTCACAGGCAGTTACCTGTCCTGGGGCTCCTTGCCAGCAGTGCCAAGAGAGCTTGAGGCTCAGGATGCAGGCTGCTCTGTTCAACTTCTGTGGGAGAGCTGAGCTTTGTCCACTCCCCGAGCTTTTAAAGACACCCCTCAACTCCCCCTCCCCTCCCGCCCCGTCCCCCCAACACACACAAAACTTCCCTGGAACTTGGGATTTTCCATATTTTTCCTTTGGGATGATATGGTGCTTTCCAGGGTTCTGAATATTTGGGTTTTTATACCGTTCAGCCCAGTGACATGCCCAAACTCTAACATAGTCTACTGCATGCTGCCTGTCTCCTGCCTGATTGGTCTTCTGTCCAGGTAGTCTGGGACTTAAGAGGAAGCTAACATCTACTAGACTTGGGAAGGTGCCAAATCCAGTGCCTGGGCCCTTTCCTGCCCCAGGACACCCCCTCCCCGATATCTCTAAAGCCTCTGCTGCTGTCTGTTTCCAGCACCTTCCAGCCCTCCAGACACCTAAGGGCAGGAAGCCTCCAAGACCAACCCACTTGCCTAGTCCTGTCCTGAGGGTGGGGGTGCAGTGACGTCAGATGGGCGTGGCAGCTGCCAGATTCCTGAGGCTGCCAGCAGTGGGGCTACACCCATCCAGGGAGTCTCCAGAGGTGAGGCTGTTGTTTAAAACTGTGGAGCCAAGAGAGGGGACCCCCACATTTCCAGGGAGCTCTCCGAGAGGGATCTGGAGAAAGGCGGGGGAGCATAGGAGCTCTGGGTGAGGTAGGTTTCCGGCCTTACCTGTCCTGTGGGGGTAGGATGGAGCAGGCCTGGGACCAAGGCTGATTACAGGGCCCATGCAGCGCTCCTCTGGGAGCTCACCTGAGTGCACTTGGGTAAACGACTGCCGCTGTTTGAACTGCTTTTCATGGCTGATAAGCTCCTGGTGACTTAGAAAACAGCAGCTAAAACCGGGGCTTAGTACAGAGGCAGGGTGGGAAGAGTGGTCGGCTCTGGTCAGCCTCCTCCTTGGCGGGTTTTCAGCTGGGACGGGAGTACAGAGGGTACCCGGAAGAGCCAGAGATGCTTTCTGTCTTTGGCCCTCACTGGCCCTGAGACCTCAGTCCACATTCCCTGCTTGGGCTCCCAACTGCTCTGGAGGTAGGACATCGAAGCATTGGGATGTAGTGGCAGAAAGGCTGCTGGCTCCCCTCTGCCTGACCACCATCCATCTGTCTTCCTCAGCTGCTTGGGTGTCATTGGGCAGGCCAGTGTCTGATCCCGGGTGGAGGAAGGGTGGTGCTTGCCTCTGAGGTAGGCCTGCCTCCTTCACTGTTTCCAGCTGCCTTCCGTGTTGTGTTTTTGTTCAGAACTGGAGACATTTTGAGCTGCTCTTGGTGCAGATGAAGTCATCTCTTACTTTTCTTAAAACTGTTGGGCCCACATCTCTCCACAGCACCCCACCTCTCCCCACAGCACCCCACCTCTCCCCATAGCACCCCACCTCTCCCCATAGCACCCCACCTCTCCCCACAGCACCCCACCTCTCCTCACAGCACCCCACCTCCTTCCACAGCACCCCACCTCTCCTCACAGCACCCCACCTCTCCCCACAGCACCCCACCTCTCCCCACAGCACCCATGCTTTTCCACAGTACCACCTCACCTCTTCCCAAGGCGCCCACCTGTCTTTTTAAGATCCTTCTTCTTCCCACAGCATTC
Source organism: Apodemus agrarius (assembly GCA_964023405.1). Classification (NCBI taxonomy): domain Eukaryota; kingdom Metazoa; phylum Chordata; class Mammalia; order Rodentia; family Muridae; genus Apodemus; species Apodemus agrarius. Next base: position 2,026,875 of record OZ030017.1, on the reverse strand, counting down.
CTGCAGCCTGATTTTCCTAGAGTTGTGACTACCACACCTTCACCTTCACTGTGGCCCTGTAATCCTGGAGACCCTGTCAATCCAGGAAAAGACCTGCCTCTAGAATTTCTCAGAGCCTTTGGCTTGGGTGCCTTTGTCTTGTACGTAAGCCTGGTTTGAAACCCTGAGAAGCCTGAGTCTGTCTGTCTGTCTGTCTGTCTGTCTGTCTGTCTCTCTCTCTCTCTCTCTCTCTCTCTCTCTCTGCAGAAATAAAGCCTTGGACTCTTGGACTTCCCTTTAGCTATCTGCTGAATGGGATGGCCTCCCTCCTCCTGCACAGTCCCCATGTTCCCACACATTTCAGAAGAGGAAGCTGACCCTGGGGTTTGCCCAGGGCCCCCTCCCAGGTTCTTACCATTGGCTACAAATGTGCCCACTGCTCAGAAGTGCCTTTGTGAAGATCCAGGATAAGGACTTGCTGAGGACAGTGAACTAGCACAATGAAGAAAGGGTGGGGAGGGGTCTTGACCATCTAGGATGCTTTGCTTTGTTCTAGGTGACCTCTCTGGGGACCTGCACTGGCCTATGATGACAGCACTTTTCCTCCTATGGTTTGGTAAGCATCCCTTCCCTCCTCCCATCTCTCCATGGTTCAGGAGGAAGAGGCTTTTCTGCCTCTCTGAGGCTCCCTGGGTCTTCTTGTCCTCACCTGAGGGTAATGTGTGGTCTCCTGAGTCCTCTCACCCTCAAGCTTCTCCTGGGGATCATGGCTGCTTGCTTTCAGGTAATGGCTCAGTAGGTCAGCTGTGCAAAGTAAAATAGCGTGCACTTCTCCATGTCCCATCATCTGCTCAGCCAACAGCCTCGTCCATGCTGTGGCCTGAGGGCACTACACAGGCACCAACAGTTAACACGGAGTTTACACGGCCCGTCGTGTGTCTCGAGATTGATTCTAAAGCCACATGTAGATGGCACTGGTCATATGTTAGGATCACTGCTGGTTACTGTTACTGAAATTTCTCCCCCTTTTCCTTTTACTAAAAATATAGTTTGAACATTTCATACATGTATATGGTCTCATGCAACCCAGGCTGGCCTTGCATTCCTTATGTGGCTGAGGATAACCTTGAATTCTTGGTCCTATTGCTTCTGGCTCCTGAATTCTGGGATTGTAGGTGTACGTCACCGTACTTGGTTATGCTTTACTGAGGACTGAACCCAGGACTTCATGCACTCTGTTAGCTGTGTTACCATTCCCTCCTTTTAAAGTTTGGGTCATGGGATATGAAACCAGCCCCTTTACCCCCCTGAGTCAGGACTGTGGTCATCACACTGACACCAGTGAAGAGAGGGCTCAGTTTTGCTGACGTCATCTCCTAAGGAGAGAATATTAGAGTAGCTAGCTGGGATTTCACATCTTCTAGGCACACTTCAATATTCCCCTGTAATTTCAGCCTTGCCTGGCCTCCTGTGTGCCCAGCAAGCCTGCTCCCGAGGGGCCTGTTATCCACCTGTTGGGGACTTGCTCATTGGAAGGACTCAGCTTCTTCGAGCCTCATCTACCTGTGGACTGACCAAACCTGAGACCTATTGCACCCAATATGGACAGGTAAGTCCTCCTTCCAAGGCCTCTAGGACAGCAGGAGGAAGGTGAGACAGAATGGGGATACTGGATAAAGTGTAGAAGGCACAGGTCAAGGGCTATGCTCTGGGAGAGGGCATAAGAGTTTAAGTCCAGATCCTTGTTTGTAAGGAATTTAGAAGTATACAGAATTAACTCTTAGCTCTGAGGGTAAAGTTGGCATCTTTGCAGTGTCTGGGCCAGAGTGAATGCTGGCCTCTCCAGTTTTAGCAATGGGACAGGGATACATAACAACTTCTCAGGTATACAGAGTCTAATATGACCTCTCTAGGAGAGCATGGGAGCTGTGAAGAGTGATCCAAAGTTCGTCACAATCCCCCTGTTGCTGCTATCTCTGGGTCACTGTGAGGGGGTAAGAGGAGAATACACAGTCACAGGCTAGAGTAGATCTACGACTTTCCCTGTGTAAAGGGTAGTGTCTGTCAGTCCTGGTGATCCATGTTCACCAGCTTGGCAAACAAAAAGCATTATGGATTGTTTAATAAACAAAAAAAGGGGAGAGACTCGGCTGATAATGGGGAAAGAAGCTGAGTAAGCCCACATCCTACTGCTGTGAGCACACCAGATAATGTTGCCTGTTGGGTAATCAGCTTGTTCTTTTCTTTCAAGCATATTAATTAATAATATACATACTTGTTATTAGTGTAGATTAATTTTGTCAGTAGGGAAGTCCTTTATGATATTCTATATATTCTGTGATGGTTAGTTTCAAAAGTCAATGTGCAACAACCTAGAATCATTGGTAATAGAGCCTTAAAGGAAGAACTAAGTAGATCACATTGGCCCTTGGGCATGTCTGTAGGGGACTGTCTTGATTATTTGCTGGTGTAGGAAGACATATCTCATTGTGGGTGGTATCATTCACTTCCTGGACATGGCCCTGAACTAAATGATAGCAGAAGAAGCTGACTGGGTGCTAAGTCAGCCTACAGGCAGTGTGGAAGCCTTTATTATTCTCTGCTCTTGATTGTCTTCCACGGATGGTAGCCTGCAGCTGAAAGCCAAGCCCTTTCCTCTCCTGCATTGCTGTTTGCTAGGCATTTTACCACAGTAACCCAGATAGAAGCAGAACATAGGGACATATAATATGCTTTGATCTCATTCACTTTCTCTAGCACTCTTTCTTTTGTATTTTTTTAACATTTCAGAGAAGTGTATACTGCATCTCGAGTGTATGCCCTGCTGTCCCTTCCTTCCACACTCCCTCTCATTTGGCCCTGTTCTCCCCCTGGATAATTTCAATTCTGACTTCATTTCATAAATACACATGTGGTTGTATATAAACTTTAGGAATCACGAAGGAGAGAAAACATCTGATATTGATCTTTTCAAGACTGACTTGGTTCACTTGATATATCTCCAGTCGCATCCATTTTCCCTCAAATGATGTAATTTCATTCCTTTTTATAGCTTAAAAAAAGATACATTTTCCTTATCTATCCCTCTCTGTTGCTGAACACTCAGGTTGGCTCTATAACTTAGCTGCAGTGAACACTGATGGCCAGGGTCTTAGTTAGGGTTTTAGTGCTATGAACAGGCACCATGAGCAAGGCAACTCTTATAAGGCCAACATTTAATTGGGGCTTATAAGTTCAGAACTTTAGTCTGTTATTCAGTCCAAGGCAGGAGCATGGCAGCATCCGGGCAGACATGGTGCAGGCAGAGCTGAGAGTTCTACATCTTCATCTGAAGGCTGCTAGTGGAAGACTGACTTCCAGGCAGTTAGGGTGAGGGTCTTAACTCCACATCCACGTGACACATCTACTTCAACAAGACCACACCTCCTGATAGTGCCACTCCCTGGGCCAAGCATATACAAACTATCACACCAGGTGTCTCTGATGGGTTGGTTTAGTGTCCTTTGGGAAAATACCCAGAAATGGTGTGGCTGGGGCTATATGGAGGATGTATGTTAGGTCTTTGAGAAGCCTCCATGCTGACTTCTGTAGTGCTGGAGACTAGTTTGCATTCCCACCGGCAGTGTGCTAAAGGTCTCCTTTTTGTCCATATCCTCACTGGTGTTTGTTGTTTGAATTCATCTTTTAGTTAAAATTCATACAATATATTTTGGTCATGTTCCTTCCCCTCCAGATCCCACCTATCTCCCCAGCTACATATTCTCTATCTCCTTAGAAAAACCTAAAGCCTAAACAAAACAACAACAACAAAATCACACAAAAACATAGAGTTGGGTTGGGTTAGCCAGTTACTTCTGAGCATAAGGTCTGCCCTGCAGATTGGTTAATAGACCCAATGTCAGTGTCACACTGTTGAAGAAAATTGATATTTCCTCTTCCAGCATCTATCAATTGCAAATAGTTTCTTGGTTAGGTTGTGACTTCGTGTGGTTTTCCCTTTGCCACACTGGGGTTTTCTCCAGCTTGAACCTGTGCAGCTTGTGTGCACGCCGTCACAGTCCCTGTGAGTTCATATGTGTAGCTTGTGTGCACACTATTTGGGTCTGTGATTTCATATGTGCGTCAAGCTTGTTGTATCTAGAAAATGTCGCATCCTTGAAGTTCTTCACCTCTGGCTTTTAAGACTTTTCTACTTCCTCTTCTGCATAGACTCCTGAGCCTTCAGAAGAATGGTGTGGTAGAGGCATCTCATTCAGGCCTATGCACTCCAAAGTCCCTTACTCTCTGCACATTGTCCAGTTGTGGGTCTCTATGTTAACTGCCATCTACTTCAGGAAGAAGCTTCTCTGGAAAGGTGAAGGTGGAGCTATGCAATCTTCTATATGTCATCAGGAGTCACTTAGTGCTATTTTCTTTAGCAGAATAATAGTTTTCACTAAGGCTCATGACCTATCTAGTCTCAGGCTCTTGGTCACTTTAGTAGTGTCCTCTATGGGCTCTATCTCATGGGATAGGACTTAAATCAAATGTAAAACTTAGTCTCATTAACAATGTGCCCCTGCTGTGCAGGTGGGTATGTCTTATAGGTAGGTTGCTACTGTAGCTTGCACGGCTTGTAGCCTTGTACTTTCTGCTCTGGTAATGTGTATAGGACATTTATAACTATGAATGTCACTATGCATGAAGCTTCCAGTTGAGCACCAGCTCAATTTCTCTATGTTTGATGACATAAATGTGTGGTATCGTCAGCAATAGGGTCTTACTGTCAGATAGTGAGGGGCACTAGACTGATTAGTGAGGGGCAGTCTACAGGACCCCTTAAGCCAACAACATAAAAAGATGTAACCCATTCCTGTACTGGGCATTTTATTTGGAAGCATATGATGTCTAGAAAGGACCCTACATCTTACTACAGAGATACTCATCCATGATCACTGCTGCTCTAGTGATGAGAGCCAGAATTGAAAACAACTTAGTTTACACCAAATGATGGATAAAGAAAATGTGATATGTTTATACAATGAAATATTATTCATCTATTAAGAAGAAATAAAATGTGAATATAAATGGATGGAGCTAGAAACAATTATCCTGAGTGAGGAGACCCAGACCTAGAAAGACAAACATTGCATGTTCTCTCTTATATATGGATGTTAGCTTTTAAGCTTTAGGCATGTGTGTTTCATTTAGAATACCCACAGAGGTTAGGTAGATAGTAAGGGATGAAGGGGGAGGAGAGGATCCTCCCTTAGGGAGTGTAAATAGGATACAGTGTTATAGAGAGGAAAATAAGAAACTAGAATAGGAGGATTAGATGAGGAGGGCAAGGGGTCAGGTAAAGGAGGGAACATGGGGAGAGACTAACTCTAAAGACCTTCTGAAAAACCACGTGGAAACCTACAGCTGTAGGAGCCTCCTAAAATATATACATATATGAAAGAGTTTAATGAGGTTATCTATAATGGAGGAGACAGCACCCCAACTAGAAATCCGCATATGTTGTTTATACTCTTAGCAATCATGGTTCTCCTGCGACAGATGTGATTAGAAGGCATCTTTGATTTGCATTTCTCTGATAGCTAAGGAGACTGATCGCCTCTTGGCGTGTATTTGCCATTTATATTCCCACTTTTCAAAGCTGTCTCTTATTAGTCCATTTATAGATATTGTTCTTTGAATTTTTGTTGTTTAGTTGAGTTCTTGCTATATAATAGTTATTAACCCTCTATTGGGTTTGGATGTGTAGATAGCAAAGATTTTTTTTTCCTCTGTAGGATAGCTCTTCCTTTAACCATTTCCTTTGCTGTACAGAAGCTATTTAATTTTTAAGGTCTTATTTCTTGATCGTTGGCCACAATTCTTTAGGAACTGGATTCCTATTTAGGAAGTACTTGATCGTGCCCACAGCTTCAAGTGTTTCTCCTTAAGTTTCGGGTCTTCTATCAATGTCTTTGATCCACACAGAGCTGATCTTTGCTATGTGTGAGAGATGGGGATCTGGGCTCTTTCTCATACATGTGGACAGCCTGTTTGCTCAGCTCCATTTGCTAAAAGATGCAGTCTTTTCTACACTATTTATTTATTTATTTATTTATTTATTTATTTATGGAGATTTGTCAAAAGTCAGGCGACTGTGGCTGTGTGGATCTATATATGGTTTATGTACTCCGCTGATCTGCCTTTGCAACAATACAATGCCGTTCCTGTTCTTGCAGCTCTGTGATATAGCTTGAGATGAAGAGTGTACGGCCTGTAGTGCTATTTGTATTGGATAGGAGTACTTTTACTCTCTAAAGTCTTTCGTGCTCCCATATGGATTCTAATGTTGATTTTTCTATTTCTGTGGCATTAGAATTTTGATGATGCATTGAATCTGTGGATTGTTTTTGGTAAGACAGCAGTTCTCGCTGAATTAGCTCTTCTGATCCATGACTGTGAGGTCAATTTAAAGTTTGCCTTGTGCAGGTGTTTTGCTTTCTTGGTTAGATTTATTGCAAGGTATTTTAAAGTAGCTTGGCTTTTTAAGGGTTGTGGTATTCTCCCACAATGCCTCTGAACCTTTTCTTTAGGCACTTTAGATTTCTTTTCTTACCCCTCAACAAGTTGGGGTCTTTTTTTGCTCCTATGTTTACATGTATTGAAATCTTTCTAACGCCTTGCCTCCATCCCAGTTGCCTGACTGGACTATTTTGTTTTGTTTTGCCAAGGATTGAACCATATTCAAGCTAGCAAGCACTCTTCTACTGGGCTGCATCTATAGCTCTACTTTAACTCTTTGTTTTTGGAGACAAGGTCTCACTATATAGCTCTGATCTACAACTCACTATGTAGACCAGGCTGGCCTCAAATTCACAGAAATCACCGGCTTCTGCCTCTCAAGTGCTGGGATTAAAAGTGTGTGTCATCATGCTTAGTTTTACTTTAACTCTGAACTGGCCTTGAACATGCAACTCCTTGTTCCCAGCCGCCTGAATAGCTAGGGACCTTAGCCACTTTACTGGCTTCAAAATAGGCTTTTGTACAAGAGAGTGGCAGGGAAAGCTTGTCAGGAGTGTCTGCAGCCTCTATGGGAAAAAAGAAAAGGGAAGAGAAGTGTATGGTTGCCTTTGACCCTGATGAAGAAGGTTTTTTGTCGATACATTTTCCCAGGCTGCCCTGTCCTCAGGACCTGAAAGAGGGTATTTGAAATGCTCTTGCCTCATTGTCCATCCAGGCCCTGACATTCTCGTGGCTATTTTTAATCATAGAAGGAACTGAGTAAGGACTTTGGAGATGTCTGGCAAAGATGGATGTGCTGTTTCCATTGCCACCCACTTGGATATAGGAAGCCTGCTTGACCAGGTTGGGTAACAGACTACTCCCTGTGGGTCAGGCAACAGGAGACCCTTCAGTGCTAAGCTTTCTAGGCAGTAGAGAGAATTCAGATGCCCACATATAGACCTCCCCCAACTCATGTGCCACTAAGCCTAGGCCTGAATTTCAGAGGGAGACTTCTGCCTTCTTCCTGAGACTGATTTGCCTCAGAAGATGGAGCAGAGAGAGATAAGGACCCCATGGTGAAAGATATCCTCCCACACAGCCTCTGAGGAGAGCCTTTTCTCCACTTGGCCTGGACGTCTGGCTTCTTCCTGGTCTGCCCTCTGCCTATTTCAGCTAGAGCCCCCAGGAACTGGCCTCTTGTCCTGCTTTTAAGAAGCCTCCTGAGAGCAAAGTAGGATGCTTGCAAAAGAGAAGTCTAGACTGTTGCAACCCTGGGATGGGTACATTTTTAGCTATTTCTGGGCTTTTTCTGTGGAAGAAATAAATCCAGGAAGCCTTTTGCAGAGTAGAGAATGGGACACCTTGTGGGTGATATAGAGTTCCAGGTCTCCTGGCAGCTGTAGCGTGACCAACCTTGGGCAAGAAATTAGTTTCACTCTCACCAGTGTGGGACAGAGTGTTCTGCAGGGTCCCTCTTGGCTTCTACAGTTTGGAAATGAGCTAGGGGCAGACAGTACCAACTCTTCTGTGCCTCCTGCCCTCTGCCTTGTTTCTCTTTTCCCTCTCCCTCCTGTGTTTTTGCAAAACCTGTGATTTTTCAATGATGAAGACACAACACACACACACACACACACACACACACACACACACACACACACTCTGAAGGTTCAGAGCTTCCTTCTCAGTCCCATGCTGGGTGCATTGATGGCTCAGAGCCTACTCTCAGCCACATATTGAGTAGACCCAAGCCCTTCTCTCTGGGACAATGTATGAAAGGCATCACACCAAGAATCTTATATAAACATGTCAAGTGATTATCATAGTACCTTGTTATTCCCATGAGCTGTGAGAAGGTTTGGATTCCAGATGGGAACAAGGAAATGTTGAGTTTCCTGAGTGGTCATGCGGGGAGCGGGGGGCCGGGGGGGAAGTACTAGGCTGTTAACATCTCACCCCTTCTTTGCTTTCCCTACATATCCCTGGAGTTGAGGCTTCTCTTTTGTCTAGGTAGGGGTCACAGTGGTGGCCTCCTGAGGTGGAATGAAGGCCAGTATAGAGGGACTTGTGCCCTCTGACAGCTCTTTCTCCCTTCCCCCAACCCCTCCTCAGCTGGACTGGGTGGATGGCAGACAGTTGCAGGCATGCTGTCCAGTTCTAAAAGTGTCTTCCAGCTTCTGGCCTCAAGAAGTGACTCCTCTGCAAGCCAGTCTTAGCCTGTCTGCACGTTCCTTTCCTACCCTGTTCTGCCTCCGTGACTGGCTGGACACTGTGGGCCTCCAGTGCCGGCTTTGGATTTCAGCTGCATGTTGCAACCCTTGCAACGGACATTGGACACAGCTCTCCTTGCCTGGTTGCACCTCCCCCACTTTGCCTTTCTGGGCCAGCCTGCCTTCCTGACCTATTAATAGTCTGTCTCTGAGTGTGGGCTACACTCTATCAGAGCTGCACTGCCGTTTCCTAGTTCTAGACGGTGTACCCCATGCTTTCCCCCTTCCAGCTCCCATGTCTTCTGTGCAGGATCATTGTAGAGGCATTCCCTCAGTCCCAAGGCCTGGATAAAATAGTATGTGACACTCTCCCACCCTGATGCACCTCTGCACTACCCCTGAGCCACAGATGAAAGGGAGCAATGGTAGCACCCTGTTCAGGGGACAATTGTGAGGACTATGTAGCAGAAAGTCCAGAATGAATATGGCACCCGCAGATGCCTGTGCTCCTTCAGGTCACTCCTCCTTCCTCTCATCCCACTTCCCTATTCTTTCCCTCTGCCTCCCTCTTCTTTCCATCCCCTTTCCCCCTTCCCCTCCCTTCTTGTCTCCTGGGGGATATATCTGCTCGCAAAAGCAGCTCTACCCACAGATCTTGTGAGCGCATCTTCCTTGTCAGGCCACTCACACACCCCATCGAAGTCAAACCACCCTGATCCTATCTTCCCTGTTTTCTAAGGACCACTGCTGCCAGTATAATACGACCCCCTTTCCGTGTGTGTGTGTGTGTGTGTGTGTGTGTGTGTGTGTGTGTTTGTGTGTGTTTCTGTGTGTGTGTTTCTGTGTGTGTGTCTGTGTGTGTCTGTGTCTTTCTGTCTCTCTGTCTCTCTCTTTCTCTGTGTGTGTGTGTGTGTGTGTGTGTGTCTGTGTGTCTCTGTGTGTGACTGCTAGAGAAGCCACAGTCAGTCAACCCTGATTGGAGGCTGAGACCCTGGTTCTGACTCAGAATGGAGTTGTGGCTTTGGGAGAGCTCTGGCTCCAATCTGGATCACCATTTCTCCACGTAAGAAATTCGCCATTTGCTCAGCCCTGGTGTCCCTGCCAGTCTCTCAGAGGTTCCCCTGGGGGCTGTATGGTGTCTTGGGACCATCGTGTAAGGGCTGCCTATGAGCAAGGCTCTGCAAGGCTGAGAACCAGAGCCCAGAGCTTTGTCTGGATGCTTCCAGCCTTGGCTTCTGCTTCCAACAATTTTGATAGCATATGTCTGCTCTGTTCCTCAAATGTTCTACTTAACCCCAACCCACCCCCTTTCTGAGGGAAGCTTAATCATCTCTTGTCTTAATGACAGTTTTGCACAGCACTTTCCCCAGGTAAATTATCTGTGTAAACCAAATAGTGCCATTTTAGTCTCTTGCAAAGAAGAGAGCTGCAGCCAGTTGGAGATATCTTCCTCCTCAGCACTTACAAGTTCATGAGCCCCGCACATCCACTTCTGCCCACACTAGTCCCTGCTTTTCCTTGTTTGGAAATGGTCTGCTTTTGTGACCTTCAGAAAGGTTACAAGGTAGAGGGTGTGTGTGTGTGTGTGTGTGTGTGTGTGTGTGTGTATGTGTGTGTGTGTGTGTGTGTGTATGTATGTATGTATGTATGTATTAGCAGTTTCTCTGTAACTGTGATAAAATATTATGACCAAAAGTAACTTAAGGAAGAAAGGGCTTGTTTTAGCTTTTGTCCAGAGGGAAAGAGTCCATAATGACAAGGAAGTCAGGGTCGTAGGAGCAGGAAGCAGAGGGATCAGGTTTCACCCATACACAGAACGCCAAAATCAAGAACAGGAAATGAAGAGAGGCTATAAACCCTCAAAGCCTGTCCCTAGAGGACATATTTCCTCCAACAAGGGGCCTGCTTCTAACCTCCAAACAGCACCACAGACTGGGTACTGCATAGTTTAAATACGTACACCTGTGGAAGACATTTCTCATTCAGACCTTAACACGGACACACTCATTGCACTACTTATGGTGTCTCGTTGTTGTGGCAAGATATCTGACCAAAGCAACTTAAGGAAGGGTCTAGTTCATTAATTCACTGCTTTAAGGAAGGGCTCGTTATGGCTCACAATTTGAGCCAAACTCACCATGGCTGAGGAGGTCGTGGCAGCAGGAGCGTGCGGCTGCTGGTCACATCACATCCACAGTCCGGAAGCAGAGAGACGAAGGCTGCTGCTCAGCTTGCTTTTCCTTTTTCTTCTGTCTTGAAAGCTAGCCTGTGGAATGTGTCACCAACGTTCAGGGCAGATCTTCCCTCTTCAGTAAAACTGCCAGGAATCATCCTTATGGTCATACCCAGAGGTTTGTTTCCTAGGTGATTCCAAATCTAGCAAAGCTGGCAATGAAGACTGACCATCATGCGCAGACACACACACACACACATACACACACACACACAGGCAATGAAGACTGACCATCACGCGCAGACACCCCCCCCCACACACACACACAGGCAATGAAGACTGACCATCATGCGCAGACACACACACACACACATACACACACACACACAGGCAATGAAGACTGACCATCACGCGCAGACACCCCCCCCACACACACACACACAGGCAATGAAGACTGACCATCATGTGCAGACACACACACACACACACACACACACACACACACACAAGCACACATAGGCAATGAAGACTGACCATCACGCGCAGACACATACACACGCACACGCACACGCACCCGAGTACCACAGACACTGTCCTCTTTCTGTAGGGTTTTGAGCTTGGCTTTTCTGTTCCCCAGCTCTGAAAAGGCCCAAGGTCTCAGGCATCATGACTGCTACAGTTTTACTGTTCTGGGTGAGCACTGCAGACTTTCTTATTTTCACGTAATCTCCCACAGGGAAGGTCAACCATTCAGACCTCAGCACAGGTTGGTATATCAGAGACATAGGTGAACTTTTTCAAAGGGTCCCAAAAGAGTAAGTGTAACCCATGAAAGGACAGAAGAAAATGAAAAGAAATGTTGGGGCAGGATAGTTACTATCTGAGGAAGCAAGAGCTGGTCACCACACAGTATGAGGCTGTGAGATTACGGCTGCTATGGGCAAGGGAATGGGCTTGTGGAGCCAAAAGGACAGAGGAGAGAGAAAGGCCTAAGGGGAAGGCTTGTAGATGCACGCACTCTGGCCTGACTTCTCACCCCTCCATTCCGGGGGCTCAGGACCTTATTAGCACCAAACATAGCCCTTGCTTCAAAGGGAATCAGAGAGATTTTATTCTGGGTCACGTATGAGTTGCTCTGGTCTAGGACCTCAGATTCAGGTCATTCCAAGTGACAGTTATACCGTGGAAGTGGTCACATGAGCTGCCTGATGACACTGCCAGCTTCTGGGTTGGTGGAAGCTCAATTCCTGCTAAGCTTATGCATTCAGGAGGTTTTACTCGTTAGTCAGAGGGTGTTGGGCACAATGTAAAAGATGGGGAAGACTGAAGATAGCCCAGACCTTTCTATCTCTGGATCTACATTACTCTGACTCTCAACAATCATGAAGTTCTAATCACCTTTAGAATCTTTAACACAGGTCTTGCATTTCTAGGAAATTCTCCTTGTGCCGCAAGCAATGCCTGCAGGTCTGTCTTTGCCAGCTAGGTCCTCTGTGGCCAAAGCATGGACTTAGGAAGCCATTGTCACGGGTAGAATTAACTACCCACTCTCAGCACTAGGGATGTTTTTGCTTTAGAGGGATATTCCCTTTTGGGGTGAAGAGGAGAGGAGAGAAGTGTTTAGAAAAATCTACTTAGTCTCTACCATGTGTAGTGGTGGCCATATGACCTCTGTATGCCTTCAGTCGGGATGGCACAGTATGGCGTCAGATGCCTGGTACATGGATCTTGGGTTCATCCGTCCAGGTTTCCTGACCAGTAGGCTGGGGATGCCCACCATCGAAGATGCAGTATATTCCCATCTGAGGTCTCGGAAGGGTGAGCCAAAGGTATGCTGGTAGTGCTCAGGAGAGCAGGCATAATGTAATATAATTTGGGGTGTGTGTGGTGAACCTGGGCTCTATAATCAGCTTTGGAAAATTGCCTTTCTCAATTTAGTTTAGACAGCGATGGCAGTGTCTAAACAGTTCGCTCTAAACAAGAAAGGAGCTGAAGTTGAAAATGGCTCCCTGCCCCGGCACCTCTTCCCACCCAGCACCTGCTGCCGGCCCTGACTTTGGCATTTTACTGGTTCTAGGGAGAGTCCAGGAGGCTGATGAGCCTCATGTTGAGGAAGGACTGTGGGGTGACTTCTCTGGCATCCCACAACTCTTTCTTTCCTGGGAGCCAGGTTTCCCAGCAGGCCTCTGGTCAGTGTCTTCCTCCTCTCTTGATTCTTTTGTCCTGCTGGACACCCATGCTTCTGTGGTTTTCTGGAATAAGCTTGGTCCAGGGGTGTTCAGAGTCATGTTATTTATGACAGGGACTTCTTTTCATCGCATCCATCTTGGGCTTTACCAAGGAGGAAGCTGACATGGGTGACATGTATTTTCTTTCTTTTTAAATTTTTGTAGAATATTTTCCCTCCTAGGCAGCAGGGCTTTTGGTTTATATTGTTTTATCCCTGGTCTCCTCCTTTGGGCACCAGCTAGTGCCCAAGATCCTGGACGGAAGTTGATGAACAGAAAGTAGCCCCTGGGTCACCCCTGAAGGGGACTGCATCTTGGCTAAGCAGAGCGTGCTTTCCTATTGTCCCCCACTGTTCTTCAGAGCCTTCCCATGCCCACTCCTTCCTTCTCCACCAGGATCCAGGCCCTGTAGGCTCTTGTTCATTCCTCTGCCCTACTTTAGTTCTCAGGAAGGGGTTGTCTTTCAGCCAGATTGCTGAGATTCTAGAAGGCTCCAGGAGAAAGTCCAGCCTCTCCAGCTGGAGAGAAAGCAGGAGCCAAGCTGGCTGGAGGTCTGGCAGGCCGGACTGATAAGAATGCAGCATCTCTCGGATCGCTATGCACAGGGAGTGTGCTGGCTACGTGACCCAGGGAGGGAGGCAGCAGCTGCTGGAAGCAGTCACTGCGTAGAGAAAGGGGCACATAGGACCTGTGAGACGAGCTTCACGCACACACTAACACATACACATATTACACAGAAATGGAAACCGAGGCCAGAGGGAAGGCACACAGCTTGTCTTCAATTGAGCTTCTATTGTAGCTGTTCTATTTCAGGCCATCCTGCTGGCAAGTCGACAGCAGAGCTACTTAAAATACCTGTCTGAAGCTGGGGCTCAGCTTCCCTTTGAGCGCAAAGCCAATTCCCTCTTCAGCCGTGTTACCAGACACGAAGCTCTTAGTGTCTGAGCCCAGGAAGCCATCTGATCCCCCATCAGTACCTGTACACGTGGAAGGGTGGTGGAGATGGCTTGAGGCCCCCATGCCGTCTTTGTGACTGAGGGCAGCTCAGAGCAATGAGCGCACACTGATACTGAATATCTTTAACATATTTTTATAGTCTTGTCTATATTCCTACATATAAAAGTCATTACTAAATGTATAAAACTTTAAACATATCCAAAACGCACTAAAAGGGGGAAAGTCACCTAAAATCCTGTTAGAGAGATATTAAATTGAGCTATATGCTTATAGGTTGAAATGGGTGAATAATGGCAATTTTGTGTGGCTTTTCCCCTACTATATTGATATATTTTCTTCCCAACATAGTCTGTTCCTTAAAAAATATATCTGAGATCATATTGTATATACGAATTTAAGCTTACCTTTAACCCATAAAACTTTCTCATGTAATCCCTTCCCCCATGCAGTTGCACAGTTTCTCTAAACTCTTTAATAGTTACATAACTGTCATTTGGGAGCACCAAGGCCATTCCTACCATCTCTGGCTCCCTGTACAATGTCCTGGGCTAAGAAGGAAAGAGCTGTGTGTTGCGTGCTGCCACGGCCAGCAAGGGATGGGCTCAGCTCCCAGCCCGGGGTGGGGAGCTCGGCTGACAGCATTTGCCAGAAGGCAGCTGGCCCTTGTCTCTCCTCTGGACATGTGCTGAGTGCAGACCGAACGGAGTGGAAAATATGCCTGTGAGGTGGGGCAGAGGGAGGGGAAGAGCACACTTCCCTGCCAAGGACCAAATAGGGTCTAGAGGGCCCTCCTGCCCTAGCCTTCTCTTGCCCAGAAAAGACGACGCTAAGCGCCCAGGCATTTCGGCTAGTGGTACATCTCTCATCTCCGCGGCAGCTAAGCCGAGTGAGCTAGAGGAGCTGGGTCCTTCCCAGAGCGCTCTCTGTGCTATGGGCTTCCCCAAGGTCATCTTGAGGGTCAGCATGGGCCCTACTTGATGCTCTGTGGACGAGAGAGCATGCTCTTGGTGGCGACTGTCACTCAGCAGTGTTCTTGGGGGAAAATAGAGAAATTGTTTTCTTCAAAGGGAACAGAACTTTTTCACAGTGGAACAAGTTCTACTGCTATGGAACTTGATTTATTTTATTTTATTTTATTTTATTTTATTTTATTTCATTTCATTTCATTTCATTTCATTTCATTTCATTTCATTTCATTTCATTTCATTTCATTTCATTTTATTTTATTTTACTTTTTGTTTTGTTTTGATACAAGGTTTCATTTAGCCCAGGCTGGTATTGAACTCACTGTGTACCTAACGATGACTTTGAACTTCTGGTCCTCCTGCCTCCACATGCTTAGGGTTGGGATTGCAATCATGTACCAGCATGCCTACTGGGGATCAGACCCAGAGCTTTGTGTATTCTAGGCAACCATTCTACCACCCAGGCCCCTTAAATAGGCTCTGATATTGAAATGATCTAATACAGTTCCTGATACCTGGTCAGAACTCCCTCAGTTAATTTCATTTTCCTGAGAGATGGGTCTTGTTACAGTGCCTAGTCTGACACCAAACTTGAGTTTGAGCAATCCTCTTGCTTTAGCACCCTGAGCCGCTGGTAGCACAGGCACACAGCTTAACCTTAATACCCCATTCCTCACTTCCTCTCCACTCCTTCCAAACATGCTGAGGTCAGGAAAGAAATAGCTGTTGACCCGGTGGGTGGAAATAGTTGGCACATGTTGAACATCGCCAATCATTGCTCTCTCATTCATTCACTCACTTATTCATTCATTCATTCATTCAGCAAGTGCTTAGCCAGAGCCAGCAGTGTGTCAGGCACTTTCTCTATGTTGGGAGGCAGCAGGGGAGGCATCATTCTCATGGAGAATACACGGCAGAAGGGGAAGATAGACAGTCAACAGAAACCAGCAGTTAGTGCATGGTACAGCCAGTGGAGATGGGTAGGAAAGGAGATCCAGGGGGCTGGCCAGGACGGAAACCGGCTGGTGAGTGACAGGCGCAGTCTAGTTTACTAAGGCAATCTTGCTTGTGATTAGGAAGGGTGAAAGTATTGTTCCTTCACTGACTAAGACTAAGAAGTGTGGAGTGTGGAGTGAATCGGAAGCCCTGGGAGCAGAGCACTCAGCTCCTCTTCCTTTCTGGACCAGCGGTATGAGCACAGAGGCAACATGGTACTGGCAAGTGCTCCTAGCTCATGAGCAGGTCCAGCATGGCCACAGAGTACATCCTGGCAGAGGTCCCCATGCATACAACACTGGCTTGGGCAACATGTGGCCTTCCCTGACACACTCCGTGTGAGTGTCTGGAAGGTGATGAGGTAAGATTAGCGGGTTAGATCTCACAGAGGAGGGAGGATTAGAGGAAAGCCGAGGCCTGGGATGTGTGGAGAATCAGCAAAGCCCAAGGCTTGCCCAAGCCTTGCTTCTACTCATGTGTAAATTCTGAGCCTTGTGGGTCGTGTTCTTGGATTTGGGGCAGGGCTTGGGGTTACATCTATTCAGGGAGAGCAGGTGTTTGTATGCGGAGCCCGAGGAAGCTGGGGCAGGGCCACACTGTACCTGGGGGAAATGGTATCTCATGTGCTCATATGCTCATAGGCACAGACTCAGAGACAAATCACCTCTCTGATTACCTTCATTTCTCCATATCTCTGTCTCAACCTGGAGTCCGTCCATGTGGCTCTATAGTTCAGTCCCATGTCCTACTCAGAAGGAGGTACAGGGCATGGGAGGGGTGGGTATTGTTTATCAGGCCTGCCTCAGGAAAACAGCTGTGTGGTTAACATTGTCAGCTTGATGGGCATTAGAACGAGGCCAACATTTGGGGCATGGCTGTGCAGGATTGCCTTGATTATGCTAACTGTGGGTTTGGCTGAGCTGCTGGGCCACATAAGTGGCAGAAGTACTCAGAGCAGCCCCATGTGTTCGTCCTGTGTTGCTCATTGATTGTGGGTGTGATGTGAGCAGCTGCTGCTGCAGCTTTGACATCACCAGGATGATGGGCTGGTGTATTAGTCTGGGTTCTCTAGAGTCACAGATCGTATGGGCAAGCTGGCAAGGAAGAATGAGTTTTCCTTCTTTCAATGTCCTTATATATGTCTCCAGTAGAAGGTGTAGCCCAGATTAAAGGTGTACACCTTTAATCCCAGATGAACTTGAAATCTGGGATTAAAGGTGTATGTCTCCACACCTTTAATCCCAGATGACCTTGAACTGGAATCCATGCTTCAAGATCTCCATGCTAAGTCCAGGTCAGAAACATATCTCTGAGCCTCCAGATTAGGATCATAGGTGAGCCTTCCAATTCTAGATTGTAGTTCATTCCACATATAGTCAAGTTGACAACCAGGAATAGCCACTACAGCTGGTTCCCTCTATTGGCAGAAGGGCCCACTGAGGCTGGGAAGAGGGTGTATGAGGGAGGCCCACCTTTGTTTCACTCTGCTTAGTCTCAGAGTGGGTGCCTGGAGGGACTTGGACATTGGGAACTGGTCTTCGTGACAGACAGGTTGCAACCCTCTGAGGTAGCCGAGGCTGTGGTGATGGTCAGAGGAGATCTGACAAGGACAGAACATATCTTTAATAACCTCACTATTAAGTTGATTTGGTCAGAGATCTTATTACAGCAACAAGAACAGGAACTAAGAGATCTAGCTTCTCTCCTGTGGGCAGGGCATCTTGGAGCTGGGAAATGGTAACGAATTGTGGGTTTCCTTAGAGAGGAGTGTAACCTCCAGAGCGCAGTGCTGTGCCTGGAACATAAGACATGCTCAAAAAATACTTTTGGGGTGACTCTAATTCAACCCTCATTCAACTTACTGAGGAAAAAGACAGAGTTGGGGAGAACGAATAATGGAACCAGCACCAGGTCCTCCGATTGCCTTGTTCTCTTCTGTATTCCCTAACACAGTAGGTGCTATGTCAGTGTGGGCTTCTCCCTCCTTCCCCCTGCCCACATCCTACCTCTGCAGTTTTAAGGCAATGGCATGAGCCAAGATTGCTTTCTACCACCGAGCACCCCTTTCACAACCCAACATCGATTTGCTTTGCTGTAACCAGGAAGACCTCAGATTAAACTAAGTGATGACTAGTAGCCCTGGGTTAAGAAATTCATCTTTCTTAGTGTTACTGACATTGGCATGTCCTTTGAGGGTGGGATTCCAGATAAAGATATGTGCTAGGTTCCCTCAGCACATAGGGGAGGGTCCCCTGAGGACCCACTCAGAGCTGTGCCTCCTCCCTCCCCCACAGTGGCAGATGAAATGCTGCAAGTGTGACTCCAGGCTGCCTCGCAATTACAACAGTCACCGAGTGGAGAATGTCGCCTCGTCTTCAGGCCCCATGCGCTGGTGGCAGTCACAGAACGGTGAGGACCTGTCACAGGCAGAAGCCCACCATCATAGAGGCTCCACAGGCTGGGGCACATGGAGGTGTTCCAAGATGATCTGGGTTTTGGTGGCGAAGGGTGTGGGAGGTGGGCAGGCAGAACCTTCCAGCTTTGCTTTGGGGGTCTGTTGGATGCTAAAGGCAGTGAGGAGAAGGCACATCTGTTTCGCTTTGTCCTTGTCTCTATGGGTGGGTGCATGGAAGGACTTGGGTCTTGGGAATCAATCTGTTTGTGACAGACCAATTAGGATCCTCTGATGTATCAGAGTATCAGTGATGATATCACCATCTGACAAGGACAGACTTGAATATATAACACAAGCAGAAACACACTGGTTCACTCCTTTCCCAGAGGTGGCTCAGAGTCAAGGTTAGAGATGCTCTGGCTGCTGAGAGCTGATGTTATCAAGGCCTTTTGGGGTGTCGGGAGATCATTTTGTGTAACCTTTCTGTTTCTTGTTCTTCTAGATGTGAGCCCTGTCTCTCTGCAGCTGGACCTAGACAAGAGGATGCAGCTTCACGATATCATGATGGACTTCAAGGTTTGCTCTTGAGGACCTTAGGGGATAAGAGAAGGACCGGGGCTGACAGAAGAATACAGTGCTTTATTTTCATAAGCTGGGATGGTGGCATTTTGTGCTAGGGGTCCTCTTTTAGAATAGAGGCACTAACTGGGATCTTATATCATGGTGACAACAGACGGCTAGCCTTCAGGAGAAGACAGCTCCTTCCCATCCCCCCCATTCTGGTCTTGTTGCAGTTGCAGACTCTGGTCCTCTCTGCAGCCAACATCTTCAACCTGTCTAATCAACTCTACTCTGGCACATACCAGTTTCACTGGGCTTGGTTGCTTTTTATGATTTGGATATGAAATGTCACTGAAATAGCTCATTTGTTAATGGCTTGGTCCCTCCTGGGTGGACCTAGTCATCAAGAGGTAATTAGGTCATGAGATCTCTGATGGAACTAATGTATCAATCCATTGACAGACTGATGATCTGTGGCATTATTTCAAAGTGATGGAGACTTTCAGGTAGGGCCTGGTTGGAAGAAGTCAGTCATGGGAGCATGCCCTTTGGGGCCCTATTCATCTAGACATTCCCTTTCTTTCTTCTTTCTTTCTTTTTTTATCTCTCTCCCTACTCCTAGTCTTACTGGATTCATCATTAGTGATCTGTTCTACTCCACTCCCCTGGGTGTAGCCTATAATCCATCACTTAAGGAAGGAGAGCACTGGGACAGGTGGGTCCCTGGGGCTAATTGGCCAGTGATTCTAGCTAAATCAGTGAGCTCCAGGTTCAATAGTAGTGTCTGTCTCAAAAAACAAAACAAAACAAAACAAAACAAAACAAAACCAACCAAAACCAACCAAAAACCAAAAACCAAAAGAAAACAAGGTGAAGAACTTTTGAGGAAGGCATCAACCTCTAACCTTCACTTGCTCACACATGAATATACACCCTCCATTTGTGTATATCTAAATACACAAAAATAAGTAGAATATACCATGTCTATGTGGTAAGCATCTGTTAATCAGGCTTCACTGCTGTGACAAAGATCTTCAAGAAACCAGTTTATGGAGAAAGGATTTATTTTGGCTCAGGGTGTCAGAGGCCTCAGTCCATAGCGGCTGCTCCACTGACTAAGCAGAGGTTGAATATCATGGCAGGGAGCATGGGGTGAGAGGAGTGGATCCTTCCAGTCATCATCTCCACAGGTGGTTCACTGGTGATGGAGAGAAAGACTGGGCTAGAGCTCTGAACTCTGGTCCTCAGGCTTACACACAAGCACAGCTGTCATCCTCCCAGCCTCTGGTATACTCTCTTTCAACAACTTTGAAGATGAAATCAAGTTTAACCAGCATTCAGGAGCTTACCTACCCACAGGACACAGTGGCACACTGCTCTTGGAGATCAGTCCATCCCATCAGCTCTATAGCCTCTAGAATTCTTCTTCCTGTCTTACACCCTCCTCCTAGAGGCAATGGCTTCCATTCATTTGTGACAGATGGTATGCTTTCTTCAGAGAGGATTTAGTTTTATTCTTCATACAGAAATACTCAAGCACAAAAGGATAAGGTTTCGTTAATAAGACGAGACAATCGGGAAAATCTATAAGACTCTCCGGAGTGTGAGGTGAAATGTAACAGGGCCCAGTTTTTTGCATGGCTGAGGAAGCTGGCTCTGAGAGCCCTGCCCTACAAAAGGTCAAAGTATTTTGAGAAATGCCAGCAGTGTTTGAACAGAAGCCCAGTCCCCTCAAGGTGACAGCTTTGAAAGGCAGTGTTAACTTAGATATTGTTAAATGCTTTCGCTCTCCACTGTCCCCCATGCAGGTGTCAGGTTTGGCCACACATACCAAACACTGAAGGTATGGCAGAACTGGCATCAGGTTTTAGTGATAGAAAGACATTTAAAATGAGGTCACGATGAACCTGGATGCAATGGCATTGTCACAAGTTGGGGAAGGGGCTTCCAGCAGTTTCTGGAGATTTTTTTTTTTTTTTTTTGGTCACCACATGTGTGGGTGTGGCAATGACATGCACTGGGCTGTGGTCGAAGATGCTCATGAGCATCTCGCAGTTCACAGGGCAAGCTGATGACTCCTCTGTCCACCCCCAAATAGGAACTATGTGGGAGCCGAGAAACCCTGCCTAGAAAGCAGGAAATTGGCTAGTAACTAATCAGAATGATGGTGCTGTTTCTGAGGGAAGCCAGGTGCTAGACTGGGAAACATGGCGTGGACTGGGCAGAAGAATGCAAGTTAGATAAGTATGAAAGACCACGCAGAAGTGACATTTAGACTTCCAACAAAAGATGAGAAGAAACCCACAAGGGAGGAGTGACTCAGGCTGAAGGAGACCAGTGGAAAGGCTGAAGAGGGGTTGGGATCACTGCGGTGGTGCCAGTGAGGACTAAGCAAGGAGCACAGAGCCTTTGCACACAAGCTCCAGCTATAGTTTATTTAAGAAGGGTGGGTGTGCTGGTCTTCATTCTATTACCGTGACAAGACACCGAAGATGAGGAGCTTAACAGGGGAAGGGGAACGATTGGGGACATAGGCTCAGAGCTTTCAGCCTGTGCTCGCTCAGTCTTGTTGCTTTGGGGCCAATGAAGAAGGCTGAACATGATGGTAGGGTGGCTTGGGTGGGGCGGGGGCACTGACCCCTGTCACTTGCCACAGTCCTTGCTCTCTTGCTCTAGCTGGGCCAGCTCTCCCTCCTCTCTGCAGGATCCTGCTTCTGTAGTTGTGTCCCCCTTTGGATACTGCCAGTACCTCTTTCCCTCTGTCACTCAACCCCACTCCACATTCCTTCCCCATATTTCTCCAGGGTCTCATGCCAGCTGGCATGTTGATTGAGCGCTCTTCTGACTTTGGCAAGACATGGAGGGTGTACCAGTACCTGGCGACAGACTGTGCCAGCACCTTTCCCCAGGTCCACCAGGGCCAGCCCAAGAACTGGCAGGACGTCCGGTGCCGGCCCTTGCCCCAGAGGCCTAATGGGCATCAGACTGGGGGAAAGGTAGGTACAGGGGACCTGAACCAGCAGGCAAAGGAAGGAAGCCCATATCTCCCAGTCAAGAAGTGAGAACATGTGAGGTCGTGTCATCTTGCTGGGACCTTCCAGAAACATCTTGCCGCATCTATGGCATCTCAGCCCTGACTTTCCCTGGCTTCCTCCTATGAGGCTCATGGGATACCTGTGTGGGCTTTGTTGTGAGTATTTGGGGTGGGTGCTTACACACAAGTGAGCAAAGAACACATGTAATTTCACTTTCAGAAGAGTTAACACAAAAATGATTTTTTTGTTTTGTTTTGTTTTAATCTATCAGTCTGCCAGATTGGGGGAAATTCAAGAATAATTCAGAGCTCCAGAGGCATCTGCAATAAAAATTACAACTTGCCTCTAGAAACACCCAGAACTTCCTCTCAGAATCTTTCCCATATGGTCAAACTCTTTCCCAAAGCATATCCCATCCTATATGGAGGAGGTTGTAGCTTCCTTTTTCCCTTGGAGGAGAAGCAGCTCAGGTGACAGGCAGGCTGAGCGCTGCCCCCCAGTGGCTGCAGACCTCCTTGTTTCCACCTAACGGTGGTCCTCAACCTTCCAATTCTTTCATATTGTTGTAACCCCAACCATAAAAGTACTTTCATTGCTACTTTATAACTGAAATCTTGCTATCATTGCAAATTTTATAAATACCTGTGTTTTCCAATGCCCTAGGGACCCTTGTGAAAAGATCATTCAATCCTTAAGGGTTGTGACCACAAGCTGAGAACCACTGAGCTACTTAGCTCAGGTTTTACTCAGCCTTTGTGTCTACTTGTTCCTAACCCTGAGCAGAGACCAAGGCTTCTTCCTCATTTGTAGGGGGTTGAAATGAAAACTTGGTGGGATATGCCAAGAAGTCACATGTGGTGAGCAGTTTGTATAATAAAAGCATACTCAACACTGAGGGTCACCAGGGTGACCAGTGCTATTAGTCCCTAGAAAGTTACCACCTCCTGTGCATGAAAATGCCAGACAAAACCAACTGTTGTGTATACCAATGTTAAAAAAACTAACAGTAGGGCTGGCGAGATGGCTCTGTGAGTCACATGCTTGCCATGAAAGCCTGGTGGCGTGAGTGTGATCAGCAGAACCCATGTAAAACTAGAAGGAGAAAGACAACTCCTCAGAGTTGTCCTCTGACCTCCATCCATATGCCATAGCATGCCGTGTGCTCCACACACATCATTACACACATGCACACACACTAACAACAACTACAAAACCCTTTAACTTAAAACTAATAATAAAAGAGTATTGCCCAAGCCCTCCTCTGTCATAGATAATATAGCAGGAAATTCTTGGTAGACTTGTATTTTCCAACACAGACACACACAAAGACACACACACACAGACACACACACACACACAGACACACATACAGACACACACACACACACACACACACACACACACACCCTGTGTATGCTCTTTTAGGGTCCAGTTGCCATCTGCTTTACTCTGCGCAGGTGGCAGGCCTCAGGGCCATGGCCTGTCTCAGGTTCCAGAAGGTGTGTGAGGGGAATGAGGACAAATGGGAAGGAGGGTTCTGAGCTTCCCACACATTTCCAGTCTCTGTCGTCCTGACCTTTCTTCTCTCTGAACAGGTCCAACTTAACCTTATGGATTTGGCATCAGCTATCCCTGCATCTCAAAGTAAAAAGATTCAAGGTTTGAGTCTTCCACTTTTCTGTGGGACTGATGGTAGGGAGAGGAAACAGCCTGGAACCTGGGTCATTGAAATGTTCCGATCCTTTCTGCTTCCCCAACGTGGCTGGGAAGTACTGCCTGACTCCCTCATCCTCCAGGGAGATGCTGTGAGAAGGCTGAGGATGGGGCGTTTGTGGTATGATGGGAAGGTAGGAACGATTCCATTGGCTGTTAACTTCCTGTCTTTACTTTACCTCTCCTCCTTGCTGGCGCCACTCTCAGAATTTGGGGACATCACAAACTTGAGAGTCAACTTCACCAAACTGGCCCCTGTGCCCCAGAGGGGCACCTATCCGCCCAGTGCCTACTTTGCAGTGTCACAGCTACGTCTACAGGGGAGTTGCTTCTGTCATGGACATGCTGACCGCTGTGCCCCTAATCCTGGAGGCCCTTCAGGCCCCGCTGCTGTTGTGCAGGTGACAACCCAGGGTGGGTAGGGTAGAGTGGAAGGAGAAGGACCAGAAAAGACCCACGAAGCAGGGCAGCCACTTCGTTCAAGTTGTGACCATTGCTGGTGACATAGCTCAGGGTAGAGTACTTGCCTAGTATGTGAAAGGTCAGAGAAGGGTAGGGAGCTAGGCTGTGGGTGGGGGCTGGGCACGGTGAGCATACCTGGCGAGCCCAGAACACTTAGAAAGTAGAAGCTGGAGGAATGGGAGTTCAAGGTCATTTTCAGCTACAGAATGAATTTTTAAGACTAGCTGGGTGCATGTCACCTTGTAAAGAAAAAAAAAATACCCAAGCAAGCAAATGATAAAACAACAACAAAGACATAGGCACTTAGTAAGTCTCCAAGAACAAAGAAAAACCTACTGTTTCAGGAATCTAATTGTATACTTCGGTCTGCATTACAGCCGGGGATAGTTTCAACTTTCAGCTGCATGTACAGGGAAAGCTGACACAGTCTCTCAACCTGGGTCTCACAGCATTGCTATACCATGGAAATTACTGTGTACATAGGAAAATATCCTGAATTATAAGGCATGAGAGCCAAAATAACCTGTCTGGGCCTCTACTCTCAGTTATTCTGACTTAATTACTGAGGTTGGAAGTTTCAGGTTGTTCTACTTCCCATGGGGTTGAGAACCGATGAGTTTATTCATCTGGCAGTAGGGTGTGGGGCCAGGTGAGGGGTCAGTGCTTAGTCTGCACACAAAGTCCACCCGGACTCCAGCCAGTAATGACGCAGTGGGGTAGAGAAGCTACAGTTTAACAAGCTCTGTTGGTCCACGGTCACACTGAACAGGAAGACCCTGGGAAGAGGAGAGAGCCACTGCAGTGAAGGAGAGAGCTATGACCTTTTGTTTGCCATTCCCAGGGGGTCAGTGTGTCAACCTAAGGGTTTTGGCACAGCCTGGTGGCAGAGGGGCAGGGGGAAGTCACGCAGGAGACTGAGGAGGGAGGTTAGTGGAGAGAGCAGTCCAGTCTTTGCTCTGTCCACTTCTGGGCCCATTCCTTCTAGAGGCTACAAAGGAGCCCAAAGGGGATCCCCAGGATCTCTCAGGGCTTAGGAGACAGATTCAGAGAGCTGGAGGCTAAGAAAGAGGAGTGCAGGGGACTACACCAGTGCATGAGGACTACACCAGTGCCTCAGCCTTGTCCCAGAGGTTCAAGGTTCAGGTGGAACTTGGCCAGGGCACTGGTGTTTGTAAAACACTGTCTAGGTGACTATGCATGCAGTCAGCACTGTAATTTATAGAGTTAAAGGGACCTAGGAGAACCTAGGCAGGAGAGATAGCTATGATCCATTTGGCTAATGGATGCAGAAATTAATTATGGCAGGCAAAAAAAAAATAAAATCAATACCCAGCAGTATTGGCTAATGGGACATGCCAGCTTGCATGAGTAGTGGCTAGAAATTTAGCTGTGGCAGAGAGGGGAGAAGAGCTAAGAGTGAACAGGTCCCTGAATGCCAGGCTGTGGGGGTTGGGCTTAATTGGAGAGGCAATTAGCATACAATAGTGGTTCTATTTTTATATCTTAATGAGTCTAGTAACAACTCACAGTGCATGTTCTACCAGCCAAACAGCTTAGTCACAGATTGCCAGAATGAAGCTGCAGCGAGCCTGCCAGCCTCCAGAGTCCCACAGTCTATTAGTCCGATGTTCCTAATCTTCCACCAAGCCCTGGCCTGTACAACACAGGTATCAAGAAGCATGAAAGAGCCTGTGAAACCCTTGCTCCTATGCAGGACGCCACACATGCATGGTGGTGCATTGACTTCTCACAGGCACACACTGTGAGTGTTCACATACAGATCTTAGCCATCACAGTGTTATAGGAACTGGGTGGAGGCTGAAGTATTTAGGTGTGAAGTATTTAGGTGTGAAGCATTTAGGTGTGAAGCATTTAGGTGTGAAGCATTTAGGTGTGAAGCATTTAGGTGTGAAGCATTTAGGTGTGAAGCATTTAGGTGTGAAGCATTTAGGTGTGGTGTCCTGGAAGGGCTTGTGCCCAGTTAGGGCTTGAGGAAGAAGCACTCTGGTCTGCGGGGGAGTGGGCAGGTCCAGTCCTTAAACTTTTCTGTATGTTCTTTCTGGTAATCACTGGCTCCTCTCCCAGGTCAATGATGTCTGTATCTGCCAGCACAACACGGCTGGCCCCAACTGTGACCGCTGTGCCCCCTTCTACAACAACCGGCCATGGAGACCTGCAGAGGGCCAGGACACTCACGAGTGCCAAAGTAGGAGCCTGGGATAAGCCCCTGAGCGTAGCAAATGGGATGGGAGTCGACTCTTCTGTTTCTTACCTGGAACCCTGGGAATCTGCTTTGGTTGCTTATGTGGAAACTTAATTCCAGCCATGCCTTTCAGACCTCTAGTTTAGAGTGGAGCTGGAATTCTCTCACTGCCTCCACCTCTATTCTGTCAGCCCTGGGAGAGTCAGGCTTTGCTCCCTGCTGAAGCTATCAGAGCCACTGGCCCTCCAGGCTCCTTGCTCTGTCAGACACATCGGGCTCCCAGTGATCACATCTCTATACCCAGTGGTCCTTGGATACAGAGCCTTTGTCTGTGAAGATCACAGAGTGGCAGAGACCCATCTGTGATTATGCAGAGGGCTAGAGTGCACGGAGAACCTCCTTTCCTTCTGGAGTCCATCCCAAAAGGGGGTTAGGAGGTCTGAGTGCTTGTCCACTCATCCCTCTCCCTGGTCATGCAACCCTTCCCCAGCCTTTTTTGAAACTGGGCCTCAGTTCCTTGCTCTGCCATCTTGAAGAGTCGATAGAGATGCCAATGCCATGGGGCCTGCCATGGTGGTCTAGGTTGCCTCATTGAGTCAACCTTGGATCTCCCCATCTAGGGTGTGACTGCAACGGGCACTCAGAGACCTGCCACTTCGACCCAGCTGTGTTTGCTGCCAGCCAGGGGACAAGTGGGGGTGTGTGTGACAACTGCCAGCACCACACTGAGGGCAAGAACTGCGAGCGCTGCCAGTTACACTATTTCCGGACTAGACGACCTGGTGCTCCCATTCATGAGACCTGTATTCGTGAGTAGTGGCTTCAGGGGCAGGTGGCTGTCCATCCATTCTCCCCAGTTTGTCCCTGGGGACATGAAGGCCACCAAGAAGAAATGAAGTTTTGGTCTCAAGGAAATATTTGTGGGTTGTTTTAATTTAGCTGTGTCTATTGAGTAAGTCACTTACCCTCTCTGGTCTCTGGACCATCAAACAATGAGCTTGCTGATCAGTATACAGCCTTTCTTTTGCGCACAGAGAAAAGAATGCACAAACACAGCTCCTGCCTTTGGGGTGCACACATATTGTGAAACTGAGGGGCTCAAGTACACCCCTTTTGTTTTTTTGTTTCTCCATGGGATTATATCTTAATCCTCCAGCCCCAGCACAATGACTGGTAAATCACTGTGGTTGAGTATTTGTTGACTGACTGAATAATGAAACAGCTGAACATGCCTACCAGGCCACTGGATTCACATGGGACAGTGGTTCTCAATCTTCCTAAGGCTGTGACCCTTCAATACAGTTCCTCATGTTGTGGTGACCCTCAACCACAGAATTATTTTTGTGTGTACTTCATAACTAATTTTGCTACTGGTATGAGTTATAATATAAATATCTGTTGTGCAAGACATCTGATATGTAACCCCTGTGAAAGGGTCATTCAACCCAGAGGGATTGTGACGCACAGACTGAGAACTGCTGACCTAGGAGACAACAGGTTAGAACAAGTGTTTCAGGCCAGTTAATTTAGGAAAAACCTTGTGGACAAAGGGGCCTTGAGTTTGGCGAGGCATGAAGGCGTCCAGGCGCAGTCAGGAGAAGCTCAGTAGCTGGCCAGTATTTATGGCTGGAACTAGTGAGACAGACTTGAGTCTGCCTCTCCCCCCCCCAACCCCCCCCCCCCAGGACGATCTCTGGGATGCTAACACCTGCAAGCGCTGTTTTCCTCATCTGTATGGCAACTGCTGCCTGCTGAGGGTGTTGTGCGCACTGGGCAGGGCAGCCTGTGAGACTGGTCACGGTAGTCACTCAAGAAGTGATGACCACAGAAGCAAGCACGGTCCTTAGCAGGAATCAAGCACCATCCCACCTGTTCTGCATTCACCATTTATACTCAGAAGGAATGTCTTTTTCTCATGTGGCAGATGGGGAAACAGGCACCAGGGGTTCCATGCTTGGCTGGGGTCAGGAGGCTGGGGGACTTGGAGTGGGCTATCCTGGCACGTGCTCTGAGCTCTGATGTTCCTTTGTTCCTGCCACTCAGCCTGTGAGTGTGATCCAGATGGGGCAGTCCCAGGAGCTCCCTGCGACCGACTGACAGGCCAGTGTGTGTGCAAAGAGCATGTGCAAGGAGAACGCTGTGACCTTTGCAAGCCTGGCTTCACTGGGCTCACCTTTGCCAACCCAAAGGGCTGCCATCGTGAGTAGAGGTCCCAGGAAGGTGTGGGGTGGGGTGATGTGGGCTGTTGGGGGACAGCGACTAGACCAAGCCTTGTCCTTGGAGTGTTCTTTTCAGAGGAAGCCCCGCTCCGTGCATGTGTGCTTTACCACAGTCCTCCAGCAAGTGGCAGCACAGGCCTGGGTTGGAAGGTGGGTTTGAGTCAGCGGGTGCCAGGGTGGGCAGGCCGGCTGCCAGGCTGCCAGGTGGCTGGGAAGGCGCAGCGGCCTTATGAGTAAGTCATGTTATGCACAAGGACAAGCCCTGTGACTTCAGGCTGGTCTCATCGCAGAGCTCAACACTAGGTTAATGTACAGAATTAGCCCTGAATTCTTTTTGCAGAGTGAGAGTCTGGGACACAGTGTCCAGAAGCAGGGCCAGACAGCTTGGTAGGTGGGAAGGGTCCCTGAGGCTACTCTCTCCAGTAAGTCAGAGGGCAGGTGCTTTTCCAGGGCTGGGCCTTCTCCGGTGTGTGTTTTCTGGGGCTAGCCTCTCCACAGGAGTCTACCTATGCCCTTCCTCCCTCCCACAGCCTGTGACTGCAGCATCTTAGGTGCCCGGCAAGACATGCCTTGTGAGGAGGAAAGTGGACGCTGCTTGTGTCTGCCCAACGTAGTGGGCCCCAAATGTGACCAGTGTGCCCCTTCCCACTGGAAACTGGCCAGCGGCCTGGGCTGCCAGCCCTGCGCCTGTGACCCACGCAACTCCCTCAGCTCCCAGTGCAACCAGGTATGAGTGACATGCCCAGGGGCTCTTCCGTCACAGAGGGGTCCTACCCTCCAGTTTCTCTTGTCTCTCCATTACACTGTTCTCTGGTTTTCCCACTGCCAGGCAAAGCTACATCTGTCCTCTTACCCCTTGGGGGAGGCCACCAGATCACCTCCCTCTGTAGTTCTCAGCCTTGGGCCAGGCTTGTTCCCCACACCTTCTACAACTTGTTGCTAGAATCTGACTTTGGACTTATATTTGAGTGGGAGCCCTAGTTTTGGGGAGCACCAGGTCTGTAGAGCAAGGGTCTGGGGCACAGTCCCCAGAATCAAGGCCATGCAGAGACTGAAAGGGTTCCCCATGGCTTTCTTTTCTTTTCTTTTCTTTTCTTTTTTTTTTCAGTTTACAGGGCAGTGTCCTTGTCGTGAAGGGTTTGGTGGCCTCACTTGTAATTCTGCAGCCATCCGTCAGTGTCCTGACCGGACTCATGGAGACGTGACCACGGGGTGCAGAGGTGCGTGCTTATTACATGATCATGCAAGCAGGCATGTAGAGGGGAGGAATAAGGGATGCTTGGTAAAGGGCCTTGATATGGTTGGAACTCCTGTACTGATAGCCTGGGTAGCCCTGTGAGCATCTACACTTGAAGATTGTCTGGCCTTCCTGTGCTCAGATCAGGTTAACTAAGGTGAGAGGCAGGGGCTTTGCTCCTACTCCC
This sequence comes from Apodemus agrarius, assembly GCA_964023405.1. Classification (NCBI taxonomy): domain Eukaryota; kingdom Metazoa; phylum Chordata; class Mammalia; order Rodentia; family Muridae; genus Apodemus; species Apodemus agrarius. The sequence continues at coordinate 1,996,878 of OZ030017.1, read as the reverse complement.
TGAGACTAGTGGCCAGCAGCAGTGGAGAAAGTGGGTCTTGGAGAGAGGATTGGAGTGCTTCCCTGGAAGGCATATATATCAGCAGTGACATAGGACTGGAGTCTAATGGCCAGCCTCGGTCTCAGCTCTGCCTTGCGGAGTCTAAGCAGCTTGCTCCCCTCTCCTGCTTCCTGCTCTTAAGGGAGAGGTGCTGTACACTGGGCCCCTTCTGTGCCAAGGTTTTCTCCTGAACAGAAGCAGGAAATATGGTGAGCAATGGGTGTGAGGATCAGATAGGTTCACATGCACGGAAACATGTAGCTCGGACCGTGACTGGCATGCAGTGGGCGCAGAGGACAAGCTTTCTGTCAGTCCTTGTCAAGGCTGGCTTTGCTCTAGCTGATGTCAATGGATAGTCTATGTCACTTAAGCAGGCCCATTCTCTTCATCCTCATCACGCCCCTTCCCCTTCCTGGCCCCAGCCTCTGAGTGTCCTTTCTCCTGGCTTCTAGCCTGTGACTGTGACTTCAGAGGAACCGAGGGTCCTGGTTGTGACAAAGCCTCAGGCCGTTGCCTCTGCCGCCCTGGCTTTACGGGGCCCCGCTGCGACCAATGCCAACGAGGCCACTGCGACCGCTACCCGGTATGTGTGGCGTGCCACTCCTGCTTCCAGGCCTATGACGCAGACCTCCAGGAGCAGGCCCGGCGCCTTCGCGGTCTCCGTAATGCCAGTGAAGGCCTATGGACAGGGACAGGTCTGGAGGACCATGGCCTGGCCTCTCGGTTGGCAGACGCCAAGAACAAGATGGAGCAGATCAGACAGATTCTGGGAGGCACCTCTGTCACAGAGCGGGATGTGGCTCAGGTGGCCAATGCCATCTTGTCTATCAGGTAGGCCCTTTTCTGCTAAGCTGTTGGAGGGATTATGCCAGTGGATTTGGGTAAGGACCACACTGGTTCATTCCAGTTCATGGGGGCATCTTTACACACATCCTCTCCTAGCTACCAAGGTATGTCTGTGAAGGTGGAGTGGTGGTGTTTCCTCCATTCTGCAGATGTGGAGACAGGCACAGGTGTGGTGAGCTATGCAGATAACAGATCCAGAGTCTGAGCATAGTGTTCTTCCTGAGCCTGTACTGCCAGTGGGATAGTCAGCCCTGGATTAGTCACCTTGGCAGAGGGCATCCAAGAGACAGGGCACTAAAAATATCTCTGAATTTGTCTTTAGAATGGAAGCAGTCCTACCCACACCCCTCCAACCAGCAGAGGCGCCTTCCTTGGGAGCTCAGGTTCTGGAAACTTCTATAATTAGCTTGTGTTCCCTGAGCATTGGCGGATGGTGCCAAGCCCAGAAGGAATATGAAAGAGGCTATGTTTCTCATGAGGGTATTTAGACATCTTGGGCAGTGTGGGAGTTGAGGGGGCTCTCTGGATGAGGTACAGCTTGTTGGAACCTGTTCGTTTGTTCATTCGTTTATTTGTTCATTCATTCATTCATTTCATATGTGCGTGTGTGTGTGTGTGTGTGTGTCTGTGTGTCTGTGTGTCTGTGTGTCTGTGCATGAGTGTGCAGGTACACATGTATACAGAGGCCAGAGCACATTGGTGGGTGATGACTGCTGTCACTGTAGGTTGTACCTGCCTTATGACAGGGTCTTCCGTTGACTCAGAAGCTCACTGCTTTGGTCAATGCCTAGCTTTTTATATATGTGTGCTGGGGATTTGAACTCAGGTCTTTATAGTTTCAGAACAAACATTCTTATCCACTGAGCCATCTCCCCAGCCCTTATAAATAGGCTTTTGAGTACCTAATAGAATACAAACATTGTGCAAGGTGGTTAGGACATTAAAATACTAAGACATGGTCTTCACAGGCCAAGGGCTAAGGTATCTGTCCTGTAAACAGTGATGTGATACATGAGGTACGTTAGAGAGCTAAGACTCTCACAGAGGAGGCCATGGTAGCCTTTACAGGGCAAATGCTATATGACCTGTCTCAGAATAAGGTGATTAGTCCACAGGTGATCAGCATAGGAATGTGTTGTTTTGGTAGGCCCTAAAAGGGCATGCTATGTCCGAACAAGACTGTATGGTAGAGATGTGTAAGAGCAGAAAGCATGGTGGTATAGGAGAGGTCATGAGGCATGAGGACAGAGATATGCCAGAGATACTTAAGCTAGGACCCCGGGCCTGGAATGACACTCCAAGCCTCTGCCAGATAGAAATAAATGATTGATGAACATGTAGTGGTTGGAGCTCCGTGGGGGAGGGTTAGGCTATGGAGGAGACTGGAAACATCCCAAATGTAAGCTGGAGTTGGCCTGGGGAGCCAGAGGAGCCAGCAGGGTGGTTCTCTTCGTAGAAGTAAAAAATAGCCAGAAGATGGAGGAGGAAGAGGAGGAGAAGAAGGAGGAGGTGAATCCTGTATCACACTGATAGGAGAGAGAGAGAGAGAGAGAGAGAGAGAGAGAGAGAGAGAATTCGCAGAGCCTTTGCAGAGAGATGCCCTGGCTTCAGCTTGTCTGAGCCTCTGCCAGGCAGAATGCCATGTGGATCGTCTCCTCTCACACCCTTATGGAAGTTGCTTCCCCATGCAACCTGCTTCTCCTGACTCAGTCTCAGCTTCTCCCTATAGTTCAGCAAATATCCTTCTATCCCAGGAGAACTCTTCAGGGCCTGCCGCTGGACCTACCCTTAGAGGAGGAGATGGACTCCTTCTCTGGAGACCTGGGGAATCTAGACAGAAGCTTCAGTCGGCTCCTCCTTATGTACCAGAGCAAGAAGGAGCAATTTGAGAAGCTAAGCAGTGTGGACCCTTCAGGTAAGGACAGAAGCACAGGCTACTCACCCTAGGGAGAAAGGCCCCTACCCAAGGCCTCCAATCCTTCTTCCTCAGGAGCCTTCCGCATGCTGACCATGGCTTATGAGCAGTCCTCCCAGGCTGCACAGCAAGTGTCTGACAGTTCCAGTCTGCTGAGCCAGCTGAGGGACAGTCGCAGGGAGGTAGAGGGCCTGGAGAGACAGGCTGGAGGAGGAGGAGCCGGAGGAGCTCAGCTCATGGCCCTGCGCCTAGAAATGGCTTCGCTGCCTGACTTGACACCCACCATCAACAAGGTGACTGAGAATGAGAGCCCAGTGTCCCGAAGCCCTCACACCTGCAGTGCGTTCCACTCAGAACCTACTCCACTCCTTCTGACCCCATGTCCTTGGTGTGTGCTCCAGGATTGCCAAGGAAACATGGTTTTGGTTGCCATGGAGATATATGGCTGTTCAGAGTAGGATGGGAGTAGTTTTGGAGGGCCCTCTGACACCCTCATCTCTCTCTACAGCTTTGTGGCGGGTCTAGGCAGACAGCCTGCACCCCAGGAGACTGCCCTGGAGAGCTGTGTCCCCAGGACAATGGTACAGCCTGTGGCTCTCACTGCAGGGGAGCCCTGCCCAGAGCCAGAGGGGCCTTCTACGTGGCAGGGCAGGTAGCTGAGCAGCTCCGAGGTTTCAACACCCAGCTCCAGCAGACCAGGCAAATGGTAGGTGCCACAGAGTGTGGGAGCAAGAGTCACAGGGTGCAAAATCCCTTGAGCAATTCAGAGTTCATATTTTATATTCAGGAGAGTAAAGCCCAGCGATCTCAGGAGACTCGTCTAACGTCTCACAGCAAGCATAAAAGTAGAATTTGGAGCTTTCTCCTACATAAATATGATTCACAAATGGGGTTTGGTTGCAAGTTCCAAGGCTGCACGTCCCAAGGAGAGGATGCCCCTCAGATTCCTGCCCAGAGGCTCCCTGGAGGCACCGTTCCTTTCTGACGCACGCTGTGTTTCAACAGATCAGGGCAGCTGAGGAAGCGGCATCAAGGGTCCAATCGGATGCCCAGCGCCTTGAGACCCAGGTGAGTACCAGCCGCTTGCAGATGGAGGAAGATGTCCAGCGCACACGGCTTCTCATCCAGCAGGTCCGGAGCTTCCTCACAGGTGAGCTGGCCCTCACCGCCCTGTGAGTCTCCTGGCTTCTACCTGTCCCTCATGCCCACATCTAGTTCATTAGTCTCCGGCCTCCTTCCCCCATGCCTGCTGCCTTTGGGCTTGGCTCTGTCACTTGCCTGGGCTTTTTTTCCTATTGATTTTGTTGCCTTCCCACCCTTCCTCCAGCTTCTCCTCCTTGTTCTTGGATGAGCACGGCTCCTTTCTTGACCTCTGTCCATCTCATCTCATCTCTGTATCCGTTTCTCTTTCCTTTGTTCACTAACATCTTTGAACCTGCCAGGCCTGTGCCCACTACAGGGTCTTTTTCTGATCTTTGCTGGCCCGGCATCAGCAGCTCCAAGGCTACAGCTTTAGATGCTACCTCCCCAGAGAGGCCTCGTGCAGTTTCCCTGCACGACCCTCCTCTCATCTCCCGTTCATCCTCTGCTCAGGAGTGCCTGTGCAGTCCGTTATGAGTGTGCCTCTAGGAAAGCAAGGGTAGCTGTCTGTCTTGCTCATGACCATATCTCTGGCATGTGTATGTGTGTGTGTGTGTGTGTGTATGTGTGTGTGTGTGTGTGTATGTGTGTGTGTATGTGTGTATGTGTATGTGTGTGTATATATGACTGATGGAATGAATGAATGGATGAATGAATGAATGAGAAATGAACTCTCCTCAGTGGCCTAGGGGATGAGATAGGACTCAGGCAGGTTGCTTCTCTTGACTCTATCTTTCCCTTGAGAATGGGATTGGTAGTATTCTACAGGTTTATCCTGAGGACCGAGGAACTGCTGTAACATGTGCTTTGACAAATTAAAGGTGCCACTGGAGCGTGAGCTGATATTATTAGCTCTCGGGTCCCTGCCAGGATTTTGCTTGGCTGGAAGCCTGGTTGATATGAGCTGAGAGCTGGGCACAACAGCCACAGCTCATGCTACTACTGCGGTGTTTTTACCCCCAAATAGGCCAGAGCTGTCTCCTGAGGGCAGACAGCAGGCCCTGCATGGAGCCGTAGGTGATGCAGGAAGTACTCAAGTCCAGCGGGGCCCCTACAGAGGCCCTGTGACTTAAGCAGGGGGAGCCAGGAGGGAGCATGATATGGGAGTGCAGGGCAGAGGTGCCTGGCACAAGGACAACCAAGCTTTGGGGCTTGAGGCTGAATAGCCATCTTATGTTAACTCGAGCAGGCCTGGGCTCAGCCTGGGAGGGCTGGCTGACTTACACTCTGTGAAGCTTGGGCTCAGCTCCTGGGAGCAGGCAGGAGTTCTCAGGCCTCTCCTCCCTCTCAGCTAGTCTGTACCTCAGGTCAGAGTCAATGATAAGTACAGGGGCAGAGAGGATGGTGGGCCTGAGAGAGGCTAGGGTGTGGGTAGGACCCCAGAGAGTTCTCATAGCCACTGCTTGGATTCTAGTCTGCAGACCCATGGCAGGAGGTGCCAGTCCCAGCTGCTACTGCCAGGGGAGAGAATGGCACTATGTCACTTGCTGTGTGTGAAGAGAGACTGATCCCAGAACCCCAGAGGGACTCAGGCCAGGCTAAGCTATCTGGGCAAGTGGATACTTCTTTCCATAAGTATCCACTTCTTTGGAAGCAACTGAGAGATGAGAAAAGTGTCACCTCTGTATATGACTCTCTCTCTGAGACGTTTTGTAAAAACTCTTGCTGACTGATGGTGACATGCTACAGCCCAGGATGGGGAGGGGACCCTGTCACTCAAGGGCATTTCACGGGTCAGGAAACTGAGCCTAGGCAGCCTAAGTATCGTAGAGCAGGTTCTCTTCAGTTTTTCATTTACCCTTCAATACAAAGGGCCTCCAAGTGCCTGGCCTGAACTGGCATCTGGGGGCACAAAACAAAACAAAACCCAGCCCCTGATCTCAGGGGGCTCATGCTCCAGCAGGAGAAGAAAGACAAGCCAGAGGGCTGTTTTTATGGGGGTATGGGGACACGTCACGTGCTGGGGAGAAAGAAAAGGAGGGTCTAGGAACGCTGCTTCTACATTACATTGCTGGGACTGGCCTGAGACAGTGATATTTCAGGAAAAAGATGGTAGTTCTCCTCTGCCTTTGCAAAAATGAGCACTTAGGCCTGAAGACGGGTGCAGGGAAGAGGGTCTTATTGCCAAGGAAGCAGTTCCAATTCCTGGCTGCTCCCTCCAATTTGGAGCTGATTGTGTGTGTGCTGCTGTAGTTATTCAGCACCAGCTGCCTGGCACCACCTCCTCTCTCAAGCCCACAGCTTCCTGTGGCTCAGACACTTAGCTGCCACAGCTGTGCTCACATCCCTCCTCCTCTCAGTAGAGCACAGGACAAGAATCCTACCGTGTCCTGGAGACACTACTAGCCCCAACCCCCACCGGAGAAAGGTGCTTGGGTTTGGCCAGGAGGGGCAGAGCTCTTGGGGAAACAACACAGGGGCTATAGCAGACGTCCTCCTCCATGAGTATTTGCTACCCAGTCTAGGGGAGGGATGCTGATCCTGGAAGAGCTAAGCGGGGCCTCCAGTCTGACGGCTTGCTTGGCTGTCTTCCAGATCCCACAACAGATGCAGCCACCATCCAACAGGTCAGTGAGGCAGTGCTGGCTCTCTGGCTGCCCACGGACTCAGCCACGGTGCTGCGCAAGATGAAAGAGATCCAGGATATTGCTGCCAGGCTCCCGAATGTGGACTTAGTGCTATCCCAGACCAAGCAGGACATCGCACGGGCCCGCAGGCTCCAGGCTGAGGCTGAGAAGGCCAGGTATGGCCACTGAACCCGGTGCCTTCCTCGCGAAACTGAACTTATGCTTATCCCCCAGCTGTGTGACTGGAGAGGGATACAGGGTCTGTAACATGGGAAGGGCTTTCCATGGCCAGGGAAGCCAGGATTTCTGCAGGCTCCAGGCTACACATGACCCAGTACTTCATGCAGGGAGCCTGTGCCTAGATAGTACCATGAGCATCACTCTTATACAGCTGCCCACGGGTGGGTCCTGTGGGGGGAGAGCTAATGTCTCCCTTGTCCTCGTCTGCCTAAGAACACTGTCCTCCAGAACGGCTGTGAATTGAGCTCATATCTGCTCACCCTTTGCTCCCTCATTCTCTCTCCCCTTCCTCTTCCTTTACTCAGAAGCCGAGCCCATGCTGTGGAAGGGCAGGTGGATGATGTGGTCGGGAACCTTCGGCAGGGCACCGTGGCTCTGCAGGAAGCTCAGGACACGATGCAGGGCACTGGCCGCTCTCTTCGGCTCATCCAGGAAAGGGTTGGTGAGGTGAGGCACTGAGAACTCCCCCTCTTTGGGGATGAATAGATTTAGGCGCAAGGCAGAGAGTGTCAGAGGATGACCTGGTTGGATGCCACCCTGGAGGTCTTGGCTTGGCTTGGCTTCGAGCTTCAGATTTGTCTCACCTGTTCAGGATGCAAAAGCAGGGACAGACTCTGAGCTGCACTGGGGATGAAGTGGGTGGAGCTGGAGGAGGAGAAAGCCTGGGTACCACCAACAGGTAGCTTGAAGTCAAGGGAGGACTTTCCTTCCTGAAGCAAGAGAGACAAGCTACGGAAATGAGACCCCTTGATGCTTGTGAGACCCAACACAAACCTCAATTCCTTTGTCTGTCAATAAAGGTTCAGCAGGTCCTGGTGCCAGCTGAAAGGCTGGTGAAAGGCATGAAGGAACAGATGAGTGGATTCTGGGCACGGATGAAGGAGCTCCGTCGACAGGCCCAGGAGGAGCAGGCACAGGCAATGCAGGCCCAGCAGCTTGCAGAGGGTGCCAGCAATCAGGCAATGAATGCACAGGAGGTATAAAGATGGCAGAGTCATCCCAGTCTCATGGAACCATAGTGGGGTTCCTGAGGAGTAAGGGTTACTACACCTTATAAAATTGTACAGGACAGAATCACAATGGGTTGGGGTAGACCCAAATATACCCTGTGTCTGATCTACCCACCTCTGCTCCTTTGGGTAGCTTGTTCAAGGCACGTGGAACATCCAAGATACTCTCTGGAGCTCATCTTCTGAGTCTCCAGCCTGGTCAGGCATTCACGGCTTAGACAGATACCCTGGGCTCCATCCTACTCAGAATCAGGACCAAGATCAAAGAGCCACATCAGTATCTCAGGTTTACCTCTTGATTTATCCAAGGCATGGGCACATGTAATACTGGTGTAGTGACAGCCTTGGCAACATACCTTGTGTCTTCTCATTTTGTACTTGGTAAGTGAGAAGACACAACAGGAGGAAAAAAAATTCAAGACATCCCCTGGAAGGGGTGTGTGTGTCAGGAATAGGGCAGTATAGGCAAACCCAGCCCCTGGGGGGTATTAGGAGGCTGCGTGCTGTTTGGGTGATGCCAGTTAGCCCCTGGCATTCAGGGTGTCAGATAATGTTCATGGTGGTATTGAGAATGGCTTATCTTTCCCAGGGCTTTGAGAGACTTAAGAAAAAGTATACAGAGTTGAAGCACCGGCTGGGTCAGAGTCCTATGCTGGGTGAGCAAGGCAATCGGATCCTGAGCATCAAGACGGAGGCAGAGGAGCTCTTTGGGGAGACCATGGAAATGATGGATAAAATGAAAGGTGAGCATGACCCAGGAACATGGGCTGTTGGGTATTCCGGAAGGCAGCTACCATCCAGGACTTAAAGATTTTAAATTATACTCTTTATGTGTGCATGTGTGTGTACTTGTGTGTATACATGTGCCATAGTATGTATGTGGAGGTCCAAGGACAGCTTGGAGGAGTTGGTTACCTCCTCCCACCTTGTAGGCTCTGGGGATCAGATTCAGGTTATCAGGCTTGGAGGCAGATGACTTTACCCATAAGCCACCTCACTAGCCCATCCCGTCTGGGACCCCTAAAACTCACTCTTGTTGGAGCCAAGCCAGCAGTGCCACAGGAATGAGATCAGCCAAGACTTACAGGGCAGCCAGCACATGTGCTGAGGCTGCAGGAACACAGACATGTGCATGGCCTGGCCTGGAGAGGCTCACAGTTCTGCTGGGACCGTTTCTCCTACTACCCTCAAGATGCATGCTTTGATGTATGGTGACATGTGTCTGTGATAAGGACACAGAGCTCTGGGTCCCAGAGGACAGTCAATGCCAGGGAGAAATGTTCAGAGAGGTCAGATCTGAGGAAGGAGGTGCAGGCCTCGGAGAGGCTAGAGGACCTCAGGACAATGGGTAATGGTGGCAAGAAGAGGGGGGTTTAGGATGAGACAGGACTCATACCCAGGAGAAGAGGGAGGTAGGTGAGGAATCCTAAGAGGACAGTCTCATGGCTCCTCACTGCCCCAACGATGAGGGTAGACATGGACACAATCTCATCCCAGGCCACCTGAGGATTTGGAACATGGAGACATCATAGTGGCTTTGAAAATAAGGAGTTTCCTAGGAACCTGTCAATCTGTGGGCCCACTGACCTGGTGTCTTCAGCAAATGCTACACCATTTCTGAATTTCAATAAAAATGGTTGGCAAAAGTCTCATTTATAGCTAGGAGGACACTATAGAAGAGATTAGGTTGGTGAGAAGGTGTGGCCACACACCCCAGAGGAAAGAGTTGGAGGCTGATTAGCACTTGTCCTGGTCTTGCCTGGCAATACTATATCTGCAGATAGCACACCAGGAAACAGTCACTGGGTAGGAAACTGCAAAAGTCTGAAAATGATGGGCTGGAACAAACTGGGTGAAATTATGTAAGAGGGAAAGTTACCTCTGCCCCTGTTTGGGCCTCAGTCACTAAACCATGGCTTGAGCGAAGCTTCTCTGGGCATGGCTCATGTCACCGGAAGCTCACTATAACTGGCAAAGTGGCGGTAAGCACAAGCTGTTCTCACCTGAAAGACACTCAAGAGTTCTGAGCCCCCCAGTTGCTCTAAGCCAGCAAGGTCTTGCTCACTGCTAGAAGACTTAACAGACACGATGCATCTGGACAAGCAGGAGGCAGCAGCGTAAAGATGAGAGCCAAGGATTCCCCCAGTCCCAGAGGATCCCATGCAGGCAAATCCTAACAAGCACACAAATGCCACCTCTGTGCTATGGACTGAGCCTTCTCTGTTTGCTGGGACCATGCCACATCAGGTGCTGAGTCATTTTGCCGTCACCCTGCCCTGAGTGTCCATCAGCCTGAGACTCCATGTCTAGGTCCACATGGCTCTCCACGGGCATTGCAGCCCGGCACTGATGCTGCTGCACTCTGCCGTAGATGCTGAAGGCTGCCTCATCTTCAGAAAGAATACTGACATTCCTTCATTCCCAGGAGAGAAATGGCCAGGGTGGGCAGGGCAGGGGGGAGGCGACGTTGCAGCTGAAGAGTGGAGATGTTTGTCTCTTGGATGTCAAGCCACAGAAGTGTGCAGTACTGTCCCACAGGAGCACAACACACAGATTCCTACTGTCCAGGAGATAGGCCTGGGGCAGCTGTGTAGGCGGAAGCAGAAAGTGGTCGGATTTGGGCTTTATGAGATGACATCTGTTATAGCCAGGGATGCCCAATGCTGCCCCACGAGGCAGTCCACATTCCTTCCCTACTCTTGGTCAAGTCCAGGCCATCACAATATGGTAGAGAAGACTCCTCAGTCGGAGAACTTTGGACCATGTGTCTTATCTGAGGATGGTATATGAATGTATTAGGGGTGAAAGCAACTATTTCCTGGTGTGATATTTTAGGGAGAGGAAGTGGTGAATGATCTAAGTCTCGTGGCCAGCCTTTTCCAGCTTCCACTTGAGGGTCCTTGGTAGGATTCAGGGTCCTGCATGACCAACTTGGGTTGCTAATCTTGTTGGCAGCAGCCTTCCTTATCATCCTGGGATAGTCAGGGAGCCTGGAGTGGAGGAGAGAGGTGGGCAAAAGGAAGTCTGAGACTGGGGCCGGGCCTGCCAGGTTTTGATAAGAGTGGAACCGGGCTGGAGAAGTGGGTAGTAGGTGGGAACTGTCTGCCTCAGTGGTTGACTGCCCTCAGGGGAGACTTTCCTATCCCTGCTGCCTCCAGATTTGGGGAGGCTGGGAGTCCTTGGGTGTCTCACCTTCTTACTCTTCCTCACTGACTGTTCCATCTGCCTCAGACATGGAGTCAGAGCTGCTTCGAGGGAGTCAGGCCATCATGCTGCGCTCGGCAGACCTGTCAGGGCTGGAGAAGCGCGTGGAGCAGATCCGCGGTTACATCAACGGACGCGTGCTCTACTATGCCACCTGCAAGTGATCTTAAGTCCCAACGTCAGACACTTCCCCTCCCTGCCTCAGAAGGGCACACCGGGGAGGGCAGTGCCTCCTGGACCCAGGGCACTTTGAGACCATTGATAGCACAGTCTGGTCATCCTGGACGTGCTTCGAGGTACCGAACTGCCACTGAGCCTGGGCTTGTATGACCATGTTGAGGAGAGAGATGGTGCAGAGGGCGGGGCTGTCACAACTGAAAATCCTCCAGATGAGGGAGCTGGAATGGACAGTGTGCCCCTAACACCAGCTCCTGCCCTCCACTATGGTGGAATCTGGGACGAACTAATAAACTGAACTAAGAGTGATGATGTATGAACACAAAGCCCAATAAAAATCTTTGGATAGGAGCCTGGAAGCTCAGGAAGAAATGACCTGCCTCTGCATAAGTAACCTTTGTCACCTTTTCTGCCTCCCGTTGAGGTTCCTGTGGATTCAATCCTATGGCTTGCCCTGATTACTCAGTCTAGCTCAATTGGCCCCTGGACTCTGACAGATTGAGCTCCTGTCACCAGTCTGGAGTCCATCTGTTTCCTTCTCAGTGTCTGCATGTATGCAGTGCCCTCTGTTCTACCTAGGCAGAGGAGGGGGTGGGGAGAAACTCTCTACATGGTCGTCCCTGGCCTATGGTTGTCCAGTGTCTGGGACTGGTACCGCAGGCCCAGAGGCTTTCAGCTTCAAGCCCCCAGAGCCAGGTGTCTGAAGCCACGGCCTGCAGATGTAGGTGCTCGAGCTAGTGGCTTGCTTTCCTTGGTTTAAGTCACTCGTGGCCACAGGTTCCGGGCAGCACTTACACTCCTCAGCTTTTATTGTACCTCATGGGCCTTAAGGCTTGGCAGCCCCTGGAACTTTAGCCACCAGGACCCACAGTTTCTTGCCTTTGGATCTCGTAGCATTCAGTTTTTTCAGCTTTGGCTCCCTGTCTGCTTTCCCTTCCCTGGAGCATCCACTCTTTGCTACCTCTGTCCCCTGCAGGTCAGGAGCCTCTGCCTCCCTTCCTGAGGCTATGTCTTTCCTCAGGTTACCATCTCAGACTACTCTATGATTTTAACAAGCTGTCTCCCTATTAACTTCAAGAGGATTGAACAGTTGGTGTGTATGGCTGATAGGAGCCTGGGAGGATGTTTGTATTTGTCATGGTATTGTCCTCTCCATGTTTGCATGAAGGGGGTGTCTAAGTCAGTGCTATTGCTATAAAGAGACACCATGACCGAAACCACTCATAAAGAAAAGCATCTGCCAGGTGGTGGTGGCACACACCTTTAATCCCAGCACTGAAGAGTCAGAGGCAGGAGGATCTCTGCGTCTGTGAGTTTGAGGCTAGCCTGGTCTACAGAGCGAGTTCCAGGACACAGTCAAGACTACTTGAAGAAATGAGAGAGAGAGAGAGAGAGAGAGAGAGAGAGAGAGAGAGAGAGAGAGAGAGAGAGAGAGTTTAACTGGGGCTGGCTTATAGTTTCAGAGGTTTAGACCATAACTTAGAGTGCTACATCCAGTTATGAAGGCAGCAAGAAGAGACACTGGACCTGGATTAGGCTTTTGACCTTCAAAGCCCTCTCCAAGTGACACACTTCCTCCATCAAGGCCACACGTACCCCAATAAAGCCATTTCCTAATCCTTTCAAATAGTGACACTCCCTAAGCATTCAAATATAGGAGCCTACGGGGACCATTCTTATTCAAATCACCACAGAATGTGTTTGTAGTAGTCACAGGCCCTTCTGCTGGGCCGAGTGCTCCTCCTCTGGCCGGGCTGAAGATGGCTTGTGATGGCAGGAAGTTTGCTGTGAGTAGTTTGAGAGTGTTACCCATATTATTGCCTTCTGAAGTAGAGTTGTGCGTCAGCAAGGAGCTGCTGTGCTGTAGTGTGGCTTTCTCGAGGCATCTCTGGGTTTAAAGCAGACAGGATGCAATGAAGGCATCCACACAGCTGTTAAGGGGGAGCTACTTGCCTGGTAATCCTCTGTTCAAGGCAACTGGCACCAAAGAAGGGTCCAACAACTCTTAACTAGTGAGTCAGATCCATACCCCATCCTCCTCATCTCCCAACATTTATTATTCAAAGGAAAAATAAACATTAAAAGAATTGCTTTTAATAAAGGCCAGTGCCTAACACTGCGTTAACAGAAACCTAGCATTTTGCTTTTGCCTAAATATCCCTAGGAGAGAAATGGGTGATTTTATTTGTCCTGGAGGTAGGACAATGGATAGAAACTGTTTTGTGTAAATCGACTGTGTAGGCTGATATGGAATGTCACATTGTGTGCTCACCACGGTGCGCGCGCACAAACACACACACACACACACACACACACACACACACGCGAGCGCGCGCGCGCTCACACACACACACACACACACACACACACACACACACACACACACACCTTCCCACATCTATTTCTTCTTTCCTTGTTTTTGTCCTTTCTTTTTCTTCTTCCTCCTCCTTTGAGATAGGATCTCACTATGTATGTAGCAAAGGCTAGTCTTGAACTCACATTCGTCCTGCCTCAGCATACCACCAGGCCTTACTTCTTGATCATTACTGGTCATCTAAGATTTTTTGAGAAGTACATGATATAAGTGACCCTGGGCATCCATCAGATAAATGAGGATAACTGGGCACAGTCACCTAAGGTCTCAAATTCATGTTTACAGCAGTCACAGACAGTAGGAACCACAGCATTCACAGAACCTAGGTGGGGGGTTGCAATGAGTTGGGTGATACAATGTATTCAGACACTTAGCTCTCAGTATACATTGGCTACGTTAACCTCTAGCTGTCCAGATGGGCCCAGCTGTCCATGAGCTGCTTCTGACTTGAACAGAATGAGCAAAACACCTCATAGAGAAAAATATGTCCATTTTTATTTGAGCACAACACAGAGCACGAAGCTTGAGGCTATGAGGCAAGAACACAGAGAGACAGAACAATGCACCTGACTTTCAGGGGAACAGAGGGAGCCAGAGGCGGGAGCCCTAGCCGACATGGAAATAGTCCCAGAATCCTTAATAGGGATATGTGAGGTGTGTGGCTGGCAGGGAGAGAAGGCTCACAGTCTGGTAGCCTCAGCATTCTCTACTCCACCATGGAGGATGGGGGCACTGCTGTGAGGCGGAGGCAGGGAGAGCTTTGAAGTGGCCTGGGTCTCAGTACAGTGGGAAGCTGATCCTGGAGGGGAGGACTAGAGTTGTGAGTGCTCCCAGGCCCCTGGGCAGCCTGGCATTCATGCGAATAGGTACTATGATGATGGGTCCAGTCTGGCCCTGAGGCCAGAGAGGCAGGAGTGAGGATGCAGAGCAGGGAGTTGAGTTAGACTCCATATGGCTTTGCTTGAAGAAAGTGGCACAGCCTGGCCAGCCCATAAAGCTTTTCACAACAAACAACACGGACCCAGATGAGCACTATCTATGGACGCTGCATGGAGCCACTGCACGGTACGATGTGGGGAAGGGAATGGGTCGGAAGACCTGGAGGCTGGGATGCTGGAGGCAGGCAGGCCACTCATCCTGCTTGTGGCCTCAGAGAACATCCGGGATTGGGGCTCCTCTGGACTTCCTGTGAGCGTCTGCCCCAGCAGCAACAGCCCTACTGCCTCAGACCAGGCGTGCCTGCCATCCCTGCTCCGCTGCTCCCCTTCCTCAGGGCAGACGCCAGCTTAGAGAGGCAGAGAAGAGCCAGGCATGTCTCCTGAAAAGGGAAGCACTCTGAGTGACTGCAGGGCTTCCAGCCTCTCTCACCCCAGGAGTGGGTGTTCCCTTCTAGACATCAGTCCCCTACTTCCTAGCTTGGCCCACCCGCCTCAGACTTTACCTGAAAACCACATGGGCTCCTGGATCACATAATGAGACACACCCCAGTCTGCCCAGCCCGGCAGTGGGTGCTGCCACCGGCCTTCACTGGTACCAAGACCTCTGACTTGAAGTTCCTGGAAAAGAGACGGAGTAGTCTTTGAACTATTTGAAGTAAGAAGGAAAACATGTTCTACACACACACACACACACACACACACACACACACACACACACACACAATCAGCATCTGTCCAGTCATCCCTTTCTGAAGTTCTGTTGGCACAGACCCTGATGTGAATACCCCCAGGGCTCCCTTCCTCCTTCCTGCCTCAAACAGCGAAGCCCTGGGAACCAGAGTACTAACACTAGTACTTCTTACTCACACATTCCACTATTGCTTTTTTCAGTACTTAGGCCTGAATGTCTCATGCATGTGAAGCAAGTACTCTACTGTTGGGCTGAGGCCTCTCTGTTTAACCTCTACCACACCTTGGTGAGGCATTTTACAGATGAGCAAACTTCAAGCCAGAGGCGAGACATGGCTGGCAATGGTTTCTCTGATTGGCGGCAGAAACTTCCCTCGCCTGGACCCTGAATTGCCTGGACCCTGAGTTACGTCTACCCTAACAGTGGGCCTGGCCTTTGCAGTTACATTTTTCAGCAAGTCATTCCTGCCCTTCTGAAACAGATGAGCAGGGTGAGGCTCATTGCCTGAGACTACTTACTGTTTTTTGTTGGACTTTCTAAACAGGGTAGGCTCAGAGCAATAGGAAGACTTTCCCTTGTTCCCGATATTTAGACAGCTGGAGCAGCAGCCACAGGGCCCCGTGGCTAGGGTGCCCTGTTGCATGGGCACTAGGCTACTGCTGATGCGCAGAGAGCCGTTGACCAGACAGTTGAGTGAGCGGCCACCAGGAGCTGAGGGCCGGGAGCTGTGTGAGCAGGGTAGTCGGGTCTGTGCAGGAAGGGGTGTGCTTGGGTCCAGGATGGGGGCCTCTGTGATGGGGCTGTCGTGGGAGCCTGGTCTGGAGACTTCAGGAGCAGGGGACACAGGCGGCCTGTTCTCCACCTCTTGGCGGACGTTGGGGCTGTGCAGGTTCATGTGTAGTTTCCTCATGTGATGCACCACCGCAGCCGCATTGAAGGCTTGCTGAGGAGGCAGAAAAGTGTCTGGCTGTGCTCTTGCAGAGGCTGCTGTATTCCTTTTTTCTTCTTCCTAGGGGGTCTGGAAACCACCCTGCCCACTTTCCAGTTCATAGAGAGCACAGGGTACTGCTGTCACCTGGGGGAGGGATGCCCTAGGAAACCCATCCACCAGCCCCAGACAGTCTAGCCTCCCCAGGCCCAGGACAGCATGCTCAGCCTCTAAGCAAAGCTCACCCTCCACTTGCTCTTGGCAAAGTTCTTCTGAATCTGGAGGCTGACAGATGGATAGATGTCCCGGTGCAGAGCTGTGTTCCCATCAATCCTAGCATGTAGGAGAGGACTTGGTTACCAGGTGGCCCTAGCACTCATTCAGAGGTTGGACAGGGCTCTGTGCATGCAAGGCCATGTTCAGTTGATAAGATATCTCAGGAGAGGGGTGACTCCAGCAGGAAAGGACTCCTATATCTTCCTGGGCAGGTCACAGGGGTTTATGCTTTAGCAAAACCAAAACCTTTTAGAACAGGATTGGCGAACTAGGTGGAGTTCTAGTTGGTGGTCTAGGGGAGTGATCTTCCCATCACTTGCATTTTGTAAGAAATGGTTCACTGGGGGCAGCTATGAGCACTGACAGGCATTTTCCATGGCTCTGTATGTGTTCTTCAGCAGTGATGAGTAGGTGCCCTTGATAGCAAAGTTCAGCTGTTCATCTATCACCTGCTCCTTTACAGACTATGTATAAGCCCTGGCATCGTAGGGAACTATGGCCCGTATCTTTGAATAGAAGCAAGCCCATGTGGGGCTGTCTTCCACAGGACTACCTTATGCAGGCCACACTTTACTCTTCTCTGGCCTCTTATTTCACCTGTCTCTAAGTGTTCCTTAGATGCATGACATGTGCACAGTAGTGGCAGAGCCACCAGGGAACTTGAGTAAGTGAGAGATAGTGCCCTGGTTCCCAAGAGCCTCTACTCTAGCTGTTTCAGGCCATGGGCTAGAGAAATTCATGGCAAACTATGTAATTAAAGGGAGAAATGAAAGATCTGTGTGGATTAAGAAGTCAGAGCTGAACTCAGGGCGGGGATCTGGACATGGAAGTCAAGAGGAAGGATATTTTCTGTGGTGATTGAAGGTGTGGTAAAGAAAAAGCCTGGGGTGGAGTGTGTGTGTGTGTGTGTGTGTGTGTGTGTGTGTGTGTACCACACACCACTATCTTTAGAACCAGGGACTGATGTAGGCTTCCTGGATGCTAGGCTTGCTTGGCCACTGAGCTTCCCCTCCAGCTACACGCCTCTCAGGACAGGTTGCCTCTTTAGTAACCACTTGGGGATCCGACATCCAGCCTGAAGATGGAAGTTAAACGTGGTTAGAGCACGTGGTTGGCCATGCAGGCCACACTGGCCCAACTAAACGTGGTTAGAGCATGTAGCTGGCCCTGCAGGCCACACTGGCCCAACGGCCACCTGGACCTGATGAACATGTTTACTGAGAACAGACTTTGATGTCTCAGGGCAGCTGGCACCAGGGGATCCTGGGAGTTAGCTTGGCTCTGGGAACCAGAAAGGAGAATATAGAGACCACCCCATTTCTTACTTACCAGGGGTGTCTGAGGGCTTTCTCGCAGGTGTACCGTTCGTTTGGGTCCTTCTCCAGCAGATGGCAAATAAAATCCTTGGCTAAGGGCAAGATCAGAGACTCAGCTAAGGACCAGATTTC
This sequence comes from Apodemus agrarius, assembly GCA_964023405.1. NCBI lineage: Eukaryota > Metazoa > Chordata > Mammalia > Rodentia > Muridae > Apodemus > Apodemus agrarius. The sequence goes on along the minus strand of OZ030017.1, from coordinate 1,979,085 downwards.
ATGACTGAAAGAAATTCACTTCCGGGCTGGTGGGAGGCAGTGAGTGCATCTTTAGCTAATCTTCTAAAGAGACAGTTTTAAGAATCTTAAAAAAAAGTCCAAACTACCTAACAACCCACCATAAGCCACCAAGAAGAGAGCTCCAGGCAGCCTCACCCACACGTCCAGGGGAGCCTTGCCAGTCATGTCACGCCGATGTGCCTGCACACCGTGTGCATGCATTTGCTGGTAAACACATGGACTAGCATGTGAGTGCTGAATTCTTCCAGCTCTGACCACCACTTACCAGGCCCCACAAGCAGACATACCTCATTTTTTCACATATAGAATGCAGGCTGCCTTCTCTCACACAAGGCGTGTATGCCACCTTCTTCCATATCTGGGTCAGCTCTGTTCCGTTACCTAATGGTTGTGACCCGCCTGTAACCCTCCTCTCTGGGGTCTTAGCTTCAAATGCTTGCCCTGGCCTTTGAACCGGGGAAAGACTTCCACACTCTCCCTGGCAGCTTCTGCTGCGTGAGCCCCAGGGACTGTCCTCTCTGTTAAGATGCTTTTTCTCGCAGCCTCTGCTTTGTCCTTCATGCTCACCTGACTCAGAAATGTCATCCCAGAATGGAGACTCAAACTCGTAGTAACCCTCTTTGATCTTCTCAAAAAGCTTTGATTCTGTTTCTTCGTAGAAAGGGGGGTACCCACATAGCCTGCAGGAAGACAGGGAAGAGGTAGTCTGTGAGGCGGTCCCTCCTCTTGGACCAGCCTCTCTACCTAGCCTCCCACTGCACAATTCACAGTCAGTGAAGGTCTCAGACCAGCAGTGTAATGACAAGGTGTGCCTGCCTGTCCCCATGGAAAACAGGTGCACAGCTGAGGCCTGGAGAGGACTCTGGAAGGACCCTCTGCAGGACATCTTCCCACTGGGGCCTCACTTCCTCTGTCTCAAAGACAAACCAAAGCAGTTTAATCCCCTAACTCTTTTGAAGACTGAGGGGATTAAATTGCTTTGTTTGTCTTTGAGACAGGGTCTCATGTAGCCCAAGTTAACCTCAGACTTGCTGTGTAGCCAAGGACGGCCTTGAATTTCTGCTCCCCCCTGTCTCCTGCATCCTAGGGTCACTCACTGTGCTACCATGCCCAGGTTATTCTTTTTTTTTTAGATGTTTTATTTTTATTTATATGTTAGTGTGTGTCTGTGTGTCGCATACGGGTAGGTATGTACAGACACCAGAAGAGCGCATTAGATCTCCCTGGAGCTGGAATTACAGGCCTGATGTGGGTCTTCTGGAAGAGCAGCAAGTGCCCTTAACCACTGCGTTATGCTCCAGCCCCCTTCCTACCACCCAGTTGTGTACTGTGCTAGGGCTGAACTCAGGTTTCATGTATTCTAGGTAGGCATGGTGCCAGTGGAGCCGCATCCCCTGGCCCTAGCCTAGGAGATGACTCAGCTATTGAGTAAATGAGTTAGAGAACAATTTAACAGAGTCTACTCTAAGAGGCAAGTGGCTGCTGGGGGTGGGGTGGGGAGAGGCACATGTTGGGGGAGAGGCACATGTTGGGGGAGAGCCCATGTGAAGGCTAGGAAATGGGGCACCTAGCTTGTGTGGAGGAGAGGAAATGCCATGAGAACCTCTAGTTTATGATGGTGTCACTGCTGGGTCAGAGGAGCTGAGGTAATTTAGCTTACATGGGTTCTAGGCCTTGATCTCTCATTTTCTTAATGGTTCTACAGAGTGGCTGGTGGTGGGAATGCAGTGCCCGGGAGGAGGGTAGCCCGGGGCTGAAGAGTGAGTACAGGCTGGGTTCTGACCATGCTTGGTGGAGTTCCATGACACCTATGTACACAAGTGAGCCTCTCTCTGTGACTTCTCAGGGAATGCACCCACACCAGCTTTTACTCACAGTATGTATGTGATGACTCCAATGGACCAGCAGTCCACAGCCTTACTGTAGGGCTTCTGGGCCAGCACTTCTGGAGCTGTAGAAAATCAATCGTAGGTTCAGGGCTAGGGACAAGAGAGGAGGCCCGAGAGAGGAGTAGAGAACAGGAAAGGGGTGGAAGCAGGAGATAGAGAGGTAGGTAGGAGACATCCATGAGATTGAAAACTCCCCAAAGGTGGGTACTGTATCTCCCCAAGCTCACTAACTCTTCCTGAGAGGAGAGACCTGTTCCTCCATCAATTGAGGAGTTCTCATAAGCCGTTTCTGACTCCTCCATTAGCCAGAGCTCTCCAGCTTTGTCGCTCCCATCAGGTCACTCCCTAAGAGTAACACCTGACTGTGCTAATATGGAGGATCCTCAGGGCAAGCGTCCAGACAGACTCTGTCTTCGGAGCAGGGATCTGCTGGGTGGTATGGTCTCTCCCCCACAGCAGCAGAAGGCCAAGGCTCCCTACTCTAGTCATCTTGGGAAGCTCCCAGAAGGTGGCTGGGACTTGCTCATCTCTGGCACCTGCCTAGTACATGAGCTTGCTTCCCTTGGATTGGGAGAGCCAGGCAGAGAGACCTGCCTTCTGCGTGTACCCCAGCACTGGGTTTAATATTCACAGAATTCTACATGTTTTTAGGTAAGTGACTAAACTTTCTGTGGGAGAGAGCAGGTTCTTCCTGGAAGTCTGGGCTCTGCCTCTCACTTTCCTGCGCCCATCAGGTGATGACTGGCTAACTTCTCTTTCCCTTCCTCCTCTCAGGTCCCAGGATTGCTAACACCAAGTACCTTGTCAGGTTCTTCTCTTTTCAGGAGTCCTGACAGCTGAGTGGGAACAACACCCAGCTTCCACCACTCCTGTGTGCTTCCTGGAGTTCCAGGAAGGAGCCCATAACCATTGGGCCAAAACTCATCATCATGGGGATCCAGACTCCTAGAGGTTGAGTGTTCTAGTGTAGGAGGAAACGGTGGGGTGAGTGTCCCACCCCTCAACTCTCTGCCCATCTCAGGGTTGTGATGGTGGAAGATTATGCCCAGAATCTATTAGAAGGGTTCAGGGCAGCCTCTGTGAAGAGCAGGATTAGAGAGTCAGATGGATGAATATGTGGGCACACAGTCCCCTTTCTCTCTGAGTCATATCATTGTGGTGTTGTTAACTTGTCCCAGGCTAGAGTTACTAGGGAAAGGGAACTTCACTTCAGGAGTTGTCTCCATCAGATTGGTCTGTGGGCAGGTTTGTGGGGGATTTTCTTGACTTAGGATTGATGGGAGATGAGAGACCCAGCCTATTGTGTGAGGTTCCATCCCTTGGCAATTGGTCCTAGGTGGTACAATAATTCAGGCTGAGCAAGCCATGGAGTGTAAGCCAGTGGCAGCATCCCTCCATGGCTTGCTGTTTCCTCTGCTTCAGTTCCTATGTTTAGTTTCCTTCTTGAGATCCTACCCTGACTTCCCTTCATGATGATAAGATATAACATCCTTTCCTTGTTTGGTCATGGTGTTTAACACAGCAACAGAAAGCTAACTACAACGCTAGTGGTTAAACAGGCAAATGGCTCCCCTCTGCTGCCCCTGGACTCACCCACATAGCCTGGGGTCCCACAAGCAGTGGACATGACTCCATTCTGCTCCATCTTGGACAGACCAAAGTCAGTGATCATGATCTTGGAGTTCTCCTCAGGGGTGAGATACAGCAGGTTTTCAGGCTGCCAAATGAGAAGACACACAGCCTAGGAAGGAACTTCCTGAACAGCATACTTGATAAGGGCTTTCCTAGGAAGTGAAGCTTGGGGTTCCCAACTCAGAGGCCACAGTCCCTTTCCCTGTTTTTCCCCACCTCCCTCCCATCTGTGCCCTTGCTTCTGCATCCTAGAACTCTGCATCTTGCTTATGGTCTTGTCTTCGCTCCTCCCTACTCCCAACTGCTCCAGACTGCATTTTGAGGAACTCATTTTGTCTCCTACTCCCTAACGCCTACTGCAGTGCCCACTGTGGTTTAGACCTTTAGTGTCTGTTATACTTGAATTTGACTGTGGCTGTGGGTCACTTTGACATTTAATGAAGGAACATTTAAAAGGTCCCTGAAAAGGCCAAGGTGCAGTTGAACAATGGCCATCTATGCTCAGCATAAAGAATCTTAGGGCAGAAGAAGCCTGTGAATTCAATCAGGTCATCACTCTCATGTGACATGTATTTCCCACATAGCACCCCTGCCCCATCACCTTTAGGTCTCTGTGGACGATGCCATTCTCATGAAGGTATTTCACTGCAGACAAGACCTGCTGGATGACCAGACTGGCATCCTTTTCTGTGTAGACACCACGCTCCAGGATCCGGTCAAAAAGCTCACCTCCAGAAACACTGTGGGCACAAGAATCATTCTATAGCAGGTCAAAGGCCAAGCACTTCTCTGTAGCCATAGGCTGTAAGCACAGGCAGGCACCCTGAAGTGGGGTGTGAGCTTTCCGGGAGGCACATTGCTGGCTCAGAACACTCCTTCTGGGTATCTGAGTTATCACCGGGCGTCATTTGGTTCCAGTGTTGGCTGGCCTGCTTCTGGAGGCTTCTATTATAATTCAAATAGCCTTGGTTAGAGTACCTGCAAAAGCTAGGAATTTCTTCCTATGGATTCCTTTATTGCTTACCTGGATGCAGGATTGGAAATTGGACAAAGTGTGAACATGAGACTAATTGTATACATTTCCAGTGGGACTTCTTTCTTCATGAGGGGAAACTGAGCTACCGGCTGCAGAAATTTCAGATGGAGACATAGATGTATTTTAAAACTTGAATGGTATGGGGAAAGAGGACTTTGGAGTTTAAAGATAAAGCCTGACCTTCCATTATCCTTGAAATCATCTATACTATGTTTCTAGAAGTTTCCGATCAGTACTAGAAGATTAGAGTGCTAGGGAATTCACTATCTCTGGTGAAAGATGATGTTCTCCTTGAGTATATTCTTATACTTCTAGCTATCATGTTAAGCCTGACACCTTGCAGTCACAGCATCTCCACCCCTTGGTTTACTCGGTTGTGACAGTGACAGACAGAGCCCATTCTACTGAAGAGCCATTTCTGTCTTTCAGAAGGCTATACCACATAGCCTGCATTTGATTCAAGAAGATCTCTTGAGAGATCCGTTCTTTAAACTAAATTGCAATCATCTACCTGAGATTTCTACTCTTACAGTTTATCCTATAATGATGTTATTATGGTTACCGTCAGGTCCGTAGGAACGGATGCGTTAAAGGGGTGCCAAAGGGAGGTTCTAGGGGTTTACGTTATGCATGACATTTTCCTTTTCAGTGAGTGCTTGGGAAGTCCCAGAAGACCTTATGGGCAGCAATGAGTGTGAACAGCTCTTATCTGCTCATAGTAAAGACCCCAACACCTGCAAGCCTGTGCTGGCATGAACCAACTCAATAGTCAGCCCGGTGCGACCCTCGGCCCTGCACCGGAAGCACAGGGATCGAGAAGAACAGCATTTCAGAGCCTCTGAAGCCAGTTCTTGACTTTATCTGGCAGCTTTCTCCCCTGTTCCTCCCCTCCTAGGCCTTTGTGGGGACGAGGGTCATCTTCACTTACAGCTGCATGACCAGGTAGTAGTGGGTGGTGCTCTCATAGATGTCCTCCAGGGTCACAATGTTTTCATGCTTGATCCTGCGAAAGGTAAGAATCCTGTGATGGGTACGGGGTTCAGGTGACCCAGACACAAAGTGTAGACTCAGACTCAAAGTCTATATCGATAGTCTGGATGTCAGTGTGTAAGAGGACTGAGTCTCAGAGAAGCCTTGCTGATGAGGCCTGCACGAAGCAGCTGCGGATGAAAGCGCTCCTCTGTATGCGGGCAGCACCATCCCATGGGCTGCGAGTCCACACTGGATAAAGAGGACAGTGAGAGGAGCACCACAGTGAGCCGAGCACCACAGTGAGCCGAGCACCACGTTCACCTCTGGGCTTCCTGACTGTGCCCGATGGCTCATGCTCCTACAGGTTTTTTTTTCCATGATGGGCTAGATCCTTCAGTCTGTGAGTCAAAGCACACCCCTCCTTTTAAAGTTGTTTCCTCAGGTGTTAGGATTGTCACAGTAACAAGAAAAGTAATTTATAAGTAACCACAAAAAGAGTGTTGAGATATGAAAAAAGGCAGATTATGATTTTCTATGGAATGTCTTAGAGCAATGATATTACCCCTTAAAGGACATGCATGCATCCATGTATCATCTATCTATATATCAATCAATCAGTCAGTCAGTCAATTTATCTATCTATGTCTCTTATCTAATCCCTCATTTATTTTTCTCTTATGTCTATCTTCCAAACATCTATTTATCTTTCTAATTATTCTTTGCATTGTGGTCTTTGGTCCTTTCTTCTCCCCCCTCTCCCGTTCTTTTGCCTCCTCCCACCTTTTCTATTTTCCTTTCTTTTATCAGGGTGTTACTATGTAGCTCAGACCCAGGCTAGTCTGGAACTCATCATGTATACTAGGCTGGCCTCAAACTTGTGCAGACCCTCCTCCCTCTGTCTCCCAAGGGCTAAGCTCATTTACCACCGTAGCCAGCAACATAATTTTTAAAAGATAACTTTTTTTTTTTAAAAAAAAAGGTATTTGTGTGTGTATATATATGCATATTTGCGGTGTGAATTTATGCTCACCATATACCTGCAGATGGCTCCAGAGGCCAGAGGGTGTTAGATTTCCTGGAGCTGGAGTTATAGGTGCTGTGAATCACCTGATGTAAGGGCTATGAACTAAACTCGAGTCATTTTTAACAGCACTATGTACTCTTAACTGAAGAGCCATCTTTCCACCCCTCCAGAAACAAAAATTTGATTGTTATTAGTGGAGGCTGGGGCTGCCACGCCCACCTACAAGGTAGAGGTAGAAAGACTGCTAAATAGCCCACAATGTACAGGCCACCCTCAACAAAAAAAGGTCTGGTCTACAGGTTGTCTATGATGTCCTGCCCTAGAGGTAAGCAGAAGAATCATGACAGGCAAGAGGACTGGCTTTCCCAGTGGCTCTTCTGTGGATGCCTGAGGAGGAAGATTGCCTCCAAGAGGCTGGGATTGAGTTAGATGGACCTAGGACTTTACCTGACTCTGGCATATCCTAGCTTTATCTGGATTCTCAAATCCTCACTTTTATTGTTTGGTTGGTTTTGGTTTGAAAAGTGCATCTCTCTCATGTGGTTGCACCGGGATTAAAAGAAAAAAACACAGCTGGCTCAGTGATTAAGGTGCTTGACTTGAGTTCAATCCCAGAAACCCATGTGAAGGGCCTCAGACCTCCACATGCTGGTCAAGACACCGGCCACTCGTCATGTACACATGCACACACACGATAATAATAAATACATTGTAAAAAAAATAAATCTTTTTTTAAAAAGGAAAATACCTGGTATAGTGCTTGGGAAAAGGCATAGCCAGTGGTAGCTATATGATTTAAGGTATCTTTAAGCCCCTCTGGTTCCTAGGACTCCACCATCCTCACATGCAGGCAATGCACACATGAACTTCTGATTATTTCTGCAATGAACTGATGTGCACTGAATGTCTAGGCTGATGATACAGTGCAGTAAGAAAGATCACTATAAGGTGCCCTCCGTGCTCTTCCATGTAGAGATAATGATCTACATAGAGACATCTAAGGTCTATATGTTCCAACCAGTTTCTTCCAGTTTCCTTGAAGTCTATACTTTTTATTCTTTATTCTGATCAATGGCATCACTTGCTACTTAGTAGGGACGTGACTTAGTCTCAGGATCCTTTTAAATGTTCTGCTCTTCTGCACTCTTGTTGGCTAACCCCAAACTGGATCATTTCTCTCCTTGAGATGGCTCTGTGTCCAGTCTTCCTGTCTTCACAAAACCCTGCCATCCATGGTTTTAACTCTGTGTTGTAGCAGGACTTTCCCTGCTACAACAATTAATTATTATTAATTAATAATTAATTTAATTATTAATACAATAAGCCTGTGATTGAACAGGGAAAAGAGAAGTGGTGCTAAGAGTTGCAGAGACAGGGAGTGACACAGGAGAAGAGGAGGAGGAAAATGGAGGATGAACAGGATGATTCCGATTCTGTGTGGCTTTAAATAGCCACAGGTAGCTATAATATCATAGAGAGAAAGAATAATTGAGATAACTTGTCTAATCTAGGTGGGCAGCTTGTATCATTATTGATTGGCTCTGAAATTATTGCGTGGGTATCTTGTGAATTGAGAATTTATTGATATATAAACCTGACTAATTGTAAGCTTCTAGAGTTTTGATTTTACAGAGTTACTGGGAATTGTGACAGCTACCTGTGAGGTGGGCGGCCATTGCATGGGGTTGGCATGGCAACGACCCACCAAAGGAGCTTGGCGAGTTGGGAGCTCTGGGCCAGAGAGCCTGCTGAGTTGAGAATACCCCGCTGGAGCCATGTGGCCCACTGGTGCCCGGCATATTGCGGGATATTGCCATTCTTTTTAATAATTCCTGCTACATGTCTAACGTGCTGTGAGGGTTTTATGATGAGCCTCCCACTCTCCAGACTGGCTTCTAACCACCTTCCTCCACACCTAATGGGGGTGGTGATTAGTAATCCAATTCCATTTCCCTACCCCAAACCCTCTATCAGTTTCCTTTGTTCATAGAATAAAGCCGGCATCCTTGATCCTAGAACCCTCTGCCAACCTTGTTCCTCTTAACATTCTATTCTCCCTACCTGTCCTTGATGCTACCCACTCAAAGCTGTGGTGAGTCTAGGACAGATTCTCTCCATATACTTCACCCATGATTCTGCACAAAAGTTTGCAAAAACTCTTGAGTTTCCTTACTGCGCTGCCTCCTTGTTCACGAAATTCTATTCAGGCATCAAAGTCTTTCTTCTTTGGAAACATATCTAATAATTCACACTCATCAGGCACCTGGGCCAGCAAACATGAACCTGTCTCTTTCACACTCTCCTTTCTGCTGGATTGCAGAAGATGAAGTGGTTATGGGTGCTTCTCTTCAGCTGGGCAATCTGGGCTCCTGGGCAATGTCTGGCTCATCAAATGGTTCTGATCACGGGTTACCTGTCACACTTTAGTTTGACACAGACATTCCACAGGCTCACTGTAAGAGTCTCACTGTGAACACTGGTGATACATCAGTGTAGCCTCAGGCAGTTTCCCAGCTCTGGGTTTTCTCTAGATCCAACCAAGGCTAATTCTGGGCACTATGGATGGAAGCCGGCAGGATTCCTGCTAGCCCCTCAGCTATTGACTCTTCCTGCTGTTGGCTATCCGCTGGCTTTTGACTCTCTGAGCTAATCACTCCCTGGCCTGCGGTGAGTTTAACTAGTCAGTTTGCTGGGGAAACAATTCATCTGGCACAGCTGCCTGGGCTTAGCTGACTAAGCTGACAACAGCAATTTGAAGGGCACGATACCCACCAGCTGTGGAAATCCAGCTCATTTGCCATAAAGGTAATTTGGGAAGGGCAGGTCGGAATTTTACAGCTGCACCTGCCCCTTTCAGCCCTACCACCACTCACCTTTTCAACACAGCTATTTCATTCTCTAGGCTGCTGTCCCGGAAGGCTGGCGACTTCTTGATACACTTCAGAGCAAAGAGTTTCCCAGTCACTCTTTGCTTCACCAGGAACACCTCCGAGAAAGCGCCTCTGTAGGGAAGAGGCCAAGACAGAAAATGTAGCTCTGGCTGGAAGAGAGCATGCCAGAAACCAAGGGGAAGTGTAGAAGAAGAATATATGGCTGACAAGCTTCTGGTCAAGCAGGGTGCCCATTGCCTATCTGACATACCAGTGTGGTCTCCCTTGCAGATCACACGGGACAGACTTGGGGACCAGGCAGTCACATTTCCCTATGCAGCCTCACAGACTCTGCATTAGCTGTGGACATTCTCCACATGGCAAACACCATCAAGGCTCTCCAGAGCTCATCCTCTTCCTGCTACTGTGGTGCCCTGCCTTAATTTGATGAGGTCTTACTACTTTCAGACTGCTCTCAAATTCTTAGGGTCATGTGATCCTCTTGTCTTGGTTTCTCAGATAGCTGGAACTATGGGTTTGTTTTATCAGTGCACTGCTGGTGATCATCCTGATTCTGACTCCAGAAGACAAGGGCAGACCATCTCTCCTCCATTCCTGCATTCTCTGTGGATTTGGGGGCATGATGGGTGGAACCCAGGAGGATTTGAGCTGCTCCAGGGGTGAAGGGCTGTGTATATCAGCCATCAGGACGTCAGGTAAGCTAGGGGTGGAAGCTGGGGCTTGATGATGGATTGTGTTAGCTTCTGAGGTGGATGCTGTGCAGACCACTGTGCTGTGCTGTTGTTGGAGAATGAGGACAGGAGAAAGCCTGTGTGTCCAGGACAGACACTTTTTTTTCTCCTGCTATGTTTGCTCTCTTATGGCTGAATCTGTAGGTGTGGACCTAAAGGATACAGGGATGGCTGAGCAGTGAAGTGTTAACAATTGGATTTAAGAGCAGGGATTTTGAGTTCGTCCCACCTTCTCCTAGTGTCTAAACTACTTTAAAGGCTAAAGCAACAGTTCTCAAAGAGATCCTGAGCCCCTCTAAGGTTTGCACGGTGCTTTGGCGGCAGGCATCCCGGAGCACCAAGAGAGAAGGTATGTCTGCCTCCGGACTGTCTTCCAGCAGACCGTGCAGCATCAGCTCTTGTCAGCCTGGGCTTCCTGCTCCGCCTCTCTCTAGTTTAGGGCTGCTTAGCAAACAATTCCTGACTCGCTCGTGAGCCTTGTCTCTCTCCTGCCAGCTGCCACTTTCTAGCCACCCCCATGCTGGCAAGGCCCTTGAAGGAAGGCGAGGGCTCTGACAACCAGCACTGACACTGTGTCCTCCTGTGCATGCAGAGCCAGACATCTCCCTGTGTGGGGACAGCCTGAGTCTCCTCTCAGTGGTGCCTGGTACCCATCTGTCTGCAGAAAGTGTGGGCCCTTCTGCCACTGTCTGAGGTCATGGCCTCCTGGCCAGGGCAGGGCCAAGTGACACTTTGCACTGGCTAGAAAGCTTGCTCCAGGGAGCAGCCTGTGGACTCCTCGCTTGCCTAGGTCCAATTATCCCTGGCTCATTAGCTGACCAGCTGGTGCTCCAAAGAGGCGAAGACTGGTGGCTGGAGCTGCTGGCTGGCCTATGTCAGAGCCTGTGACCTCCTGGGGACAGGCGGGACTGAATGGTGAGTCTGCCCCAGACATGCAGCCTCACATGGAGTCAGCCAACCGTGTGATTGCTGTCAAGGGGAGGCCCAGACACCGTGGGCTCCAGTGTTTGTAAAGCATTGGAAGAAGAAGAGAGATGAAGGGACGCTACTGGGGGTGAGGAACCCACCTGCTCTCTGGGCCCCAGAAGCCCCTTCTCTTCTGTCAGAAGTGGACATTGAGGCTGGCTTGATCACATGACAGAGGAAATGAGGAAGCCGAAAGAGAGGCCCAGGAAAAATGTTCCAAAGATATTGGCTACGGGAAGTGCTCCTCATTCCCTCCTTTCTGTGATTAGGTCAGGGCTCCTCAAGTTGCCACAGATCTAGGAATATGTTAGGGACCACTGGGCTGTCTCAGGATACAGAATCCAGAGGTGTGGAGTGGTGTCTCCTGAGGGTTCCAGTGCATTAAAGTAACAGGTGCCTTTTATGCACCTTGAATCCCAGGGCCATAAAATTCTTCCCAAGTCTCTTAATGCAACTGAGAGAGTTCCAGGGGCTGACTGCCCCCCTCCCCGACAGTAGGCAGCCCAGCCCTCAGAAGCCCAGCCCAAGTACTTACGATCCCAGCACTTCCATGAAGATGAAGGTTTTCCTGATGTTGGTGGTCTGTTTCTTCCAGGAGCTACAGTCCTCCTCCTCCTTTCGCCCCATGTCCTCCAGAGTTGAAACTTCCTGGGAAGCTTCGTGGGAGGGAAGGAAGGAAGACAAGGTCCAATCAGAGTCTCTCATATAAGACAGAACAGTTGCCAAAGAGTAGGAAACACCCAGATCGTGATGTAATAACAGCCAGAAGGCAAAGACTGGGGGCAGAACCTAGAAAGTGGCAAAAATGAGAGCACTCGCCCACCTGTGTCCTAGAATTGCTAGAGCAACTCCACTGAAGGACCGCTCTGTATCTACTTGCTAGATGCAACAGGGGTGTAGACTGATGGTGGAAACCCAGCAGAAATCTGCGCATTAGTGACCGTGCACAACATACAGATTTACAGGCTACATCTAGATCTCGGGCATCCCAGCCGAGCCCAGGGACTTCCTGTGTTTATGCAGCTTGGCCCCTTCTTACCATCACAGCTCTGCCTCCTGTTCTCACTTCTACCTGCCACATCTTCTGCAAAGGAGCAGTGTGTTTCCCCTGCCACCCCCACAGCATGCGCAGGGAGCTGGGTAGATTTTTGTTAGTATCTGAATTGAAGCATGTCCTCCTTTGCGTCAGAGTTCTGGGGTTACATGTAGCACCTGTTCCAGGGGCTGGATATGTGATGATAGACAAATTGGACCGTGGCCCTCCTTCCTGGGGTAGCCAGGCAAAGGAAGCAGGCGATGAGCCAGCCAGCAAACTCCTATGTGGATGACTAAGTGACCAGATACTTGGTGCGTAATGGGGTCAAAGAAGGGTGTATTCAGATAAGGCCAATGGAGGCGTTGTAAGCAGGTTGGATTTAGGCTGAGGCTTGAAGCTGGCAAAGGCGTCAAACAAGTGAAAACTGTACAGAGCTGCTTCCCCAGAGAAAAGATAAAGCAGGAGGGTCCCAAGGTGGGGAAGCCAGGCCAGCAGGGTGCAGGCTGCTGCGTGTCTGAGAGTGACAGGAAAGACCAGTTCTGCCAACACCCTACCTCTCAAACCTGACAGAGAGATGGGTGAATGTGTCTAGTGGTTATTCCTTTTAGACAGTGGCTCTGATCCCACCTTAAATAAAAAAACAAATGCCCATAAAATCTTGAGGCCTTTTAGAAGGCTGTGGAGATAATGCAGCCAATAAAATGCTTATCATAGAAACACGAGGACCTCTGCTTGACCTCCAAGAAAAGCTGAAGAGAGTAGCACTGGCTTGCAACTCCAGCCCTGGGGAGGTGGAGTGGGGTCACTGCTGGGCCAGCCTATTCCACTCAGGGAGTTCTAGGTCTCAATAAATAAAACAAAACAAGAAACAAAATGAGACCCCTGAGGAATGACAGCTCAGGCTGTTCTCTGGCCTTTGCATATGTACATACTCACACATGCCTACATACATGTGCACTCACACATGCCCACACACAAAATCCTGTGCTTCTGCAGCTCTGTGTGAGATGAAGAGCACAGGTTTGGAACCTGGGTTCAAATCCTCTCTCTGTTCCATATTAATCTCTTGGACTGTGTGGGGCAGGTGTTCTGAGGAGGATGGATAGGGTGTCAGGCCATTTGCAGATTCTGAATTCCAAATCTCTCAGGATCCTTGGTGTGGGAGATGCCTGTACCCCCCTCCGCCCAATCGGGCAGCCAGAAAAGGAAAAGGAAGGGGAGTTTTGTACTTAAGCTTTTCTGTGATTGCATGTCAATCTTGCTAGTCTCCAGGGACAGTTTCCTATTGGGTAACACCCCAGGAGCAGGCAGTCTTGAAGAAAGCAGGGCTCAGGGTAAAGTGCACAAAAGACAAAGTTGGTTTGCACGCCTCCCCTTTGGTTTTTCCCTCCACAGAACAACAGGACTGACTGGAGCGTATTCCATGTGAGGGGCTAGGGAAGATCCTGGGCAGGGAGACCTCGGCTGTGCACCTCACTCCCCCTGCAGGAGCTGTGGAGAATGACTGCTCGCTCTGTAGGAGGCTCCCAGGTTTCATTAGCTGATCTGTGCTCAATGTTCCTTCTTTTCCATTGCTCCTAAATAGCTTTAAAAACATAGTATTCTTAGCCGAGGCGAAGCCATAGAAAACATCTTTCCCGCCCACCGCTCCTCCCATACACGGAGTCCTAGCAATTCAGCCTCATCATCTGTGTGGAACGCTCAGCGGCTCAGATCTGGACCCCACTCCTTCAGAGACTCCCACAAGCCATGATGTCATGGAGACCACCTGGGAAGGGGGACGGGGCTCAGGTGGGGTGGTCACAGGTGGGTGGGGAAGGGGCTGCCTACACCCCCAGCTGGGCCATGCTGCTGTCTGCTCCAGCCCCATGGCCTCTTCGCCCCTGACTTCAGCAATCCAGATCTTTCAGTAGAAGAGACAAATTCAGAGACACCCTGAGCACTAATATTCTTTGGTTTCCTTCCAAGACTCTCTGCCTCACACTATTTTTCCATAATAACTGCCACTGGATTTTAGGGCATAGGAGCAATCCTCACAGAGTCCTCTGAGGCTTAGGAAAAATGTCATTTCCATGGAGGCCTTCACAAGGCATCCTCTGTGTTGACCTGTGTGCCCAGTTCACGCCCCTCACTCCTCAACAAAGTGAGGGCATTGTGAGGATTCTATACCAAAGACTCCTGGCAAGGAAAATGACTATGTTCATATATGATCATCTCTGAGTCATAGAGGGGACACTCTTTCATTTGGTGAGCATTTATTGAATGAATACCTCCTGTATTCCCAGTACCGAATACAGATATTTCTGTGTAACACAAGCCTGACCCTCAGATGCTTGCAATCTAGTAAGACTGCATCTATGTAACTAGACAGGTAAACAGGCAAAGTGCTAGGTGATGAGCCTAAAGGACAAGAGTTCCCAATGTGCAGGGCCCATTACTAAGCCTGGCGCACACAGGAGGTACAGCTAGCCTCAACCTCTGGAGATGGCTTCAGATAGGAGCTAGGTTTAAGAAGGGTATGAAGATGGGGGCATTCCTTGCACTGCTCTGGGCCTGCACAGAGGGTGGTACCCCAACTAAAACCCCTGATATGAAGTCCTGTCCAAAGCTCAGTGGGAGGGAGGCAGAATGGGAGCCGAAAGCCAGGTGGCCTTGCTTCTTGTCACTGTCCTTGTCATTCCATTATCAGTGGAATAGTGGGATCTGAGTCCAGTGCTCGGTCAGCAGAGCCTCTCAGGACAGTCTGCCTAAGTCGGGGTGCTTTTCCTTCTTCTTCAGTTCCCCTCTCCTGCAATGTCTTTGGCGCTCTGAAGCCACTCTGTTTTAAGTAATCATTCTTTCTAGAAATATCCCCATAGACAGTCTTGCTCTTGTAGCTTCTGTCTGGTCTTCTAAGCTTGTAGCAAGGGAAGAGACAAAGGGGGCACTTCTCCGCAGAGGACATGCAGGACAGCTGCAGCCCTGGCATGTATGAGCCCCTTCTGTACTTCCAGGATGGGTGTTCTGGGTCATGTTGGCAGCCAGCCTGGCTATTGATGAGATGCTGCTGAGAGATGCTTGGGCCGTGAGCCCAGCAGGCCAAAGACCTCTTCCTGGTGACCCTTAGGGCTCACTATCCTGTCTTTCCTAGCTCCATCTGGTCTGGGTCTTACTACACCCAGAAAGAACTCTTGGTAAGGTGAGGCATGTCTGCAATGCCCTCCTCACTGCCATCATGTGCAGAGCACACCATGACCCCACACTTCTTGGTGCTTCTCTCTTACCTCCACCACCTTGCCCCACGAGGTCTCCTCTCAGCTACTTGGACTATTCAAGGAGTCAGTGTTGGCCCAGCTAGAGTTCTAGAATCCTTGTGTCATAACTTGAAGGCATTCAACTCAAACCCATTCCCCACCCCAGGCACACAATGCAGGGATGAGATGGTACCTCTTAGCTGGCTTAGACACGCTAGAAGGGTGCGGATGGGGACAGAGAATCTTTGAGTGCAGTCTCTGTGGCTCTGAATGTGCAGATAATGGCTCTCAGTTCTGCTCACGGGAGACACTGGTAAACTTTCAGCCCTCCTGCCTGGGTCTTCTCAGTAAGGTTGTGCCTTACTGGCTCTCATTAACCCCAGAAGAATCAGAATACCCCACGATTTGTTCTTTTTCTCTGGTGCTGGGGATTGAGTCTATTCAGAGCCTCCCATACTAAGCAAGCACCCTACCCCAGAACTCTACCCCCCAGCCACCCTCAGGCTTCTTTGCCCTCTTCTCCGGATTGTTGGAAGCATGGAGCTGGGGGCCTAGGGGTACTGGGAAGGAGGTTATCCATTGCATCATCTTTAATAAGAACAGGCACCCTGCCTCCAAGCAGGGGCGCACACATCCACAGGGCCACATATCACCAGACTGCACTGGTCCAGAGGGTAAAGCTGGGAGGTTTTCCTGACCTGGTACCACAGTTTCCTAAATTCTGGCCTGTACCAGATAGTCTGTATCTGTATCTCTGGAATCCAGAGTCTGGATTGAGAACACACTAGAAGCTACCATCACAGTTTGGCACTCTGCCACTGTGCAGCCCACGGCAGATCACTATACACCTGTGAATTTTGAACTTTCTCCTTACTGAAAGATGGAGACTTAACTACATGAGTCCCTGAAGTCTGTTTCATGGCTGTAAGTCCTGGGAGAAACTCCCTGTGAATAGATAGCTTTTCTGCACCGAGGTTGTGTGCAGAGTTCTGGTTCACATCAGCTCCTGAAAGGCTCTGAGGACTACTACAGACATGTGCTTACTGCAGTCTACACTGGCAGTACCCACATTTCCTTAATGAAATGATTTTTTTAATACCCAGCAGCAGCAGCAGCAGCAGCAGCAGCAGCAGCAGCAGCAGGGACCTGGGTCTGCTCAGAGCATGCACCGGTTCATGCAGGCAAGGCCTTCTCCAAAAACCATTTTTACTTTGTCATTTTGAGGAATACATGAAATTCCCAGCAGTCCACTCTCATGCGTCACAGCCCTAACCTTCTTGTGGTGTCACAGGACTGAGTGACATCTGCACAGCTGGCATAAACTGTGTCCAGTGCACAGGCTGCAAACCAGTGGCCCATCAGCCTCCTCCTGCTGGGGAGGAGCACCTAGCTCCACTCCATTTATTCTCAGCCCTTGTTACCAGCTCTGCATGTGAATTTCGGCTCACAAAGTAACTGAAGAGTTCCAGTTGGCCTGAAGTTTATTTTGGATGAAAACCCATGTTTCCACCTGTAAGCTCAACCAAAGCATCCTACCGCTTGACAAGTCAGCTTAAGGTTGAGTGGGTGTGAAGCAAGGGCAGAAGCAAGAGCCCTCTCCATGGCTTGCTCTGGTGACTGAGAGGTTGGGACACAGGCGGCAGCCAGGAGGATGGAGTAGCTGCTTAGTCATAACCACACTGGCCTCCTCAGTTTACACCATCTGCAGAATGGGGATAGCTATCATCAATCTATTACTCAGTACTCCCGTGAGGTCAAATGCACCACAGGGCATGCACAACTTCTCCAGCGCTGCATGGCATACCTGCAGCATGGCACACGAGCCAAACGCCAAGCATGAGAGAAGAGCAGGGGCAGTAGGTGATGGTTTATCTACTGGTGGACATCCCAGTAGGGACGGGCATTGCAAGAGATGTGGAGTTGCTATCCCCGCCCCATCACTGCTATCCAAGGGTCCTCATAATGTGAGCTACATCTCCCTGCAGTTCTGAAGTGCCAGAAGACAGACTTTCCTATAGCACAGCCCCAAGTGCAAACTCTGTAATTCACATGGTCTTCAGCTGAGAAACTAGGCATCTCTCAACAGGGAGGAAAACAAGCTGAGTATGTTTCTCCACATGCCACATGTTGTTGTCCTGAGGAGTTAATGACCATCACCTGGGTGTCTGTGTGTCACACACCGATGGCTGTGACACCTATCACTCGTGCACGAGGTGACTCCTCTGTGCAGGCCTGGGACTCATTCCCATTGAATGTCATCATCAGGTACTTGGCTGGGCTCTCAGATGGGGCCGACAAGGATCCATATTGCAGAAGTGCAGAGGACAGACAGGCTGGACTCAGGATACTGCACCGCGATGCTGGAAGGTTACAAACCTGTCTGGGGACGGAGCTCCGACACTCAGGGACAGGCTGTGCAGTCCTGCCCCCACTGCTACTCTCTGGCTGGCAGCTGCTTTGCCCCTTGCTGCTGACCATGGCGGCCGGCTGGCTTGCCTGCAGTTGTAGCAGCGGCCACAGCCCTTCCTCAGACTCCATTGCTCCTCCTCTCATTCATGCCACAGCTCATTCACTCCCTGGCGCTGGCAGGCTGCGGCGGCTGGGCGCCGTCACTCGCACGCACTCTGTGTGGCAGTTTATTTCTGGCTGGGTGTGCGTGTGTATGGGGGGGGGAGAGGGAACAGAGATGAGCCCTCCTTTTGGAGAGGGAGGCCTTTTGTTTCCTTCCAGCCAGAATTGCTCCCAGGCCTTGGGGAATAATCAGGCAAGGACTGAGCCCCTGGACAGGGCAGTACTAGGCACTTGGCAGGCACAATCCCTGTTGTGGATCCACCTTACACCATTTTGTAGCTGAGATACTGATGGATGACAATGTTCAAGGGAGATGCCCTGAATCAAACAGATAGTATGTGGCCGTACTGGGCCGGAAGCCCAGTTCTAAGGCTTCCAGTGTCCTTGTCACTGTACCACAGGACCTGTTGCCTCTTTTCTGGAGGTGGCTGGTAGCACGCCACTCATCGGCTCCTTCCTCCTCATGACACTGTCATGCTGAATAGCACCTGACTTATTCCTGGGAGACACATGGCTTCAATGATCCGACAAAGCTGAGTTTCCTGTAGGGCTCAAATCCTCACTGTTGGAGCTGGGGAGCAGTGCCTCTCGCCTGAGCTGCTCCTGGATCTTAAACCTTCACTTGCTCAGCCCTCAGGCTTTTTCCAAAGTTTTCCTCATCTTTAAAGAGGACTCTTTAAAGGACACAAACACACACACACACACACACACACACACACACACACCACAGCAACATGGAAAAGACTAGTGTTCAAATGCCACCAGGACACAAGGGATGCCAGTGACAGCTGGCTTTGTAGCATGCAGGGAATCACTGTACTTCTCTGAGCTATATACTAAGTGGGTGGGTGGGTGGGTGGAGACGACCATCTAGCACTTCATCGCTGGATGAATTAAAAGCTAATTGCCAGCTGCAAAGTGTGGCAGTATCAGCTATTACTAAGCACTTTGTACTCTGGTTTGTTTCAGATATGGGTCTCATCCTTGGCCCTGGCTAAGCTCAGGTCCACAGAATTGATGGTCCCATTCCAACTGTGCTCTGCCATCTGGAAAAGATTCCTTAGCTGAGACAGAACCTGCTTGACCCTCTTGACCCAGCTCAGAGATTTTCCTCTTGATCAGTTTTCTGTTTCCAGAGAAGGAGGCTGGCCAGGATCACACTGCAGCTGGTCCTGCAGCCACCTCTTCTAGAATCAGGGTAAATGTTGTGCGTCAAACTTGCATGGAGAGAAGGGGCTAGGGCGGGTGGTGAACCCAAACCCTACTCTGAGTACCCCACAGAGCCACACTGGGGAAGTCTAGGCTCCAGGAACAGATGAGCCCCTGGGGAAGGTGAAGGAACCGGCTGATGACTGACAGCTTTAGCTTGTGTCTGTGTCCTGCATCTTAATGCAGCAGCCTTGGCCCTGACGTGGGAAGCTGAGCCCTGCCTCTGAGACCCTGCTGCAAGGCTGGAGGCCATCTCTCCCCCACCCTATGAAGAGCAGCCACAGGCTATTTACCATGGCCTTGGTACCCACCGCTATCTTATCCATCCCCACCAAGGATGCTAGTGTGGGCGGGGTGAGCCTTCTCCTTGGCTAGGTGAGTTAGGTCCCAGAGGTAAAGGAATGAAGGGTGAGCTGGAAGAAGGGTGCTAAGGAGCAGTAGTCCCGATACCCCCTCCCATCCCCAGCAATACCCAAGAGCTCACTGGGGAATATGCTCTCCTATTCCTGTCTCTGCCCATAAGAACAGGTTCTCCTGGACCAGCCCAGGAGGAATTATCAGATATCTCCCCCAGGAAGCATCTACCAGGTCCTCATATGGATTCTCTTTCCGCTACAACTTACCCTTGAGACTACAAGAGCTAGGAGAGACTGATAGGGGCTGAAAGGAAGTAAATCTTCAAACCCTCTCCCTCTCCGTGCCAGCAAGATAACCTCCCCAGAGACCAGAGAAGAAACAGGCTGTCTTACCCAGGGGCTCACAAGAAAGGTGCTCCAGTCTGTGATCTTGGCCAGCAAGCCTGCTCCTACAGGTCTGTGAGGATTAGCTGCCCCAGTGCTTTAACAATAACCCAATTAAAGGGGAGGAATACAGGGGTTTTCTTTCCCAGGACTGTAACCAGGCAGCCTTAAAGGGGAGTAAAAGTAGCTAGCGTGGTTTCTATCTCTCCTTGCTTTCCTGGGCTCTGCTCTTCCTCCCTCCCATCCAGGGGACTGTAAAAAAAAAAAAAAAAAAGAAAGAAAAAAGAAAAGCTCAGAAGGAACCCTTTAATGCCCGAGTGGCTGTTTACACACTGTGTGTTTGTGGGCACAGTTGTGTTAAATTTTGTCTGCATTGATGTGTGAATAGCAGAACACAATGTGAGATCAAGTCGTGGATTTCCCCTGAAGCGTAAACATAAAAAAAAGCAGAGAAGCTATCTGAGACTGCCTGACTCAGTTTCCACTTTACACAGTAGTTGCTGGATTAGGTGGTCTAAAAGCCCCTTCCTCCAGTCCTGTAACAGGATCTGTATCTGCTGAGAAGTGGTCCTATCATTTTGTCTCTGAAGGAGGAGAGAGAGAAGCCCCTGGCTTGGCATATTCTATCCTGATCTCTGAGATGTCCCCTTCCCTCTGGACCCTCAACCCCCATTCTGTCCCCAGTCCTAATTCGGGAGACGCTGAGAGACCACTAGTCCTCCCGGAAATGCTCTGCTCCCTCCGGAACTTCGCCTTCATCTCTCTGCCTTGCCCCTTGGCTAGACCCCTTTCCCTCCTCAGGTTCCTCGGGCTCTGACCTCTGCATCTTGCTTTCTCCTTTCCCAAAATCTCAGTGCTTCCTACCCGCGGGTCCTGTAAGCATCTTCACGAGGAACGCTCACCTGAATGCGGCCATATTCTAGCTACCCCAGACCTCACTTTTCTCCTGGAGTTTTCCTCCTGAAGGTCAATGTCTACCAAGTTCCAAGACACCCTTCGTGTCTGTGCTGTCCCCAGATCCTGTTAGCCCCTAGACATGTTCATGTGTTCCTCCTAGTTAGCTTTCAACTCATCCTTTCTATTTTATGTCACCCCATAGTCTTGAAAAAAAATAACATTTTTGTGGGTCTACAACAGGAGCTGGATTAAAAGGTACCCTCCCTCTGCCCTAGGGGCCTGGCTCTGCCGTCTAGGGGTGGCCACTTTTGTTATTTCTTGCACATGCCTGTGGCATTCTCATGGATGCCAACAAATAGAATGTGTGTGTGTGTGTGTGTGTGTGTGTGTCCTTGTTATGCCTTCTGAAGTCTCCTGTTCTAGTCTGCTTCCTGTGTCTGTGATAGACGCCATGATCAAAAGCATCCTGGGAAGGAGAGGGTTTGTTTGGATTACACAGTCTTGATTATAGTCCATCACTGAGGGAAGTAAAGGCAGAACCCCAAGAGGAGCTGAAGTGAGACTTGAAGGGGTGCTGCTTACTGGCTTGTTCCCCTTGGCTTGTTCAGTTTGCTTTCTTATACATCCCGGGGCCACTTACTGCATACCCTCAGCCTTTCTTGTCTTGGTTTATTCATGTGGAACACCCCCTGCCACCTGTGGAGATGCTACAAATTAAAAGACCCACCTCACTTTTCCTGATAAAATACCCAGTGAAAGCAACTTGCGGGAGAAAGTGTATTTGGCTCACAGTTTGAGAGCAAGAAACTTCATGGTAAGGAAGTCGCCGCCAGCAGAAACTTGATGCAGCTGGTCGCACCCAACTCCAATCCAGGCAGGCAATGGTGAATGTGTGTGACCAGCCCCCTTTCTCCCTTTTATACAGGACCTTAGACTAGGGAATGGTGCCACCCACAGTGGGCAGGTCTTCCCAACCCACAGGCATGCACAGAGGCCAATCTAGAGGTGATTCTAGACTTCAACAAGTTGACACTAGAGACTGGCCATCACACACGTGAAACACTACCTCATCTGAAAGCCAGTCTCCTTTCTTAACGCGTTTCTTCCAGCTATAAGCCATTTTACAAACTTTGTCTCCCACTCTTTCTCCTGCCTATAAATGCCCATGCCTATTCTGTTCCCCACTTTGAACTGAGTGCTTGATTCGCCCAGAGTCTCAGCCTGGATTTTCTGTCCTCTTCCCAGACATCTCGCTGTGCCTGTCTCTGGGAATGTTTCCGGGACCCACAGAAAGACTTTAGTTGTCCGTTACTTTTCTTTTGCTGTGATAAAACGTCACGGCCTACAGTAACGTATAGAAGAAAGAGTTTGTCTTAGTTAGGGTTTTACAGCTGTGAATAGACATCATGACCAAAGCAAGTCTTAAGAAGGACAACATTTAATTGGGGCTGGCTTACAGGTTCAGAGGTTCAGTCCATTCTTAGGAGGGAGCTTGGCAGCATCCAGGCAGGTGTGGTACAAGAGGAGCTAAAAGTTCAATATCTTATTCCAAAGGCAAACAGAAGACTGGCTTCCAGGCAGCTAGGATGAGGATCTTAAAGCCCATGTGCACAGTGACACACCTACTCCAACAAAGCCACACCTATCCCAACAAGGTCACACCTATCCCTACAAGGCCACACCTATCCCAACAAGACCACACCTACTCCAACAAGACCACACCTCCAAATAATACTACTCCCTGGGCCAAGCATGTTCAAACCACCACAGAGTGTAGTTTGGTTTACCGTCCCAGAGGGATGAGTCCATTGTGGCAGGGAAGTATGGTGGCAAGTCACAGGCATGACAGCTGGAACAGGAATTCAGTCACAAGTGCAAAGCAGAGAGAGTGAACCAGAAATGGGGAGACTATAAGCTCTCAAAATCCAGCTCCCTTGTTGCATTTCCTCCATAAAGCCCACACCTCCTCACTGCCCCCACAACTGAGTCACAAGCTGGGAACCAAGTGTTCAAATATCCGAGCCCAAGGGGTACATTCTTATTCAAATCACTACAGCTTCTGAGTGTTTTACAAGTAAATAAGATACTCACAGGGTGAAATGTGCGGTTGCTCCTGTTGCCAAGGATGTAGTTATCCCTGCCTTTAGCTTGATGTCCCACTCAATAGCCAATGCTCTAGATGGGGCACCTGACAAGCCTGTTGGTGCCTTTGGAGCTGGGGAGAACTGAACAGTACCCCCTGATATGACAGTTTGGCGTGGGTCACAAAGTTTGTTGCCAAGGGAGCTAAAGTGGCCCTTCCAAAGTCCTCCCCAGGACACGCAAATAAAGACATCCCATAACATATTTATTACAAGCTGTGAGCTGGCACTGGGGTGTGAAACTACACTTGGTCCCTATACTCGAGGAATTTCTACTGCCCTAGGATATGGGTCAGTCAACTCATTAGAGCAGGTGGGGGTGGGGGTGGGGTGGGAGAGGCATGACCGGAAGGAAGGGCTGCGCACATTGAGGAACACCCTTCAACCAGAGCAAGTGTGGGTCTGAGCCATTTGACTCTCAGGTGACTGGCAGGGCTAGAAGCTGCCCTATGGACCTGGCTTCTCCCTCCACAACTGCATCTCCTTGAGCTTATCTTCCTCTCATATTTGCTTTGAGGATGGGGAGAGGGAAGCAGATCAGTGATGGATGCACTGACCTGCCAAGGAGGAAAGAGGACATGACAGTGAGCTGAAGAGTCAGCTGCAGGAAAAGTCAGACTGAGACAAACAAAAGCAGCACATGCAAAGGACCTGGGGCAGGAAGGAGCCATGTTACTGCAGGATCAGAGTGCAGGAAGGGAGCATATGTAAAGGTCCTGGGGCAGGAAGGAGCCACGTTACTGCAGGATCAGAGTGCAGGAAGGGAGCATATGCAAAGGTTCTGGGGTGGAAAGGAGCCATGTTACTGCAGGATCAGAGTGCAGGAAGGGAGCATATGCAAAGGTTCTGGGGTGGGAAGGAGCCATGTTACTGCAGGATCAGAGTGCAGGAAGGGAGCATATGCAAAGGTTCTGGGATGGGAAGGAGTCATGTTACTGCAGGGTCAGAGTGCAGGAAGGGCTGCGGTGTGACAAGGAGCATGGGGAGGTGGAGAGACATTCCTAACCTGAGGCTGAAGGCTAGAGAATGGAATGGCTGACAGGAGGGTGGTGGGAGGGAGGAAGAGAAATGACAGGACAGAGAGACAGGCTGGCACACAGACATAAATCGATACGGACAAGCCACTTTGGTATTGATTTGTCTTAAACAATAAGACCTCTCCACTGGGACTTGCAATGGGCCCTACACACGATGTCCCGGTCCATGCTGTTCCCACAGCTCATATTTTAATTTGACCTGGCTCTTTAATGTTCCCCTCCCCCCCAGTGCCCTTCCTATACAGGCTTGTGAAAGACCCCTCCGATGAGAGCTCCCACATCTCTGTACAAGTAGAGGTGCTACACATCGGGGTGTCCCCTTGCACAACAAAAAGCTTTGAAGGGTAGGAACTGTGTATCTGTGGCCTGGATACTCATCACTTCCCAGGAGAGAGAAGTTCCACACAACTCTCGAACCCGAGGGGGCAAAGAGAAACCAAGAACGAGTTCTCTAGAGTGTTCTGTGTTTGACACCATGAACCTTGGGAAGGAGGAGGGTTGTCTGACAGTGTCCCAAAGAACACACAACCAGCTAGTTCCCGGAACTCTCCGAGGCTGGTCTGCAGAGAACCGGGTGGTGAGTGGGCTGTGGATGTGGCTGGCTTCAGCCAGACTGTCCTTCGTCCTCCCTGTGTCTTCTTCGTCCCACTCCATCCTCCCCCGCTCTGTCAGGAGTCATAAAGCATTCATGTCACTCTGTGAGTTGATGGCTCTACACTGGAGCATCTACAAGGTGGAGGGTGTCTCGCTGTCTTCAGCTTGGTATTTGCCATGTGATCCAGCTCTGGAGGGATCTACTGTCTCTGTGGCCTGAGTACAAAGATCCTGGCCTTGGTAGATGGTGTGTGTGTGTGTGTGTGTGTGTGTGTGTGTGTGTTTATAGAAGGGCATTATCTGTGTGTGTATGTGTGTGTGTGTAGAAGGGGCATTATGTATGTGCATGTGTGTGTGTATGTGTGTGCGCATGTGTGTGTGTACGTGTGTGTGTGTAGAAGGGCATTGTGTGTGTATGTGTGTGTATAGAAGGGCATTGTGTGTGTGTATGTGTGTGTGTGTGTGTGTGTGTGTGTGTGTAGAAGGGCATTGTGTGTGTATGTGTGTGTGTGTAGAAGGGCATTGTGTGTGTAGAAGGGCATTGTGTGTGTATATGTGTGTGTATGTAGAACAGCATTGTGTATGTGTATGTAGAAGGGGCATTGTGTATGTGTATGTGTGTGTATGTGTAGAAGGGCATTGTGTGTGTATGTGTGTGTGTAGAAGGGCATTGTGTGTGTATATGTATGTAGAAGGGCATTGTGCGTGTGTGTGTGTGTGTGTGTGTGTGTGTAGAAGGATGTTGTGTGTATGTATGTTTGTGTGTGTAGAAGGGGCATTGTTTGTGGGTATATGTGTGTGTATATATAGAAGGTTCACTGTGTGTGTGTGTGTGTGTGTGTGTGTGTGTATGTGTAGAAAGTGCATTGTGTATGTGTGTTGTATAGAAGGGCCATCTCGTGTGTGTGTGTGTGTGTGTGTGTGTGTGTGAGTAGAAGGGGCATTGTTTGTGTGTGTATGTATGTGATTGTGTGCATAGAAGGGACATTGTATGTTTGCATGTGTGTGTGTGTGTGTGTGTGTGTGTGTGTGATTGTGTGCATAGAAGGGACACTGTGTGTGTGTGTAGAAGGGGCATTCTTTGTATGTGTATGTGTGTGTATGTATAGAAGGTTCACTGTGTGTGTATGTATAGAAGGTTCACTGTGTATGTGTGTCTATGTGTAGAAAGTGCATTGTGTATGTGTGTTATATAGAAGGGCCATCTCATGTGTGTGTGTGTGTGTGTGTGTGTGTGTGTGTAGAAGGGGCATTGTTTGTGTATGTATGTGATTGTGTGCATAGAAGGGACATTGTGTGTGTGTGTGTGTGTGTGTGTGTGTGTAGAAGGGGCATTGTTTGTGTGTATATGTGTGTGTATGTGTGTAGAAGGTGCATTGTGTATGTGTGTTGTGTAGAAGGGGCATCGTGTGTGTGTGTGTGTGTGTGTGTGTGTGTGTGTGTAGGGGCATAAAGCCTGCCACTAGGCTTCTGAATTCTACTCTCACTTGACTAGTTCCTATGTGGGGACTGGTCCTTGTCAGGGATTGAGGAATTCTTCTCTGTGAAACCATTGGTATTACTGATTTCCATATTCACAGCTGGAGCTCTGAAGGGTAGGAATTAGAGGAAGAAGCAATGACTCTCCAGTGAGTGACCTTGAAACACTTGCGCCCATGCCTGGTGGTGGTGATGATGGTGGTGATGGTGGTGGTGATGGCGGTGGTGATGGCGGTGGCCGGCACTGTGTAGCTGTGGAGGCAGCTTCCCTCATCCAGACTTTATCATGACTATTTAACAGAATCTGATCTGTACACCAGGTTTTTATTTCTTTCTTGTTATTCTCTAATCCTTTTGGAATGGACAGGCAGAAAAGGGATAGCCTGGGGTGGAGGCTGGGGAGTGTGTGTGTGTGTGTTTGGGGGTGGGTGGGGGGTGGACTGACAGTGGAGAGATTTACTCTCCCAGATTTAGCATTGACCTTGTAGACAGTTGTGGATTCAACCTGGGTTTGGTTCCGAGTCTGTCCCCTAAGCAATGTTCTCTGATGGGCTGCCTGGGAGGAGTCCAAATCTCACATCTCAGCAATCTTCCTTTCCTTGTGTGTGAGAAACTGGGTGGCAGATCTCAGCCTGCTTGAGCAGTGCATTATCAGGGGCACATTAGACAGAAGTCTTTGTATAAAGACATGAACAATGGGGCTCCCCCAACCCCCACCCCATTCCAGGAAAGCATGCCTTGGGGCTCATCCTGGCTTACCCCTCCTCCCAGTGAGCTGTACTGCCCTCTAGTGGCAGACAGCAAGCATATCATTTTCTTGGTAGGGCTGCTTGTGGCCAGCCACTTGCCTTCCTCCGAGGTCTTCATATGTCTGAGCTGGGTGGTGAGGGCGGCTCCCTGTCTTTGTCTGGAAGGCCAGCGAGTATGTGGCAAGAGTCTTCTAGAGGCATGACAGCATGCCAAGAGCAGGCTTCACTCCCCACTTTCTTTTAGTCTTCCCTCCCACAGGAGGGGAGATCCAAGCTAGTCACTGCCAGGGCATCTGCCTTCTGGAAATTCCAGGTGGCTGAGCCTAACCCACCCCGTCTCTCACTTGTAAAAAGAACCCAGCAGCACAGCAGAGGCTTTCAGATAGTGGTCTGCGTCTGACAGCACCCAGCACAGAGCAGGCATTCTAGAAATTTTGGTGAGCCAATCACTGGCCTCCATGTGTAGGTACCTTCTTTAGATAAACCCCCAATGAAAAACACTACAGTGAAGTCATTGAGAATTACAGAGGAAGGCTAACTTTGGATTGATTTGCTATGGCAAAGAGACCCTCAATTTCTTTTAAAGGACCTTCTTATTATTTAAAACTATGTGTGTCTATGCGTGGGTATGTATATGTGAGTGCAGGTGCTCACAGAGGCCAGAAGAGAGCATCATATCTCCTAGAATTGGAGTTACAGGCTGCTGTGAGCTGTCTAACATGAGAGCTGGGAACCAAATTAGGGTCCTCTGGAAGAGCCATGTGTGTTCTTAACTGCTGGGGTTTGTACTCCTGCACAACACATCATGACCAAGAAACACGTCGGGGAGGAAAGGGTTTATTTAGCTTACACTTCCACATTGCTGTTCATCACCCAAGGAAGTCAGGACTGGAACTCACAGAGGGCAGGAATTTGGAGGCAAGAGCTGATGCAGAGGCCATGGAGCAGTGCTGCTTACTGGTTTGCTTCCCCTGGTTTGCTCACTTTGCTCTCTTATAGAACCCAGAACACCAACCCAGGGATGGCACCACCCACAATGAGCCCTCCTACCCTTGATCACTCATTGAGAAAATGCCTTACAGCTGGATCTTGTGGAGGCATTTTCTCAAGGGAGGCCCCTTTCTCTGTGATAACTCTAGCTTGTGTCAATATATATATATATATATTCAACAAGGGAACACTAGAAATTCAATGAAATATGAAATCTCAGAGGAAGAGGACACTTTCCAGGCAGGAATCAATATACATGATCCACCAACTTAGCCAGTCAAGTGAGCTGGTGAACTACAGACAGGTTAGGAAGAGGATATCTACAGGTCTGAGATCTGGGTATTCCTGAACAGCAAGGTCTTGCTATAGTAGGGGTGATAGGTGGTCTCTCTTTCTGGGATGACTGTTGGTGGCTTGAGTAAGAATGGTCTCTTAGGCTCATGCATTTGAATGCTTAGTTATGAGGGAGTGGAACTACTTGAGAAGGATTAGGAGGTGTGGCCTTGTTGGAGGAATTGTGTCACTGGGGATGGGCTTTGAGGTTTCAAAAACTCAGGCCAGACCCACAGACTCTCTCTGTCTATGGATCAGGAATGTAGCTCTCATCTACTGCTTCAGTGCTTGTTAAATGCCGCTATGGTTTCCGCCATGATAATAATGGACCAGACCTTTGAAACGGTAAGCCAGTCTCAATTAAATGCTTTGCTTATAATAGTTACCTTGGTTGTGGTATGTCTTAACAGCAATAGAACAGTGACTAAGGCAATTACCTTTTTCAAGATAGAGAGATCCTGAGTTCTGAGCCCTCTAATGCTCCCAGAAGCCTAAGTCATGCCCTGCTCAGTTTGGAGGCAGAGTAGTGGGCTGGAGAATTCCACCTATCTCCGTGGTCGTGGTCTGAGAAGGTGACAGGATTCTTGAATAGCTGTGATTCCCAGTAACTGGGATTCAGACAGGCTTCTAGGGACATTAACTCTGCCAGGTGGCTGTGGGGGAAGATCCGGCTGTAGAACCCTCTCTCTAGTTGTCTACTGCCTAGACGCCCCGCAGAGAGGTAAGCCCAATTTGCTCTGTTTCAGCGCTCCTTTCCTTCCTTGCTTATGGCTCTCAGGAGGCCACCAGAGCCTTCCTAGCAAAGTGTCTGCTGTCCAGTGCTCCTGTGATAGGACATTTACATAACAGAACTGAGGGTAAATGGAAGAGCCAAAGAAATAATAGTCTTCTGAGGTAGAAACAATTGCTTGATTTAGTCACCAGACCCCTGGACTCAGTGTTCTCAGCGTTTTGGTCCAAATGTGACCTTCAGAGATGGATTGAAAGAGCCCAGTGAAGGGAGGAGGGGGGAGTGGGGCATGCTGCATCAGGTCTATAGACTGAGAACAGTGGCTATTTCCCTTGGTACATGGAAACGAGCACCGTGGACCCTTTAAGGGCTGAGAAGTTCTTATGCTGCCAGTCTACGCTCAAGGCTGGCCCACAGCAGTGCAGGGACGGGCCTTAACACCCCTTCCTGCAGATTGTTCTGCTCTCAGCTCTCAGCATCATCCCCCACCCCCATCAGGAGGGAGGAAACAAAGAATGTTCTGTACAGCTCTGTTAAACCTTGGGAGGAAAAAAAGAAAGCAGCGCAGAAAGCATTGCAAAGAGGCGGGTTATAGACTCTCCGGAGTGGCAAGGACAGCAGCAAGCAGCACCAGAAAATTATCCGTTGATGGCAGGGCCTGAAACACTCCCAGCCAAGCTCCTGCATCAGCCCTGCGTTTGGGCAGCGGGTCTGCAGGAGAGATTGATAGAGAGAAGGGGATAACACTAGTGCTTTGTTTTGGCCTCGGGCACAAGGATGTGGCAAGCGTGAGCCATAGCTCTGCCCAGAGGACTCCTCCTGGTCCCACTTGAAGGAAGGCTCAGGCCTTACTCCGAAGGTCTCCACAGCAAGCTAATCTTCTCTGCAACACTGGGAATTGTACTTTCATCATATTCAAAACTTTAGTTTGTTTTTATAAAAATGTGACCCCCCCCCATAGTACATACTCTGTGTGTCTTTAAATGCCTAGCATATAAAAACGGATTCTTTATTATCTCACTGAACAAAGGACCGAGAGTCAGGCAAGCGCCAGGCTATGGCTTGAGGGTATGGTTTGCTGGAAGAACTGCGCTGAGGCAGTCAGGAAACATCCTACACATTCCAGAGGTGAGGAAGGCTATTGTCCCTGCAAGGCTGAGTACTGGGCAGAATTCTAACACAGGGACTGTGACCCAGGGTCCTGCATTAGGAATGAGGCTTGATCTGGCTTAGTCAAAGGTACCTAACTAAAGGGGTTTCTAGGCTCCTTGATGGGGAATTGTCATGTGACCAGGCTAGTGGCCATCTGCACCTGCTGCTGAAGCTGCAGACCTCACTGCAACAGGAGGACTGAGGGTTACAAGCCTACCTGTCAGTCAGCCAGACCCCTGACCACTGCTTTGCCATTATCTCTTCTGAGTGAACTCAGAGATGTACTCCAAGTATCTGAGGATAACCCTGAACTTCTGATCCTTCTGCCTTTTGATAGTTCTTGGGTTATTAATTTGATGGTATCTAGAATCATCTATGAGAACAGTCTCTGTGCATGCCTGTGGGGAATTATCTTGCTTAGGTTGATGGAGGAGAAGACATGCCCATCGTGGTGGCGCCATGCCCTGGGCTGAGATCATGGACTGTATAAGAATGAGAGAGTGAGCTCATGTTTAGTCATGGGTACTTAACTAAAGGGGCTTCTAGGCTCCTTGATGGAGAATTGTCACGTGACCAGACTGGGGACCATCTGCACCTGCTGCCTGCTGAAGTTGTAGACCTGGCTGCAGCTGGAGGACTGAGAAATGCAAGTGTGCATTTCTCTTGGCTTTCTGACTGTGGATGTGATGTGACCAGCTATTACAGGTGCCTGCTATCTTGACTTCCTTGCCGTTGCAGATTGCACCCTTAAAACTGTGAGCTAGACTAGACCTTTTCTATCTTAAGTTGCTTTTGTCAGAGTGTTTTATCATAGTAATGAGAAGAGGCACACACCCTCGCCTCCTGTGTGCTGGAATTACAAGCAAAGATCACCATACCTACCTCTTGGCAGAACCAGGCTCTTTGTTCTGAACGACCACTCTGCCAACTAAGGCACCATCTCCAGCTTTAACGGTCAGATTCTTTTAACAATAGGGACTGTACCATACTCATCCTTGTTGTCTTAGTTCTCAGGAGATGCTTAACACATGCTAAATATTAGAAAGATCCCAATATACTGGCTCTCCCCGGAGTCTGGTGTGGAGGGCCTGCAGGAAGCTCTGAGCAGGGCCTGGGAAAGAACTTCTATGTATGTCTACTGTTGGGTTCGGATAAAGCCACAGTTTCCTATGGAGAAATCCCAACAACATGCAGGCCAGCCAGAGTTCTTGGAGAAGTCCTCTGAGGTATAGTCATCCTAACCCTGGAGAAGACATTGCTGGTAAGAGGGGATCTTGTATAGAAGCAGGGCCATGGGACAAGCATGAGTTGAATTCAGATGACACCATACTGGAGAAAGGTCGATACTAGGACACAGCTGTACACACGGGAGGAGGTTGCATATGCAGGTGACTGAGACACTGGTGTTTCTTCCAGAAGCCAAAGACACCAAAGACTGCAAGAAACCTACCTGAAACCAGGGGAGAAAACAGAACATTCTAAATTTCCTGAAGGATACAGCTCTGCCAGCTCCTTAATCTTAGTCTGTGGTGCTTGGTCATAGCACCTCTAACTCCCTCCACCCTGCAGGGGGGGAAAACTGAACTTGGGTGGGTGTGGCAAGAAAACAGAGTCAGCTGTCAGGTTTGTTACACCCTGGAAAGACAGCAGGGACCACCTCAATCCTGCCCTTTCCGGCCAGGGTAGGGGTCTGCTGGCAGTGTGGAATTCTCAATCCTCCTGGATATTTTTTTTGTCTCGGTCTGGAATTCCCCTCCCCCATGAGCTGTGTGCAGAATGCAGTGTGTCAGAATTTATCATGGGGCCAGCTGTTACTGTCTGTTTTGCAAAGCACAATTCCCACTTTGGGTCCAACTGACAGGCACACTTGCAAGAAAGCAAAGATCTGTTTTGTGCTTTTGTGCTTTTAACTACCTAGAGACATGTTCATAAGAACTGATTTGGCCACAACTCCACAGGACTATGCCTTTAGGATGACAAGCACACCCCTAAGCTGGCTGGAGACCCTTCACAGTCTAGACCTTCTACACAGAGTGACTGCCTGGAGCCGGCAACAATTCCCAGACATTTCTCTCAGCGCAATCCCAGTGGGAGAGGTGGCTGAGAGTTAGCGACGGAAGATCTGAGTGGGATGTGGGAACGGGGTGGAGTAGGGGCTGACTGCTTATCTTTGATAGCTGTTTAAACACAATAGCCTCTACAAATCTCCACCTGCCTTAGGGGTTCTATCGCCATGACCAAAGCGACTTGGGAGGAAAGTGTTTGTCAGCTTTATTGTTTCACATCACAGTACATCCCCGAGGAAGTCTGGAATTCGGAGGCAGGATCTCACGCGGAGGCTGTGGAGGAGTGGTATTATTGGCTTGCTCCTCATGGTTTCCTCAGCCTGCTTTCTTTCGGCCAGGACCGCCAGCCCAGGGGTGGCCCCACCCACAATGGGCTGGACCTTCCCACGTCAATCATTAGTTAAGAAAAGGCCTCACAAGCTTGCCCTCGGGCCACTCGTATGGAGGCATTTTCTCAATTGAAGTTCCCTCTGTTTAGGTGGTCCTAGCTTGTGTAAGGTTGAAAAAAAAAAACACAAACAAAACCAAACAAATAGCTGGGACAAACGAAAACTAGTTTTGGAGGAGACTTTCGGCTTTCACAAGAAAATCCAGAAATGGGGAGGTCGACATCCCAGGGGAAAAGCGACATCCGGAAGCCAAGGGCTGACTCCCTGAGGTGCTCTAACAAGACCATGAGGTATTCTGTGTTTGGGTTAGCAGACCCCTCGCGATGAGATGAGAAGCTCTTAGAGGTCTCAGGGAGGGGATGCCGAACCTGGGTAGCAGTTCTGGGCCGGAGCCCTCTGCTGGACATCTGGGGCTCAGCCAGGGCCCTACTTTGGACTTCTACCCGATCCAGCAATGAGAACAAAATACAAGTGTTCCACAATCCAGGAACAGGTCTCCCCCACTACCATTTATGTTTCCCAGTTCCATTTTTCAGGTTTTAAAATTATGATTATTATTATTGTTGGGTGGGCTTGAGTCACTGATGAAATAGTTGTTACTTGAATTTTTTTTTGCAGTTACAGAAGGCTGCCACTGTGGGGCAGTGTACTCCCTGCTTGTATCTGTGTGTATCGGGTTTTTTCTCTCCTCTCTCCTCTCTCTCTCTCTCTCTCTCTCTCTCTCTCTCTCTCTCTCTCATACACACACACACACACACACACACACACACGTGTGAGTGTGTGTGAGAGACAGGAGAGAGAGAGAGAGAGAGACAGGGGAGGGAGGGAGGGAGGGAGGGAGGGAGAGAGAGAGAGAGAGAGAGAGAGAGAGAGAGAGAGAGAGAGAGAGAGAGAGAGAGAGACTCAATGACACCCTTACGTCTGGTAATACCCCTTTCCTTTCTAGGCAGAGTGGAGGAGAGGTTAGATCTTGTTGCCAGGATGTCCAGTTTGCAGCGTCTCCCCAGGTAGAATCCCCAGGGAAGGGAAAGAGAGAGGAGGGAGGAAAGGGGGAGTGAGAAAGTTCCAGGGCTGTCACTTACAGTTAACCCATGTGACCAGGGAGGGAGGCAACTCCTGAGGAAAATTCAAGAAGTGTTTTGTGCTCTCCTCTTACTGTCTGATAAATTGCTAGGAATATTATAATTTTGAGGGGAGGGTGACCAGAGACGTCCTGGAAGGGCCTTCAGTCATTGTTCGGGCACCAGTTAAGACTATCTCTAAGAACTGGATTTCACTTTAGACGGCGACCTGTGTGTGGGACACCTTCTCTGTGGAACTGTTCATAGCTGTGATATTTTGGTTTGACTCATTAGCTTACCTAGAAGGCAGGCCTGCCTCCTTTGCAAAATTAGAAGTAATGTCACAGGAATGGAGCTGGGCAGTGGCCAAAAACCTGGTGCTCTCTAGAGCCAGAGGCTGGATTACAATCCGGGCTCTCTCTCTCACTAACTCTGTGATCTAGGCAAGCTCCATTGTGTTGTGCCTTGGATTCCTTGCTTATAACATGCAGAGGTAAGGGTCAGTGAGATGGCTCAGCAGAGGAAGGTGGTTGCAGTGCCAGCTTGGCAATCGTATAGAGGTAGAAGGAGAACACTGAACCCACCAAGTTCTCTGGCCACCACACATGACCTTTCCTACCACATACTCAATAGTGACGGTAAAATTAAAGTGGAGGTTAATGGCACTTACCATACAAGGTTGTTTTGAGGGTTAAAACAATGCTGAACACGGTTATTAGGAAAGAATAAGCAATAGCTGTCACCTGTAAACACCACCACCATTATCACCATCATGATATCTTCATCATCATCATCACCTTAATCATCACCCTCATCATCTTAACCATCATCATCACCATGGTTACCGTCATCACTACCGTGACTCTCACCATTGTTATCGCCCTCCCTGGGATCACCATCATCACCACCACATCAACATCACAGTCATCACCATCACTGCCATCATCACCCATCTGTGACTACGGATGTTCTTGAGAGAGCAGATATGAAGTGTGATGAACAGCCTGTGCCTACTGCTGTCTTCCACTTCGTCCCTCCCCTCAGCCTCGAGGGCGCTCACCTGGAGTGCGGATAGACTGTGCTCGTCACTGTGAGCAGGGATTATGAGCTTGTGGGACTTAGGCCATAACTTCTGCTGGAGACATTAAATGTCTGGATAGGAGTGGTCACAGGATAGCTGGAAGCCACCACTGTGAGGAGCCAGGGTTCTCCTGTGTCCATGTGGAGCAGAGCTACGCTGCTGAGGTGGGGTCTGGAGTCAATTTTTTTACAACTACCTCAGAAATGTTTGATCCATCTCAAGTTTGAGAGTGAGACAGGCAGATTGGAAGGGCGTCCTCTTGTCTCAGGTGCCTGTGAAGAGTGACCCGCATGCACACGGGCCGGTACTGTTTAAGGCCGTGTGTTCTGTACGTCTTCCCATTGGTAGAGATTTAAGTTTCCGTTTGCTTGGAATATTTGGCAACCATTTCCTGAAAGCCAACACATCACCTGGAAATCTGCTCAATGACTATTTAAAGGATGAATCACGTAACTGGGAAAGATAGTTCAGTGAACAAGAAGTGCTTGCGGTGCAAATGTGAGTTCATGAGTTCAAATCCCAGCACCCAGGGAAAAAGCTGAACAAGGCCACCTGTGTGCCGTAATCCTATGCTGGGGGGTGTGCTGGCTGGTTTTGTGTGTCAACTTGACACAGGCTGGAGTTATCACAGAGAAAGGAGCTTCAGTTGGGGAAGTGCCTCCATGAGATCCAGCTATGGGGTATTTTGGTAATCAAGTGGGGAGGGCCCCTTGTGGGTGGTGCCATCCCTGGGCTGGTAGTCTTGGGTTCTATAAAAGAGCAGACTGAGCAAGCCAGGGGAAGCAAGCCAGTAGGAAACATCCCTCCATGGCCTCTGCATCAGCTCCTGCTTCCTGACCTGCTTGAGTGCCAGTCCTGACTTCCTTTGGTGATGAATAGCAATGTGGAAGTGTAAGCTGAATAAACCCTTTCCTCCCCAACTTGCTTCTTGGTCATGATGTTTGTGCAGGAATAGAAACCCTGACTAAGATGGGGGTGAGGGGGCTGGGGGGGGTGGCAGAGACAGGAGGATTACAGTAGTTTACTGGCCACTGGCCTAGTTAACAAAAGCAACAAAACCCATTTCTAATACCCATGTCTTCCTTTGGCCTTAGGGTGAGTATGGGCTGGTACACTCATCCTTGCAACACACACACACACACACACACACACACACACAGGGAGGAATGTTTCTAGTTGCTGGTGTGTTTGGTGTGTCTGAGCCATTGGCTCATTGCATACTAGCCCACTCCTTGCTTTATCGCTGGTCTTCACCCCAAGATAAGAGCACCCCTGTTCCACCAAGGCAGCCTGGAGCTCTGTTCCACACACATTTCCAGGTCTGTTCTTCCCCAACAGAGACTCAGCATACAGCTATTAGAAGACAATGAAGCTGCAAAGACACTGGCTGGTCTGGTACATTGTCTGGGCTCTGCTGGGTCCCAGATGGTGCTCTTTACTGTGTCTGTCAGGTCCTAAGGAGTCTGAGCAGATTGTTACAACAAAGTGGGGCAAAGGGCAAGGCTGGGTGGAAACGAGTTAACTAACTCAAGCCCTTTGCTGGGCAGAGCTGCTTCAGAGACATGACAACTTGTGGTCAGTAGAGGGCAGTGTTGCCCTAGCGAATATTTTAATAACCACTTGGCCAGGCTCCGGCTGGCTGTCTCTCCAGAGCTTTGGCAGGATTGCTGGAATGGACAGAGGCCAGCCGGTCTGTCCATTTGAACAAAAGCAATAAAGAAGATGGACACCTGTGTACTTACGGTCTACACCCCATATTTCCTGTATAAAGCTTTGGCTTTTCTGCCTGTTCTCCCTGCTGCTGGGCAGCCCACCCACCTTGGTGGCCACAGCAAGCGATGGGATCTTCGTTTAGTAAAGCATCTCTTTCATTTCTGCACTGTTTTGGTTTTAGCTTCTGAGACAGGGTTTAACTAGATAGCCAAGGCTGGCCAGGAACTTGTGACCCTTCTGTGTCTCCCTGGAGAGCTAGGATCACAGGGTGCCTCACTGTACTTGGCAGCATCTTTTTTTTGATGTCCATTATATTCTTGCTGTGAAGATGTGTCCCCGTAGCTTCTGCCTCACTGACCCTTTCCTTCCTGGACTCTCCTCCATATCCTATCTTCCTCACTCTCTGTCCTGCCTCCGTATCTGGATGAGAGCGGGTGGTCTGGCTTGTGGGACCAGGAACAAAGCAACGAGAATAGTTTGACAGAGAGGATCTGTCCTGTAGGATCATCTCAGGGGGACAAGCTCACAGTAGCAGCACCTAGAGGAGCAGACAGAAGAGCCTCTGTCACTCTGATCAGAGGGTGAAGGCAGCTTGGCCCCAGGCTCTGCCATTCTCCAGGATTTCCATAGAGATTTCTAGAAAACATCTCCTGCACATATCCAAACATCCTGCAAGTATTTCCAAGGTTCACTTCTTTGGTTCCCCCATTTGAGGTTCCTCGGCTCCTCCAAGACGTCTCAGTGATCACAGACACAGTCTTCCACTTGGAGGCAAACACCTAAGGCTCTGGGACTTAAGGATGATGTCCGTGACCACTTCGTTTAACCAGACTCAGGCCTCTGCCAGGTCCTCACTCTGGCCCACTTCCAGGAAGGAGGCCACCTCCCACTTCCCACTGCTAGGTTCCTAGAAGCCAGCGTGTAGGTGTGGAGCCGAGAGGACTGTCACTAACCAGGCTATGTTGGCATTAGGAGATTAATGAGGCTGCTTCGATGAGGAATGTCTCTTCAGCCAACTGCTGGCAATTAGTCAGAGCTGAGTCCGCTGTGTTCCAGTCTGTCAGCTGGGTTCTGGAGAGGAACACCTCAACAACGAGCTGGCTCAGAAGGAAGGGGCTGGAGCTCAACCCTTGCTTCAAGGAGGCAGTATGGCTCTACAGTGGGCTTGAACTAAGCCTTCTCAGAACCACCACTCTGACAGTGGAGGAACATCAGATGCTGTCTTCCTGACCTTCCTGCCTCTTCTTGGAGCCACAGCAGGGCTTCTAGGAGGTTTCTGTGCTCACTGGTCACTTTGAGACTTTGCTCCCAGACCTCCCAGAAGATTGACTGTTGGCACTGCTAGACCAGGGACCACTTTGAATAGCAAGGATCCTAGTGGGGAGAGAGGAGGGAGGGAGGAAGAGAAAAAGAGGAGGAAAAGAATAGAGAGAAAGAGAAAAGGTAGAAATATTGTGTATATGTTTTATAAGTGTATGTGTGTCTGTATGTGTGTGTGTGAGTGTGAGTATGTGTGTGTGTACATAAGTGCATGAGTGTGTGTATGAGTATGTGTGTGTATATATGAATGAGTGTGTATGTATGAGTATGTGTGTGTGTGTGTGTGTGTGTGTGTGTGTATTAGTCCTTCTTACTCTGTAGAATAGGAATTTCCATTCTTCCTTCTCTGTCTATGAAGTGATGGTAAAAACAGGATAGTTGACAGTAGTGCGTGTGCGTGTGCGTGTGCGTGTGCGTGTGCATGTGCGTGTGCGTGTGTGTGTGTGTGTGTGTGTGTGAGCGTGTGTGCATGTGTGTCCGGGGTAGGGAGTGGACACCATGGAAGCCGGGCCTGGGACAGCTTCCTGGATATCAGGTTAGCACAAGGATGGTCCAAAGTGTCCCGGGGGTAGCTGTGGGGACTCCCCATCTTAGGATCTCAGGAAGGCCAGGGGGTCTGGTGCTCAAAGCTCTCCCTCCCTGCTGCTCAGAGGGGGGGGCCCTCACTGGCTCCTTCTCATACTCCCTCTCCTTGCAAGCCTGCCCCTGCTTCTAAGCCTCTTTCTGTTACTCCCGCACCTGGTATGATATGTGCTCTTGTCTCTCAAAGTAGAAACTGAGACATCCCAGCACTGAGCAGATGATTTGGAACATGGACATGGGAGGGCTCTCAGGGACGCATGGACTTTTTCTGCATACCAGTCTACAGACAGAGTCCTGGTCCTTAGTCTGGTTTAGGCTGCTGCTTGAGACAGTCAGCCAGGGTCAACATGATGTTTGGCATCCAGATGTTTAGAAATGTCCAGACAGAGACTTAATGTTTGTAGTTGTTTATCTGGGTGCCTGTGGACAGCCGTCAGTAAAAACAGACAGCCGGACAAAGAAAACCTGCACAAGCTATTGAGCATACTGTCCTTATCACACACGGGGCAGGCTTTCTTCTGTTCTTCCTTCCTGTTGGTGTTATTATGATGACATGCTCTGTAGAGATGATACAAACCAGCGCTGGCCGCGCTCTCTGCCCACTCTCCTCAGAGGCTCTTCCATGGAAACAGTGCCCCGCCATAGCGTTCCAGAGCCACAGTGTCTGTGTCATGGTGAGCAGAGCCCCAGTCCTCTTCCCAGGTCCATCCCCACGCCGCCCCACTCACCTGCCCACCCTCTGCTCTTCTTTCCCTCCCTCTTCTTCTCTCCCCCCTTCCCTCCTGGGGCTGTAGCAGATGTGTATTCAAGCACAGATGTGGCAGAAACCATCTTTTCACCACCCCATGGACCCTGTACTCTGGTGGTCTTCACCTGCTGTGGCTTAGTTCACTGGGTGAGTCGGGTGGATGCCTGGCTGTAAAGCTGCAGCTGTATGGACCGTGTTTATGTGTGCTTTTTTCCTGGGCCATGTCTGGATAGTCTTCCCTTCCCTTCCCGGCTTCATATTCCCTTCACTTCTTTCCCAGGGTGGGAACTGTGCCTCCTGGGCTCAGGGATCACTAGTAAAGGTCGTTCATACAAGCGGATCACCGTCTCAGACTGAGGTGTGAGGCTGGGGAAGGGGAGCTTTGTGTGTAATGTGTGGCTGTCCTTTCTTAATCTTCTGAAACTCTGAGTTTCAGAGTCTTTCTGTAGAACAGCATCCCTCCCCATGGCCTGGGAGATCAGCCATACTCATATGAGGGGAAGTGGCCCATCTCTTCTCCCAGTAAGTCCTTCCTTGTATCCCACCCCGGATGGCAGTGGATGGTCAGGGAAGCAGGCTGTTGGTTTAGCTCTTTTCCAGCCATCCTCCCTCCTGGTGGGAGACAGCAGAACCTTGAGAAGGGAAGGGCTGTGGCTTTTGGAACTTAATTAAACATATTTACAAAGTCTAGGCCCCGTTAGCCAGGGAGGGACAATGAGACAGAAGCCAGCACTGTACTGTAAGATTAATAAACCAATTAAATAAAGACTGTGGTGGCTTGGTGGCCCCACAGGGGCAGGAGGCCGCGTTGACAGCTGCTCCTTCCTGATGATTGCCACACGTTTCAGAGGCACCGACAGCCTGGGCTTTCCTCATTCTGGGCGAGAATACCCCAGGCTCTTGTCCTGTCTAATCTCTCACATGGCTAGTGAAGTTGTTTGCTCAGCCTGCGGGCTGGATGTCATGTTTAGTCAACTGGCAAGAAGAGAAAACAAAAACGATTTGCTCCCCTCTAATCAAAAATAAAAACAAAAACAACGGAAAAAACCACCCATGTGAGTCCATTTGTCTTGTCCAGGTGTACCATTCCCATAACAGTGCGGAAGGCAAGCAGGGAATTATGGAAGCTCAGAAAACTGTCTGTCTGACGGGAGCCTCCCTGAGGTACCCACCTTCTGCAGATTGACAGTTTTCTTGTGTCTCTTGTTTTTCTTTCATCACAGCTAATGCCCGGTTCTGCTTCTCCCGAATGAATTCCTTCTTCCTGCTGGCATTATTGTGATGACATGCTCTGTAGAGTTGACATAAACCAGCACTGGCCACACTCTCTGCTCTGTCTTCAGAGGCTCTTCCTCGTAAAGAACACCATGGTATAGCTTTTGGGTAACGTCTGTCACGGTGAGCTCAGTCCCTGATCTGACCACTGTGCTTATGTGGCTGTTCTTCCCTATTGCCTGGGGGCATAGTGAATAGATACTGGCCCTGGTAGAACTAAGACCACAGAACAAGCACATCGGCTCAGAGAGTGGAAGAGGAGACTGAAACCCCATCCTATTCAGAACTAAGTGGTACAGTGGGCACATATACCATGGAACATGGCAGCTGAGAACCTGGACCCCCAGAGGCATCATTGTGTGATAGGGCTTCTTATGGTTTGGACCTCAACTGTACCCCAGAAGTTCCTATGTGAAGGCTTAGTCCCTGATGGTGCTATTGAGAAGTGGTGGAGATTTCCAGAGGAAGTAGGTTGGGGGGTGGGGGTGTCATACCCCCCGAAGGTTTATTGGAACTTACACTTCTCTTTTTTCCAGGCCACTCTGTTCCAACACACATGATGGTCTGCCTCCTGCCAGGCTCCAAATATCAGAGCCAAAGTGAACATGGCCTGAAACCTGTGATACCGTGGGCCAAATTTATCCCCTCTCTGCACTGTTTGTTATGGGTGTTTTGTTCCAGTGGTAGAAGGGTTCCTGGCATGTCCTCCTTTACCTCACCCAGCCCAGCAAACCCAGGGAGCTCAGAGCCCTGGGGCTGTGCCAGCTGCTCTGCCATGGTCTCAACAGCTGTCCCATTGCCTCCATATAGATGCCCTGAACACCAGGGCCCTGACACCTTCAAGAAGAGGTTCAGGTGATCTTTCTTTCTCTTTATTTGGAAGAAAAGATAAAGAAGCAGAGGAGATGGTAATAAAGTCAATCATGCTCACTCCGAGAACTTGTCAGAGAATCAATGAGAATGATGTTACACGGAGAGTTCTAGATAAACATAAATGTAGGCGGTTATGAGACAAATGCCTCGCTTCCTGTCTGGCAGAAGAGAGGATGGACGGCCCCAGCGGTGGTGGGTCCACAGGGGCCGACCTTGCCAGTGTTTCCTTGGTGGGCAGGACAGCAGTTGAGTACAGGACTGTGCTCCTCAGAGTCCTGTCAAACTCGCTCACCTCCTGGCTGTTAACCCTGAACATAGTTTGTGTTTCATTTATTTTGCCTGCAAAATGAGGATGATGTGATGCCCACCTCACAGGACCATTAGGAGATGAGCAGCTCCTGTAAAGTCCTCGCTGGCCTTCAGCTGCTAGTGCAGCGGCAGCAGCGGCTTTAAGCTTCTTAGTACTTGGGTATTGCTCCTACAAATGGCACATGGTCTCTTCTCTCTTTCCCAAAGAATCCAGCCAGACTGTATGTAAAACCCAGGCCTGTCTTCTGTGTGGGGTAGGCAGAGCCTGTGGAAGTTATATGACTTTGATATCTGCTCCTTGGGGTCACTGCTTTCTCCAAGAGAATGCAACTCAGTGGGGAATGAGGTGAGGGAGCAAGTTCAGGGGGTCCTAGGCCAGCTCCAGGCCAGTTCCCCGCCAGCTCTGGGCCAGCTCCGGGCCAGCTCCACGCCAGCTCCGGGCCAGCTCCGCGCCAGCTCTGGGCCAGCTCCGCGCCAGCTCCAGGCCAGTTCCCGGCCAGCTCCGGGCCAGCTCCGCGCCAGCTCTGGGCCAGCTCCTGGGCCAGGTATGGCAGCACCACCATCTCTGCTCACCCATACCTGGAGCATCCTCAAACCCATCGCTTCCTCAGACATCACAGGGAACCAGTCATTCTACAGAAAGCAACTTGAGGGTTCTACAACCGCAGACTCTTGAGGATGGAGCCATTGTCCCTCATAAAATCAATAGTGTCAAACTGGCTTGCAGATTTGCCGTAGTCCCTCACCATCTCCACTAAACTCCATGAGCACAGCATTTCTTCAACACCAGAACATTTTAGCTGAGCCTAGTGGTTTATACAAGAAGTCCCATCACTCAGGATTTTGAGACAGGAGCATCATTGTAAGTCTGAAACTAGCCTGAGTTACACAGTGAATTTGAGACCTGCCTGAGTTCCAGACCCTGTCTCAAAAAAAAAAGGTATTTTAATATTTTATTTTATTTTCATGCCTGCCAAACTTGTCTTTGTAGTCTATCTCTGTGTTTTCCTGTTTGATCACTTTATACTGATCTACCAATGTGTTTTTCTTAAATATTACATATTTAACTAGAAAAAAGTCTTAAAGATTTATTTATTTTATGAGTACTGATGATTTGCATGCCATGTAGGTCTGTGCACCTTGTGCATGCAGAATCCGTGGAGGGTGGAAGAGGGCGTTGTATCCCACCAAACTGGGGTTACAGATGCTTGTGAACTAATGTGCAGGTGCTGGGAATTGAACTCCGGTTCTGTGCCAGAGTAGCCCGTGCTCTTAAATGCTGAGTCATATC
This sequence comes from Apodemus agrarius, assembly GCA_964023405.1. Lineage (NCBI taxonomy): Eukaryota > Metazoa > Chordata > Mammalia > Rodentia > Muridae > Apodemus > Apodemus agrarius. The sequence continues at coordinate 1,936,324 of OZ030017.1, read as the reverse complement.
TTTATCCCTAGACATTTTTAAAAAATTAATTTTGGCAAATAAATAATAAACATAAAAGTTGGCATTTCAGCACTGGTGAACGCAGAGTCCAGTGCCTTATGCAACCAGACACTCGGATAACATATGGTGTTAAAAGTGCTGAGCTATGCCTTGAGCGACCACATCAACAGTAATCAATGTGCAAATGATCAAAACAATACAAGAGTAGTTCTAAATCAAATACTAAGAATGTTTACAGACTGTCACTCAAGTTCGTTTTCTCATTGCTGTGACCAAGACCTGACAGATGACCTTAGGAAAGAAGGATTTCTTTCGGCTCTTGGTTTGAGATGACAGTCTATCATGGCAGCAGGAGGCTCCATGATGGAGGGTGAGCAGCTGGCACTCCCTCCTCTTCACATTTTAGTGGGACAGGAAGCAGAGAGGATTAGAAGCAGGGCTGGACTATAAAATCTCAAGGCCCACCCCACAGTGGTCCACTTCCTCCAGTGAGGTCCTACCTCCTAATGAAGGCTCTACAACCTCTTCAAAGAGGGCCATGGGCAGGGAGCAGGTATCCAGACACAGGAGCCTATGATGGCTGCTTCACAAGTCACAGTCGCTTTAAATGAACAGTACCATCTCCCCAGGGAGGCAAGCACTGCGCTTATTGCTAGAACGTTACTGTGTGCACCTTCCAAACTCCATTCTTTATTAGATTTTATTTTGTTTCCATAGATGTGCCCACTCACAAAGCTTACATGGTGAGCTAATGGGAGTGGGGTATTTTATTCTGGGATTCATTAGTTCCTTCATCTCTGGGTTCAAGTGCCACGTCACACAATAAACTGCCACTGAAGACTACATTCTCCTTTAATATTGTTAAAAGAGAAAAGGCTTCCTAAGGGATTTGTTGCCCATAATTACAATCATTCATTTTCCCAATTTCTAGAATATACAAAAAGCCATTTCCAAAATTTATTCAGAGATTATTAATTACCCCATTTAGCAGCAACATGTCTCATTCAATTCATTAATAAAAGATTGGGAAATTGAAATATTGTAAATTTCAATACACTTACTCCAATGCATTTTTTTTAAAAAATGCATTTATTTTATTATACCCTTTGAGTGTCAAAACCTCTAAGCTCAGATTTAGCTCATTCATTTTGTGGAAAATGCTGTGCATACAGGAGTCTCTTCAGTAGAGCTTGTCTCTTTTGCTAAGCCACTTTGAGATTTGCCTTATTTTCTATGACAAGAAGCCTGACTTAAAATTTTAATTCATGCCAATGTTACAATATATGTTTTCAGGACAATTATAAAAAACCAAAGAGGAATTACTTCTAATCTCATAAAAAAAGATTACTGTAAGTGAAATCCCAAATCAGGAATGACATGATGGAAATAGTCCATTTTGTATTAGATTATAAAATCAAGGATACATTTACAGCCTTCTCTCATGACCTGGCTGGCCACAATTAAATGGCTGGCACAGCCACAATGGACAGTTATTTACAAGAAACAGATTGAAAGCAAAGACTTTTTTAAGTCTTTCACTTTTTAAAAGAGTTTTGCAGATGCATGTGTTGTTCTGAACTCAGCTTCTGGGAATAATAATAATCGTGTGTAAAAGAAACAGAAGTGATTCCTTTAATTTGATTAGATAGTGAGATAAACTCTTCGACTAACTTAATGAAAACAGGAAAGTATACACTGCTAGGAATGAGTGGGTCCAGACACCAGCATTTAATTTTATCTTTTGATTAATACTAAGTGTAGAAGGAGACATGTAAAAGATTTTATAAGCTTAAACGTTTCAGGATTTATTGCAATTGGAAAACATACCTTATCATATTATTTGATGAAAAAGATTTTAATTACTTATTGAATAATGCACAGTGTATTTGAGAGAAAACACATAAAAGTTTTATCTCAGCGTTAATACAACTTGAGGACGTAAGCCCCTGGTCCTAAGAGAGTTGGTGTTCTGAAACAAAACCCTGCAGTTCTGGCTGCTCAGAAATTCCTTCTTACTCCCTGCCTCCTAGCTCCATATTCTCTCCTCCCCTCTCTCCTCCCTCTCTTTCCCTCTCTCCCTGACACATCTCCTCGCATGGCTGGAGTCACCTTGGGGCTATAGTTGCAGGTATGCTGTGTGACCTAGAACAAATAATAACCTCTCTGTGCCTCCCTCTGACCTCTGCAAGGTGGGAATGTGGGTATGTGGTACACACAGGATTGTGTTGCAGCGTGTTGGTGTAGGGATGCATGTTGGGAGCATGGCGTGTGCATACAATGGACAGAGTGGAAATGTGTCTGTGCGTTGAGTGTGCTATAAGTGGGTGAGTTTCCCAGTGATGGGTGGGAGGATGGATTTTCATAGGGCTTTCCGTTTCCATACTTTGCAGTGATGAGTGGAATCAGGAGAATGCTTTTCTTGTCTCAGTAGATTTGGGGCACACAAAATGCTGGTGTATGGGCTCAACACTCAAATATATTCCTTGACTTCATGTAGCAAATGGTCTGGAATCCCATGAATATGGGCTCTCCATACCAAGAGAAGCTTTGTGGTAGGAGGAACTGTGGTCAGATGTTGTTACCCACAACACCCCTGCCCTAAATGCTTCATCCCTCAGGTAATGATACTAGAAGATAGAGCCTTCTGCTTAGACCTGGAGATACACTCCCATGAAAGAAACCCGAGGGAGCCCTTCCCCCTGCCTACCATGTAAGGACAGAGTGCAAATGACAGTTTGTAAGCTGGTAGAGGACTGTAATAGTTACAGGGTTTTTTGTTTTTGTTTTTGTTTTTATTTTTTCTGAGATAAAATACCATGACCCAAAAGCAAGTTGGGGAGGAAAGGGCTTAGCAGGCTTGAACTCTCACGGCACTGTTCATCATGGAAGGAGATCAGGACAGGGACTTGAGCAGGTCAGGGGCATGGAGGCAGGAGCTGATGCAGAGGCCGGGGAGGAGTCATGCTTGCCAGCTTGCTCCTCATGGCTTGCTCACCCTGATTCTTTAAAGACCCCGAGATCTCCAGCCTAGGGATGGCGCCACCCACAGTGGGCTACCCCTTCATTCACTAAACAAGAGAATTCCCAAAGGCTTGCCTACAGCCTGATCTTATGGAGGCATTTGTAAGAATTAAGGCTCCCTCCTCCAGATGACTTCAGCTTGTGCCAAATTAACGTAAAACTAGCCAGAACTGAACAGTGAACATGAAAGAACTTACTGCAATCAGCCAGGAATTATTCAATGAGGGACACCACAGGGACAGAGCTCTTTGCCTCTGAAGCTTGTGAAACCCTGGTAGAGAGCAGAGGAAGCTGCCCTGTCTAGACACTCACTCTTGGGAGCTCAGGAGCAAAAGCTTGGGAGGGGGCGGTGCTTTCTGGATGGAGAGAGATCTGATCTGAGCACCAGGAGCCTGTCAAACTGTCCTGTCAGGCAGTCACCCTCTGGGTGTTGTCCCTAACAGTAAGCCTTGGAGACTGCTGCCCCATGAAGTGTATGCCCAGTGGGTTTACGTTCTGCAGAGGCCTGCATTGGGGCAGATATGTGCGTTGTGAGAGAGGTGCCTCTTACTCTGGGACCTGTCTGCTGCCCACATTCCCAGCCTGTGGTATGGCAGCCTCTAGCCTTAATGCACCGGACTTTCAATAGGAAATATGTCTTGAGACCTGTTTTAGTGTCCTAAATCCTTCCTTTGTTGGTCTTGTTCACTGCTCAATTTTGGATTCTTTGCTATGGATATGAAATCGATTGTCCTTCTTCCCAGGCCTCAGAATCTTCTAAGATATTACATAGGCTGAAGCCTGTGACTGCCTAACAGGGTGTTCACGGCTCTCTCCACCTGGTCCTCTTCACCAGCCTTGGCTCCTGTTATTCCTAAGGGTCTTCAAACTGCCTGCTGTTCTCAGACAGTCCTCAGCTGGCCAAGGCTGCCTTCTGCTTCTGTCGCTTCCTGTTTGCTCTCCCTGTACGTCACCTACGAGTTTCCCACAGCTTAAATAAAACTCTACTTCCTTCCTGAATAATTCTCCTACCATCTCTCACTGAACCAAGTCCCAGCCTCCTTTGCCTTTTAAGCAGCCTGGTATCTCTAGTACTTGTTTGCCATTATCTTCTCGTTTCTGTTGTTGTTTCTGGGCTAAGTGATACTCAATATCACCGGGTGATACTCAATAAGTAGGATTTGTGGAGCCCTTTGGATTAAGGGTGTTCTTATTTTGTATGGGAACTAGGTGTTCATGGCAGTCTAGGGCAGGAACAAGGTTGGAAGGTCTGAGGAGTAAGGGGTTTCTGTGGCAGAACTTCGGAAGATATTAGCTCTTTGCAGAGTTTTAACCCTAAGCTGATCCTGACAGGAAGTGTTTCCAGGGCATCCCATATGTCCAGCCCCTGCTCTAGTGGGAATGAGCAATTGAAAAAGTTGGATATGAGTCTACCCTGGGAACTTACAGGACCAATGGAGTTCCTTTCCATATTGACACATGGCTGGATATTTGGATGAACTCTGCATGTGCAAACCTCCCCAGCATGATTCCAGAACCTAACAGACAGGAATGCTAGGGATTCTGGAATGGCAGACAGACAAGAGGCTAGCCTTCACATGGTGTCTTTGTAAGAGTATAGGACTGGAGCATGCTGGCTGAGGTACAGAAGCAGGCAACAGTCTTAAGATGTCAATTAATGAAAGTCTAGAGACAATCAGGGTGCTGGATATAGACTAGGATGGCATTAGCCCTATAGGAACCTGGGATTCAAGGGCGTGGTGGTTTGAATAGGTATGGCCCCCATTGACTCATGTGTGTGAATGCTTGGCCATAAGGAGTTACACTATTAGAAGGTGTGGCCTTGTTTGAGTAGGTATGGCCTTGTTGGAGGAAGTATGTTACTGTCAGGATAGGCTTGAAGGTCTCTTTTGCTTAAGCTATGCCTAGTGTGGCACACAGTCCCCTTCTGTTGCTCATAGATCAAAGATGTAGAACTCTCGCCTCCTCCAGCACACGTCTGCCTACACACTGCCATGCTTCCTGCCATGATGATAAAGGATTAAACCTTTGAACCTGTAAGGCAGCTTCTTATTTTTTTCTTTTATAAGAGTTGCTGTGGTCCTGGTGTCTCCTCAAAGCAATAAAACCCTAACTAAGACAGAAGATAACAAATTGAAACTTCAGAGAGAGGTCACATCTCCATAGTTGACCTCATGATGGGGATGATGAGCTAAGAGGAGCAAAAATGGCTCTATCTCTGAGGCAGTGTATCTATTAACCAATGTCACCAAATCCAGGGACATTACTGTGCTTGATAACTTTATAGGAATTCAGGAAAGTTGCATAGGATCTGACACTCAGCTCTGAAGCCCTGGGGAACTCCTCCAAGGGTATGAACAGCTCCTTCCTGGTTCACCAGGGGAGGAAGGGAAGGAAGCTAAATCAGAGGCTGTTTAAGCATGGCTGGGCATATGAGATGGGTTTGGGGATGGGGTAGTGTTGAGCTTTAACTCACAGGCTAGACTTTCAGACTCTGTAGGTGATGTCATACCCCCAGGTCATGCACTGGCTGAGTCAGAACACCCAAGGGATTTGCTAAGTATGATTTAGTGGGGATTCTGGCTTAGCAGGTCTAAAGTCATCTTCAATTAGCTCCCAGGGTGTCTTCAAGTCTCGTATGGGGGGGGGTGTCGCTGTCTGGGAGAAGAATTAGGGGAGGGCAGAAGACGAGCAGCTCACTTGGACTCAGTATCATATTGTCCTTTAGACCTCAGTGAAGGCACGTGAGGCCCAGTACAAAGTGTTATTGACCTTTTTTCAGGTTCACAGTTGTTCCCTGTGGCCAAAGCTTCCCTTTCCTCTGTCACCATTGTGGCATGCTATGTAGCTCCAGGTCGCAGTCACACTTCTGCTAATAGCTCTGACTTCTGAATGCAAAATAGGCACAGAAAGGCTGTCACTGCTCCCTAAGCATATGCTGGTGGGTCCTAGAGTCAGGGTCTGGCTGGTGTGGGTCCAGGTCATCTGTACTGCACAGCTTCTCAGACGATGATGTCTCCAGTGTATGGATGTGTGTCATTGTGAGCATAGAACCTACGTGTTTCCAGAGACCAGGAAGAATCGGAGGGAGGGAATGTCTGCATCTAGCATGAGTCAGAACTTTCCAGATCTAGGAAGCTCAGAGAATACCAAGAGGGGTATCCCCAGAAGTGTACATATACGCATACCAGAATTAAAATCCTAAGGACCGAAGACAAGAAAATGTTCTTCAAAGATGCCAGAAAAGGAAGTATCTTATTTAGTAAAGAGTTGAGGTAGAAATTATATCAGGGTCATTGTGAAAACCTTGAAAGCAGAGGACAGAAGGGTCAAGAAATTAGAGTGTTGAGAAGACAACCACCAGCTAAGAATCTGACCTAGGGAATGACCCTACAGAAGAGGAGAGAGACTATCTCAGGCAGACACAGGATAAGGGAGCCCACTGCCCTTAACAGAACATTAGGAGTTCTTTAGAGAGAAGAAAATGGCAGGTCTGGGACTCGGATCTGCATACAGAAAGGATGAGTGCCAGGCAGGAATCACCGAAGGCAACGCAAGGTGCTTTGTTTTCTTATGTGTAAATGATCTGATAGACACGTGTTCCAAAGACAAGTCATGGGGATGGAGGTGTAGCTCGTGCTGGAGTCCTTACACTTCTGGTATGTGTGACTCCTGGGGTTAGGTAGGGGGATGGAGGTAGGTGTGACTCCTGGGGTTAGGTGGGGGATGGAGGTAGGTTGGTAGAGTGCTTACCTAACATCTGTAACCCCTTGATTCCCCAGCCAGCATAAACTGGGCATGGTGGCTTAAACTCTTATAATCCTAGTGGTCAGGAGGCAGAGGCAGGAGGATCAGCTTTGGTTGGCTACATAGAAAGGTTGAGGCCAGCCTAGGATATATGAAACCCTGTCTCCAAGTTAACTAAGTATGGAACTGCATAAATGAATAACATTGGTAATAATGGCAACAATATATTTTTATGATAGATCATATGACCACATTGTATGAATAAGTGAAACAGATGACAGAGAATTTCAGAATAGATTAAAATCTGTTGGAACATTCCCTCTTGATGGGTCATGAGTGGCACAGGAAAGTCATGTGACTTACCATGTCCCTCCCCTTCCTCTTTTGTGAAACAACTGCCTACAACCCATACAGGGAACTCTAGGACTCAGCTTCCATGGTTCCGTCAGCTTTTTGCCTATGCATCTGTTTGAGTCACACATGTTCCCACAAGTCACTCTTATGAGTTCACCAGTCTGTACCACAGTGAAATTGTTTCTTTGGTCCATAGTTGGTGCCTTATCTCCTGTACACTGACATTTGATCATGTCTTCCTCGCACAATAGTTGTTTACAAAATGCCACATTATATATGTATATATGTATATATGTATATATAAATATATTTGTACATATGAAGACAGATGACCTATGAGTATTAGATAGTTAAGAGAGATCATTTTGATTTAATATTCTCAGGAAAAAGTATCAGCCATTGATACCTTCGAGAATTCATTAGTGTTTCTCATGACAGGAATTTAAGCTTTTTGTGTGACGAAGGGACTTGGCCAATGTTAGCAGGATTTTTCAGAGGGAACGTACTCCTTTGGTGGCTGTGCTTTGGTAGGGTCTCATGTTTATTTGGCTGTAGACTCACTACAGGAGATGTTAAAGGCTGCTGGACTTCTGCATCCAGCCACGCCTCTTCTACCAGCTAATGCTTGGACACTTTTGCTTTTGTTTGTGTCCTTAGGAGACTTCTAAGGAGAGCTAGAGGAGACATAACTCACCACAGGGCATGGACTGGATCAACACAGATGAGACAGACACCAAGGAGTGGTGGGCAGCTGGAGGGCACACACTCGGCGGGAGTGTAGATGCTCCTGTGCACGGCTGCTGTGCTTTTATCTCTCCTGAGCGCCAGCAACTAAACAGAAAGTACAATTGTTGTGTCACCCATGATATTAAACACATGATTGATGGTTTGGATTGAACGGCTCAGGTGTTGACATTCCTGAGTTTCAATAAGTGGAGGCTTATGAGTTTATGTCAGAAGTGTTCAGAAACACCTCAAAGAATATGGTTTCATGAGGTGTGAAAAGATGTTTTCTGCTGCATCTGTGCTTAAATATGTATCTGCTGTGGCCCATGAGTGTGTGTGGGGCGGTGTGGGGGGGATGTGGGTCCTGAAGTGCCAGGTTTAAGATGGGTGGGAGCAGGGTTTTCTGCTAGAGGGCGTTATGATGGACACTGATGACAGACAAGGTGGAAGACTACATAGGGTTTGCAATGTTTTGCAAATTTATTTGGATAAGAAGATTTGGGAAAACACTCAGTAAGGTCCTTCTTTCTCTCATGTAAGGTACCCCCCCCACACACACACACACGAGAAATGGCACTGGGTTTCTTCAGACTGCTCAGGGTTCTCTCAATTTTTCCATTGCTCCTGTGGCTGTATGTATGGTCAGACCTGGGGACAGTTTATCATCCAGAACTGGCAGATGTGCTCATGAGTCCTCCCAGAGGCCAGGCTTGGAACTGTATCTTGTTCATTTAACCTTGGATACCCATCTGCCACCCTTGGCACATAGACGATTCCAGCTGGGAGCAAGCTGGAGTGTGAACTTGGGGGCACACTGCTTCTTCTCAGGGTTCCCTGAGTGAAGGTGACTCTTCTTCCAGCCTTCTTCTGTCCACATCTTCTCCAGCCCAGGACTCGGGTTTATGTGGCTTCTATTGTAGAATGTTTATGTAGGTCCTCCAGGCATGACCTGTTTTTTTCCCTCTTGGGCCCTCAGTATCTTTGATTACACAAAGCCTTCCATCAAAGAGGATAGCTGGGGCTCCAGAGACCCGCCCCCTCTTCCCAGGGGATTGACAGCTGCTGGGAGAGAGTATTCTCTTCCTGGTGCAGCACATAAATTAATGATGCTCCTATAAGTGACCCTAACTCAACTCATTGGTCTACTAGGCCAGACTGGAATGGAATCCTTTCTTTGGTCTTTTGTTGGTTCCCTATCTGGGCCAAGCAGACATTTGTCTACATCTCCTGAGGAAAAGTCAAGCAACATCTTTCTAGGATCTTTGCAATGAGAGTCAGTGTCCTGACTTAAGAGAAGGAAAGTTTGAGTTTGAATAGAACTCACTAGTGGGCACAGGCAGGGTAGCCTTTCAGGAGGAAATGTGGTGCCTGTGTGACTGTGGTGGGGTGTATGTGTGGAGTGCCTGAGTCTCAAGCAGGCTGAACCAGAGGTCAACTCTGATTCATAGGGTCTCAGTCTCTTCTGCAGGAGTACAGGGGGCCAGCATCTCCCCTGAGTCCAGTGGAGGCCTGGCTGTGGGGCTCAAGCTGCAGTGAGAGCCCAAGGCTGGGCTGTAATGAATGCTAGCTTTCTTTCTCCTCTCAACTGGGATCTCCCAGCCAGCAGCCCCAGAGGGAACAATTAGGTTGTTTATCCAAACCTCAGCCACTTTGCTATGTAATTGATTTTTCATTGAGTGTATTTAGGAGAAGTTATTTACATGAATGCGGGCCCACCAGGGACAGCAGCATCCTTGTAAGGGAAAGGAGAAACCTGGATCAAAGGGCGTGAGAGGAGAGAGCAGGATAGGTGAGCTCCCAGGACTTCAGAACCTGGGCTGAAAGTCTGGGCAAATCCTTAACCCTTCATGTCCTGGCCTCATTTTAATGGCAAACAGAGTTCCCTTTAAACTGCGCTGGGGAGGTGCTGACCACTGAGCCAGCTGCCAAGCTGAGTGGACAGGCCCCTGATGTCATGACTGTCTTTCCATCCTCAGCCTGCCTGATACTTTCCAAGGCTCAGCCCTTACTTTAAGCCCCTCCCTCTTTCTCAAAGCCTTGTCTGCAAGCCCCCAGTCTTTCTCCAGTCACTCTGACCATCCACAAACAGCTCTGAGGATTATCTGCAGCAGCACATGTTAAAATAAACATTCTTTTAAGTACAATAGTATTATGTTTTTCTCCCTCCAACCCCCCTATTGCCCCTTTCCACCCTCCCCTCTCAAATGACCGCCTCCTTTTCTTTAATTATTATTGTTACATATATGCATAAATATAAAAATAAACCCTGTGAGTCTGTTGAGTGTTGCTCGTATGTAGATGATTTCAAGGTGAACACTCGCTATTGGATAACCCATTGGGGACTCTGCCCTGGGGAAGACTAATTATTCCTCTCTCAGCTATCCTTAGTAGACTGTAGTTCTTCATCTATGGGTGGGGCCCTGTAAGATTTGCCCTTTCAACTTTAGTCTAATGGTGTTGTAGGCAGACATATTGTTGAGGTATCCTGTGTTGGTATTCCTTCTAGGCTCTGCCCCACAGTTACCTAGCAACAGTCAGGCGTGCCTGACTCACTATAAAAGGGGCTGCTTGCTTGCTCCTCTATCTTGCTTTTCTTGCTTCCTTCCTCTCTTCCCCCTCTGTCCCTTCTGTCCCCATTCCCCTCCTCCTCTCTCTCCATGTTCATAGACGACCTCTATTCCTCTCCTCTTCTCTCTCTCTCTCTCTCTCTCTCTCTCTCTCTCTCTCCTCTCTACCTCCTCAACTCCCCTCCCCGTGCCCTAAATAAACTCTATCCTATTCTATACCTGTGGCTGGTACCTTAGGGGGAAGGAACGCCCCAGCATGGGCCTGCAGAGGCACCCCTTCCCCTATACCATGCCGCACCTCCACCAAACAGATCCCTGGCTTCTTTTTCTTTTTTATAAAATACAACATCCCGGGTGTAGCTTCCCTGTCATATCACAGAGACACAATCTCACAGGGACTTTCTTGGTCACCTACAGTCTGCCCACCTCCTCTTCTGAGATGGTCCCTGGATCTTACACACAGGAGTTGTGTTGCAGATCATCAGCTGCTCTCTGCCTTTCGACCAGTTGTAGTGCTATGTAATGATCACCATTACGAAGAGAAGCTTTGTCTGATGAATGGTGGGAGTGGAGCTGTATTTTAAACCTTAGTTAGAAGCCACAGAGTTTTATGCTTCTTTATTCCTCTTGCAGATCAGGAGTCAGTCAACCACCTGGAGCCCACGGCTTAAACCTGACTCATTGCTATGTAGTCTGCAAGTTAAGTTTTTAATGGTTGAGAAAAATCAAAAGAATGTTTTGTAATACATTGTGACTGTTACATCACAGAGCAGCCCCCACAAATGGTAGTTCTGCTAACAATGTCCTAAAAATGATGGTCTTGGCCTAACCTGGCTGGATCCTTACCATCGGGTAAACAATCCTAAACTCAGCATGCCTTTAAAACCTTGTAAGATAGCTTCTGTTTGCCAGGGAATGTACTATATCCCATCTCCACCCTCTAAGGTAAACTAACCCCAGCAAAGGGTACCTAGCTCCCAATTACCCCAAACAGCCTGTAACAGGTCAAAGCCCCTAATTTTACCGCCTCCCACTGTGCCTGCCCCATAAAGCCTCCCCCCCCACAAGTCACTGTTCTCTGTCATCTGGGGCAGCCTGGCAGTTAATCCCCCAATAAACTATTTATTTACCCATGGAGTAGTCAGTGTTGGTAGTTTTGCTGTGCTCACAGTTACTATGTAAGTTCAAACTCTAGTGCCTGCACAGTTCCAGCAGTCTGCAGGGGCAGCTCTCCACCAGCTCCACGCATGTTGCTCCCGTGTGGAGTAGCAATTCATGCCATGTTTCTTTGGTGTTTGGGAATTTGGGACCTTAAACTGGGAGACCAGAAGATTCTCTGAGGTTACTCGGGCAAAGCCTGAGCATGTGGCCTGTGAGCTCTGTTTGGAGAATAAAGAATCTAATGACAGTAGGAACAGAAAGTGCAAAGGCCCAGTGGCAGAGGCTGAGTGGGGAGGAGGAGAGGGATGGTGGAGGGAAGGAGTGGTGGGAAGGGGAGAGGGAAGGGGGAGAGGAAAGGGGAGGGGGAGGGGAAAGGGGGTGGAGGGAGAGGGGAAGGAAAAGGGGAGGGAAGAAGGGAGGGGGAGGGGAGGGGAAAGGGGGGAAGAAGGGAGGGGGAGGGAAGGGGAAAGGGGAGGGAAGAAGGGAGGGGAAGGGTAGAGGAGGGGAATGTGGGAGGGAAGGAGTGGCAGGGAGGGGGGCTTTCGATGTCCAAGGAACAGGAAGAACAGCCTGGCTGGAGTGAGGGGAGGGAGAAGCAGACAGACAATCTGGAAGATTCTTTGTTCATTGTGAGGGTGTTTCTTCTTTTCCTGTGAAATGAGGAGTCATTTAAGGGTTCTTCACACAGAAGAGAGGCAGTTCAGTTTGTATCTATAGTAATAATGGAGGAGGCGTTCTGCAAATAAGAAGACTGACTTCAAAAACCAGCACGGTGACACACATTTGTAATCCTAGCACTGTGGAGGCAGAGGCTGAGGACTTTTGAGTTTGAAGGCTGCCTGAACTTCACAGCTAGATCTCACGTCTAAGATCTGAAGATGGGCTGGCGATGTAGCCAGCCAGCAGGATGCTTACTTAGTGTGTGTGGGGGGGAGGGAACTCTGAGGCTCATTCTCAGCATGGCACTAATCTGGCCCAGTAGTGTATACTCTAATCCAGGAGGCAGAAGCAAGAGAATCAGTAGTTCAAAGCCATCCTTGTGTTTTAGAGGCTAGCCTGGGCTACCTGGCAACTTGTTTGGATTGTTCTACTTTTGAAAGAAAACCAAGACAGGCTAAGTCAAGGCAAGCAAAACAGAGAACTATCCGAAAGGCAGGGTGGCACCGGCTATGAGCAGCGTGAGGCAGAGGTGAGATGCCTCCAAGTCCTGACCAGCTCCTCCACTATTACCTGTCTTCTTGGTCTTCCTGGCCAGCATCACACAGAGAGTGTCTCAGCATTTTTCCACTAAGTGAATTCAAAGTAACTTCAGGGGCTTGGCTGGGGTTTGGCTGGAGGAAAGAGCCACCCAGCCCACCAGCCCATCTGCTCTGCTCTGCCTGGGTGCTGGGAGCAGTACGTGAGACTGTCCAGACCTGGCCAGCAGGCCCTTCTGTTTCCCTTGCCCTTGGACCCTCCGTGCAGCAGCCTGAGCGACAGACATTAATTAAAGTGTGAGGGAATGACTTCATTAGCTTCTAATGGTCACATGCTGCCAATTAAACACCTTGATGACTAGCTTCCTCTGGAGCTTAATTAGCTATTTCTCAATAAATCCAGCCCTGTGCCACCACCTGTCAGGTTAGGAGCCAAGACTTTTCTTGGATATGCACCCCCCCAGCCCCCTTCCTTGGAAGCCAGTAACTTCGGGAGGAGTCGGGTTGGAATTGGCACATCCTGAGATCATTCTGTGGTCCTGTTGAGTATTAGAAGCTTGGTGGAAATTCCCTGGTGGGTCATCTTTTACTTGCTGGCTGTGTGTCTTCTACACGTTGGCAATAGGATCCTTTAGCTAAGGAAGGCTATGAGAGGGGAAAACGTGAATAAGCACTGAAGCGTCTCCTTTCTGCAGGTCACATGATCCCAATCTTTACTCTCATTGAGTAACCGCAGAGCAGATTTGGTTAGGTATGAAGCGCCAGGTTGGACGGTACTTCAGGGCACGGCACTTTGACTCCTACAAACTCGGCCTAGTCCAGAGAACTGAGAGGTTGCTGCAGACACGGGGCCCCGAGGGTTAATGGAGTAGACATTTGATGGCTATGACTCCAGGACCACGCCCTGAGTACAGGGCAGCCCTTTAGGACATGGAAGACAGACAGTGCCCAGGGTTACTGGCTAGCTTGAGAAGGATTCATAGAAATGAGTGTGTTTAAAGGGAGGAACTGAGAAGTTACAAGTGCTTTCCCTGGTACAGCTTGGAGTGGTGACTAGTAGCCACTGTTACTGTTCAGCTTGCTCCAAGCTCCCACACGAAGGTCTACATGGTGCTGGGTGGGGCCTTGCAGGGTCTGATGCTCTGACCTACACTGTCAAGTAAGGTTCTTCCCGGAGGGAGGGCTGTGCAGTGAGGTCCATATGTAGGGCTAAGCATTCCTTTCCCTCTCTCTGCTCTCATTCTGCCTCAGCTTACAGCGTATGATTCTCTTTTGATTTTATTTCTTTGTTTTGATTCTTTCATTTTGTAGCCCACAATCCTCCTGCCTCAGCCACCAGAATGCTGAGATTACCGGTGTGTACCACTATGCCCTGCTCCATGGAATCATATCTCATCTCCTGGAGTTTGTGCTCTGCGGCTGTTTCACCACTAGATGGTAGGGAAAGCAACAGTGTTCTGACATCCAGTCTGGCCTGAAGAAGCCAGCAGCTGCCATCTCTCTCTGGGGGCTCCCTCTTGAAACCCAGCCACCACACCGTGGGAAGCAAGCAGGCATGGGGGCACTGACAGCTCCAGCTGAGTCCCAGCCGGTTCCAACAGCAACTGCCAGGCACACGTGCAACCCTTCAAACGATCATCTGCTCAGAGTGGAGATGGGCTATCCCCACTGACCCTGGCCACAACGCGCAGAGATAAACAAATAGATGCAGGCTGTTGACTCCAGACTTGCTTTGTCTGGTTTGTTAGTTAATTCTGAAGCTCAGGCTAAGGCAGACTTCAGAATCCATCCTAACTCCAGGGTCTCACATAACTCTGCAGCAGCCAAGAAGCCTGGCCTTGACTCGTTTCCCACAGCATAGGGCAGCTCAGGGTATTTGTGGAATGGATGAGGAATGCATGCAGATTCCAATCAAGAAAACAAGAGTTCTGCCCTTGTTCTGAGACCCTGCCTTCTACTGTTACTTTATTCCAGACTCGTTTTCTGTGGACCTTAGCAGAGGGTCCAGGAGTCCTGACATCTGCCGAAGAGAGATACGGGAACTGGGAGGAAGATGGGTTGCTCTGATTGGGTGGAAAAAGTCCAGTTATAAACACAAGCTGCCCAGGTGGCTGATGTATGAAGTATATCTGAGGCAGCAGGGCTCAGATCACTTTCTTGGAGCCCACAGGTGGTGGCTAAGAATGGGAGTTGCCTTGGAGCTGACCTGGGCTTGAGATGGAGACGTTGCCCTGTGTAGCGTTGGTTAGAGGCCAATGGTAGGATGAATGAGGTGGGCTAGATCCGAAGATAGGCAGGGACCTGTGGGGAAGGCACAATGACAGGGATGGCAATGTCTGAGAGTGTGTTAGTAACCTAGGCTTCCAGAAGGCTCTAGGAACTTCTCAGAATCCTCTTAAAACCGCCAGGAAGGTCTGTGGCCCAGGCCTCAAGATTGCAGCTTCTCTAGAGAGTTGGTGGACACAGTAGGGACAGCTTGGCTCAGAAGCAGGTAAGACCTCCTGCCCTTGTCTGTAACATGGAAGCAGTGACCCTTATCATATCCCTCTGGGTGCTGGAGATTGGCATGATTCAGAGCACAGGGCAGGGTGAGCAGCCAGGCCTCAGGGAGGTAAATCTTTGCCTTTCTTTGGACCATTCTACCCTGTTGGAGTATGACTAGGCCCGCGCGGACCCAGGGCTGTCTCCTCTGGGTACATCAGTCACACTGGTTCAGCAGCAGGAGTGTTCAAATCCATCTTGTGGCTTTGAGTATTTGTTTCTCAGAGTATTGATTTTCATTATAAAAGAAATTAGAAAATCAAAAGAGAAGTGATTTATAAGGTCGGCAGCTGTGCTTTGGCGTCTGTTTTCTAGCTACATTGCACTGTGCTCTACAAGACTGTTCTGTACTGTTCTCCCTTGGCTATACACTTGAACTCTCTCCTTTTTGATAAATACAGATTGACTTCATCATCTTTAATGGCTTCATGATAATCTCATCGAGTGAACATAACATAAATTATTTAACGATTCCCTACTCGTTTGAACTTTGAATCTCTCTTTTTGTTTTTCTGTTACAGGCAGGGCTGTGATGGTTTCTTATGCAGATCTTCCTCCACGTACTTAATTATTTCCTTGAATATGAGGATTTTTATGGCTTCTAATGTGTGTTACTCTATTACTCTCTAGAAGACTCATTCTTTCTTATTCCTGTGTCTTGAACCCCGGCCAATGCCAGGCATTAGAATCCTTTTAAATCTTTGCTGTAAGAAAAAGTAACTTTAGTCACATTTACTTTATTACTGCTGATATTGAATGCTGCCATCTGCATTTCTTCTCTCCTGGTTCAGTTTTTGGTCTCACTTTGTCATTTTACCCCTATGGTGTAGATATTAGTTTCTTACTGTCTCTATAACAGATTGACTAAAAACCTGCGTGATTAAAGCTGGGCGTGGTGGCGCATGCCTGTAATCCCAGCACTTGGGAGGCAGAGGCAGGTGAATTTCTGAGTTCGAGGCCAGCCTGGTCTACAGAGTGAGTTCCAGGACAGCCAGGACTACACAGAGAAACCCTGTCTCGAAAAACCAACAAAACAAAACAAAACAAAACAAAACAAAACAAAACAAAACAAAACACCAACCAACCAACCAACCAAACAACAACAGCAACAAAAAAACCCTGCGTGATTTAAAACAGTGGCGGTATATTCTTTCCAGGTTCTGGAGGCCAGTCTGAAATTAAGTTGTGGGTAGAGCCATGTTCCCTTTGAAGCTCCTGGACGCAGCTCTTCTCTCTTCTTCCTAGCTTCAGAAGGGCCCACCTTCTCTGGGTGACCCCACCCTCTGTCTCCATGAGGGTAGCCTTCCCCATTGTCTGAGTGCCTGTGTAGAGACAGCAGTCCCTTTGCTGAGCATGCATTCTAATCTACTGAAGCATTTTAGCAAAGTCATTCCAAGTAAGGCTTCAGTTGCAGGTCCTAGTGTGCTAGGACAATAGTGTCTTTCTTAGGGACAGGATCCAGCCTTCACCCGTGTGTTGATGTTTCTCACCAGTTACTGGTCATCTTGCTCATCTCTTTTCTGATCCTTTGGTTCACACTTGCTGCTCTGTGGGGCCAGAAAAGGCCATGGAGAGCATGGCAGTGATGTGAGCCTTGTGCATGTGGGCCTCCTGGCCCCTGTCCTGCCCTTTGTTCTGGGAGAAAATGGAGGAAAAGGGAGGCTGTTGGCTGAGCACTGTTGACCTCTCTCCCAGGAGATCTGAGGGTCAGTTTGGAAGGGGGATGGCTATCAGGGTAAGAGAAGCTAAGCCCACAAGGACCATGGACAGGTAGGTAAATGGAGACCATCGGGGAGAAGCTTGGAGGCTCTCCAAGCTAGTTGTCTAGCATGCATGAGGTCCTGGGTTTAGTCTCTAGGACTGAAAAATGAAAAGGTTAAATGGTTGATATCTTGCTTATGAAGATGGGCTCTAAGCCCATTGGAATGTTCCGAGTTTATATGAGGCTATTTTGAGTAATCATTTCCTTCCTTCCATTCTCCCTTCGTTTCTTTTTGACCATGCCTAATTGAACCCAGGCTGGCCTTAAACTTAGTAGGTAGTTGAGGATGACCTTGAATTCCTGATTCTCCTGCCTCTGTGATTATTGGCATGGCCAGCATGCCTGGTTTTATGTAGTGTTGGGAGACTGAACCATGCATGCCAGATGAGCACTCTCTTTACCAAGCCCTCCTAATCATCTCTTAAAATCATCTCAGGTACCAGGCACTGCAATGAACATTTAGTCCAGAGCTTAAAGGTCCTTTGCCCAATGATGATGTGTGCTCACAGTAAAGATCAGAACTCAGACATACTAGGAAGACCACTCAGACCCCTTGGCCCTTCTCTGCAAGTTTCCTCTTTAGGCATAAATTTCCAGGTTGTCTGAGCAGTGGTCTGGTGGAAGTTTTCTTGGGGGCTCAAATCCAGAATCTCTCCTCTTGCACCCAAGCCTTGAGGAGCAGCTCTGTAGAATCAAGACTGCCAGGGTAAGGCTCCAGGGGCCTGGAAAAAAGGAAG
This sequence comes from Apodemus agrarius, assembly GCA_964023405.1. Classification (NCBI taxonomy): domain Eukaryota; kingdom Metazoa; phylum Chordata; class Mammalia; order Rodentia; family Muridae; genus Apodemus; species Apodemus agrarius. The sequence goes on along the minus strand of OZ030017.1, from coordinate 1,918,512 downwards.
AATTTATCCAAGGTGGCCCATGGAGGGGTAGTCTAGGACAGGGGTAGTCAGACCACAATGCTCCCCAGAGGCAAGAAGCACTTACGGAGGCTCAACCTATACCTTTTACCAAATTGGCAAGTGACTGTTCAGGATGGGAACACTGACTTTAGTGCAACACTCCTGAGGCTGAATGGTCCCCACCATGAAAATGCTGACAGAGAGTGCTCTCCACCACGAAAATGCTGCAGGAAAATGCTCGCCATCAGGAAAATGCTGACAGAGAGTGCTTGCCACTGTGAAAATGCTGAAGGAGGAAACAGAGTTGTGGAGAAGAGACAGAGCTTTGGTTCAGAGCCCAGATCTGCAGTTTTCTAGCTGGGCGGTACTTTTAATCTGCTTAGGTTTTAATTTTTATTTTGTAAAAGTGAGATGATATTTTTATTCTGTGAGCTGTTAGGTAAAGATAGTACATTGCTAGGGTCTGACACCGGGAAGGTGCCAAGTATGAATCTTTCTTACATAGTTTTTATTCAACTTATTGTGATTCAAACAATAAATACATGGAGTGACTTTTCCTGGTAAGTTCTTCCATCCTGATAGTCAAAACTTTGTAATTCCAGTCTTCACAGATACTTTCCTTAGATAAGTTTTTGAAAAGTCACTTCTGCTTACACCTGGGCAGAAATTAACATCTCTCTCACTCAACAGGTCTGGGGGACATGGGGAGGTCAGATGTATGGGGGAACGTGAAAGACAGCCCAGCTCTGCTCCAGCAGACAGTGGGACCAACTTCCTGCAAGAACCTACGGAAGCCACTGAGCAGGTGCAGCAGTCAGGTCCTCGTTGGGAAATGTTGGTCTTGTAGGCCTCCTGGTTGCTTGTCTAGATAAATGGTGACCTGAGCATCCTGGAAGACTGCCCTGACCCGTGTGTGTGTGTGTGTGTGTGTGTGTGTGTGTGTGTGTGTGTATGTGTGTGTGTATGTATGTATGTGATAGAGAGATATGATCTGCTACACATGAGGAATAAGAGGGTCATCTTGTTGTGGAGCAGTTCAGCTTCCCAATGTAGGCAGATACTAAAAGAATCAGTTCGAAGGGGGCTTGTCATAAAGAGTCTAGGGTAGAAAGGGCAGGATCTCGGAAGGCAGACGTCAGGATTCACAGCCCCATAGTAGCCTTGACATGACCCCCTAGAGTGGTTTCATAGAGCAGGTGTAGCCCAGGGTATAGCTGGGTGGTGGGTCCTAGAACTCTAGGTAATTAATTCCTCATGGTACTGGGTACTTCAATGCCAGAAACCAAGCTCAGTTCTCAGGAGCACTGAACTTTCAAATCCCCAACCTAGTGATGAAGGACTAGACATCTTCATCACTGGGGGAATGAGATATCGCAATGACTCCCTAGACCTTCTTCCTAGGGGATTTATATATTTGGAGACAAAGACTCTGAATCATGCATGTGGGGTAGAGACTGTGTGGTTCCATGCTGAGACAGTGCTGTTCCATGGCATTCGGTGTATGATTCATTTGACCCAGAGAATAAAACCTGGGTGAAAAATAACAAAACATAAGCCCCCAAGGATTTGGCATAAAGCCTTGCAATCATTGGCTGGCCATAAATTAGCACCTATAATGAGAGAGAAAATTTACCCTGAATTTGGGACAGTCCGGGTTTGTATTTTGTTTTTTTCCCAATTGAGATTAAATATTTTCCATAAATCCCAACTATTTTAGGGCTGTAAAGATGATTAACCACCTGAAATGTAGCCCCCCTGGGACATAAGAAAAAATACCAAGCCATTTCTTAAACAAAGTCCATGAGTCGGGGCTAAGTTATGCTATCTCTGAAGGGTGAGGCTGTGCCTTCCCAACCGAGGTCAGAAGGAAATGGACAGAAAGGAAATCAATTGGAAAATGACTCTCATGCTTGAATCGTTATTTTCTTCTTCCACCAGAAACCTGCTATAGGTTTTTATAAGCGATAGTGAAGTGATTAAAAATGGACTAAAATCTTGAAACAGAGTTTGGGGGAAGTAGCTAGAACAAGAAGGCCGTTGGCCCTTCATCATCCTGCCTCCTGGGTGTCCCTTTCCCCAAGTCTTTCATCCATCTTTTGAATGACTCAAGAGTTAGTGATCTATGATGCTAAAATATTTATATGGTGATCTGTCTTTTGAAGAGGGTTTGTGCCTAGCTCTGCAAACAGTCTGCCAGCCCTTCCCGAAAATACTGAGCCAAGCCACGGTGCCCAGAGTCCTGAGTGTTCTTCCCACCAGCCATAAATAGATATTTTACAGCTTGATATCCTTAGTCATAAACTAGTGATGAGGTAAAGTCAATAGTAATGACTGCCAGATCCTACTGTTTGATGTGTGAGGTTGGTGAGTAATGGTGAGCTACTTAGAAAGTGGGCACAGACATCTTGAGGATTGGCTTTATCAATCCCCCTTCCTGAGAGATTAACGTACTTAAAGTTCTAGATTAACAAGCTCAGACTTGAATCCTGGTTTCTTTCATCTTTTGAGTGTCCAAAGGTGATAGGAAGGATAACTGGGAAGTTTAAATGAACTCTGGAGGTGGCCAGCAGGGATTCTATCATCTTTCCGGGTATGCTTGTTGAGTGAACTGGGTTTACTTGATGTGTTGAAGTACCCCGTTACAGATGTGGCAGGACTGCAGATGCTATGGGGGTGGGGTTAGGAAGTATTATAGCCAGGACCTCACTTTGCAGCCTCTGACTCTGCAGAGTTGAGTCAATGAGGATCACAGCTGGAGTCTTCACAGCTTGGAAAGTAAGAAATTGCTCAATTTTCCCAGTGCCTATGGTTAGATGAATATCTGGAACCAGCTCTAAGGAAGACTGGTCCCAGAACTCAGGACTGGAGATGAGCAAACCCCCAAACTCAGGACAGGACATGTCCCAGAGCTTTGAAGCCTGGAAAAGCCCTTGTGGTGTCAGGGTCTTCTCTGAAGCTTAGAGAATTACCCATGATAGCAGGGTCCTTTCTGAATCTTGGATAAGCCTGGGTGGTGGCAGGGTCTCTCAGAAGCCTGGAGAAGTCCTTGTGTGGTATGGGATGAAGGAACAGCTAAGAATTCAGGTATCACTCTCTAAGAACAAGTTTTTCTTCAGATCCCGTCTTCCTCTCTCTGATTTTGAGTTCAGCTCTGCTTCTCCAAGAGATATTCTCTGTATCTCCTTAATCTGGTGGCCCATGGCTTGGGGGCTCCTGGAAGGGGACAGTCTTGGATCATGACTGATTCCTGCTGCCAGATCCTAAATACTAGTAGTTCAGTGTAATCTTTGTCCTGAGCTCAGTCCTTTCTCTCCTTCCCCACCACCAGCTTTTCCTGCTACTACTGTGGCACAATTCATGGCCGGGGTCAGGAATCCCAATCTTACTTTAGAGGAAATATACCCTATACTTCCTCCACAGCCAGGCCAGTGTTCTGAACCCCTGTTTACTCCAGTGCAAGGTCCTCAGCCCACCCTTACCCATTCATTCCCTTTCTGCCTCTCTGATCCATCAAGGAAAGCCCTATTCTTAGAGTGTCTGCAATCTTGCTAGGTAAGAAAGGATATGAACAAAATGTGTATGTGCACCCAGACAAGAAAGAATGCTGAGGTCAGAAAAGGCTCCACTGGGTACCAGGCAGAGTTTAGACATGGAAGATGAGCTGTAGGCCTCTGGTTCCCTACCCTGGCTACACATACTTATTCAGGAGAAATGGGTCCAAAGATACCCAGATCCTATGGCTCCTCTGTAAGAGTCAGCATACCCCCCCTCCCCTGGAAACTAGGAGGATGGGAAGGTCACAGTCCCCTCTAAATGGCCATTAGAGTGATTAGATAGGAAAGCAGTTATTGACCAACAGATATTAAATCTTGGCTGCCTGTCCACATTGGTAATGATCATAATGAAATCCACTCTCCTGCCTAATGGATGTGGATAAAGTCTTGGAAAATGAAGAGAGAAAGCAGGCTATTTGACAGGGAGTTAGAAATGGAATCCATCAGGAGAAGGTGTCAGATGTTAAAAAAGGCTGCAGGTAGTTAAGGGAATGGGAGAGCTGTGTGGTGGGAAGTGACAGGCATCAAGTCCCCTTTACTGGAAGCAGCAATGCAGGGATTTTGAACCTGGAGCCCAAGTACGAGATGTGGGTAGAACATCAGTGAACTGCATGCCAGGTCCATTCCTATCTGAAGATTTGTGTTAAAGGCCCCAGACTTAGGACTCATGGATCTCAGAGTGCATTCAGAAGCTATTCCTTAATTCCTCTCTCCACCAGGGCCAGCATTGACTCCCATATCTTATTAGAGTCCCTAGCTGGGTAGACATGTAGTTCTGGGTAGGAGGCCATACCCACCTCTGCAATTACAGCGGGGTTTGCTGCCAGCCCACCATCCGTTTGCTGGGAAGGGATAATGATTATACCCATAGCCTGTAGCTCTTGCACAGAGTTCTAAGATCTCTGCCAGGATGGACCCAGTGATACTGATGAGATCTTACTCTTTATACATTGACCCCAAGTCTGTAACCCAGCCCTGACTTCTCTTGTGTCTATCACAGATACTTACAATTTTAGAATGTATTATTTTTTAGGTGTCCTGGCATCTGATCTCTTTTCTGATCCAAAATCTTGCTTGACTCAGCTGTGAGAAGTCCCATTCTCCATGACTCATCCTCTAAGACAAGAATAGGATGCATAAATAGACCCCACCAGCCAGATAGAACCTAGGACCGATTTGGGAGCCGGTTTCTGAAGCCTTGGAGATAGGACCCAGGCTCCTGGCACTGTGGTCCTTAGTGGCCAGCACTCAGCAGCAGTTTCGATGGCATCCTCACAGAAGTTTCTGATGTGGGGTAGGGGTAAATTTGCCTCCACGTCCTGCTGCACAGCCTCTCACACCCTTGGAGGTCCTACAGATAACCGAGTGTCCTTTCAATTTGAATACCTTTTTATTCAAACCACTGAGAATGTACCTTTCAGTTAGGGAGACAGAACCCACACCAGGCTTTTAGTCAATCTTATAGAACTTGGATGTGGAAGGGTTAGAATGATGGGAAAGTAGAAAGCTAAATGGGGAAGGGTGAGGCTACTCAAAGGCAGGTGATTGCAAGTCGCTGCTACTAACCCTAAACAGAGCCAATGTGGGTGGTGTTCTCAGAAGAGGGAGCTAACCCACACAAATGGTGGGAGATGGAGCTAAGAGGACTGGCTGGTCAGAGGCATGGCCTGAGGCAAAGCAAGAAAGGACATATTACTGTGACTTCCTTCTCTCTCCACCCACCCAAAGGCTCCCAAGCATATCAGGGGCAGAAAAGAGAACGTGGGACAGTAAGTCCCTAAACTCTGAGATGTTGCTACTTTCCAGTTAAAACCATTGCTGATCAGGAACTGAAAGACAAAGTCTCCACATGAATGTCCAGAATGCCAGGATACCTGCTTAAGTTTGTAACTACAGGAACACAGACAGTATCACAGTAGACTGCTTCTCAGTACTGCTTACACCTGTGGTGGCTGTGGCCTGCTTAGTTCATGGATTCACACATAATTCAGTTTCTCTTTCAGCCTGGGATCCAGGGAGTCAGCCTCCTTTATGTCAGGGTATTAGCAACAGCCACCTCCTTCTGTAGACTTCCAAACTGACCATTCTTTCTAGACTTGTCTTAGAACCTTGACCTTGAGGCTTTTGTATTGCCCGCCTCATTATGGAATGAACTACAGAAGGTTTCAAGTCAATAGGTCAGTGAGGGGTACCAGAGACTAGCAGAGGAAGAGGGCCTACAAATTGGAAGAGGCACAAACCCTCATTTGTTCCTTTAAAGCCACCTGCACCCTGTAAGAGAGGTGAAAACAGCCTGTCCGTAGCAAAAGAACCCAACTCCATAGTTTGTTACCCTGAGCCCTCAGCTTCCCAACACCTTTTCCTTCTTGCATTTTTGCTATAAATTGACATTATAACCTGCGTTTTGTTTTTCTTTTTGATGCCTCTAATATTTAACATAGTCTACTATCAATATGCTGACATCAAATGAATGAGTAAATACGGCAACAGAGGGAAGAATAAAGGTTACTATGGCAACCAATGGAACTAGGACCCTCTACTGTGGGACCTTGTGGAGCAACTGTCTGCTAACTCACTGTTCTTTATATGGCTGTCCCCGAGAGGGCATGGCTGTGCATCTCACAGCTCTTCCTGACGTGGAGAGGGAAGCTTGGGCGTTCTGGCTGTAGATGCTTTGATGGCAGAGGCTCTTCTTCCCTTCTGTGTGGCGTGGGCTGGGGGCTGGGGATGGCATTGTGTCAGGCTGCACCTGCCCTTCTGTCCTTTCTCCCTCATCTTCCCTTCTCAGCACTGGTCAAGTCTGGCATGACCAGTTCTCCCAGAGAGACTTAGACAGAGAGGCTTTGCTGGAAACAATTACCCTAAAGCCAAACTCATTCATTTCTAATATGGCAAAAGAAAATAAAAGCAAGGGTGATCTCATTCATAAATTATGTCTGTTCTATGACTTTCTGCCAAGCAAGTGAGTGACTGTTCCTGTGATAAAGAGTATTCCAGAGGCCAGAGACTCGGAAACGAATGAACATATATCGAGTGCCTTTCCTTTGCCTCTACCTGCTTTTGAAAACACACACACACACACACACACACACACACACACACACACACACACACTATGAGCACACAAACATGTAATTCACACCTACAAACACATGGGCACAGATATATGTGCTCATTCCTTCTGTCCCCCCACCGCCTGGGGAACTCTCTTGCCAGCCCCAAGGCCTCCTTCTTCCTGTTAATTTAGATTTGTTATGTCCAGGGTCTATTTTGGCTGATGCTACTCTGACAGTCTCCCGTTAGAGGGCTTGGTAAAATTCCAGGAAGCTGGAGCAGACCGGAGCATGGAAGCTGGAGAGTAACGTAGATGACATCTAGGATGAATGATAGCGGAGCCTGCAGCCCTCAGAACATCTCCTTAGGGGGATCTGTCATCGCAGCTCCTGGGTGGCCTGCTTTCTTCTCCAGAGGAGGTAAACGAAGCACATGACCGTGCTGCCACTGCCGTGAATAATGTCTTGTTTTCCCCAACAGTCATGCTCTCAGCTATAAAACTGGAAACCCCTGGAGTCAGTCATGGGGGGAAGTGGGTTGTGCAGGTGCCAGAGGTTCCCAGGGACCCCAGCTCACAGTGTTTGACTACTTGAAAACACACATAGACTACTTGTTATAATATAGTTGGCTCCAGTAAGCAGTGTTAGTAAACTGGTGCCAGGCCCAGTCCGCGAGAAGTGTGCATTTTTGGGGAAATTCACTAAACTGTTCCTTTGTCTCTACACTTAGTGTTCAGGATCGTATGTGAGTGTATTTGCTTGCCTAGCAGCCGCTGCATTCCTCAGCGCCTCTTCTCCCCACCCTTTCCACTCCATCCTGCCCTCTCCCTTTCTCTCCCTTTCTTTTCCCTTCTTCTTCATCCTCTTCACCTTTTTCTATCCCTCCCTTCATCTTTCTCCAGGCTTCTTTTCCTGTTTCTCAATCCCAGCCTCAGTCTCTCTCTTCCTCTAGCTGTCTCTGCTTAGGTTTCTCAGTCTTCCTTCTCAGCCTGGCTCTTGTTTACTTACTGGGCTGTGTTGAATTGTGTCCCCCCCCAACATACACCCAAAAAAAAACCCAAAAACCAAAAAATCTCATGTCCCATGAAGAACCACACAATGAAATCCTACTTAGAAATGGAATCAGGCAGCTTTATTTAGTTTAAGTCATAATGGAGTACGGTGTGGGGTTCATTGATGGCGACACCGTCCTAGGAGAGTGACTAGGGAAAACACATGACCCTGGACACAGAGGCTAGAGGTCTGAGAGCACCAATGAATGTCGCTTACTATGTGGTCTTAGGGAGAAACCAGGGAGGACTCAGCTGTGGAGCCATTGGAAGAAGGAACTCAGCCAACATTTTGACCTTTGTGTCCAGTCTTTTGCTTTGTGGAATTTGTTACATTTGTCCTTTCCTCATTAGGTTTTCATGACCTTCTCTTTCCAGTCTAGAGCCAGTCTGAAGATGTGGATCCTGGTCCTCACTGGGGATGCTGTGACTTTAGGTAACTGGCTGCTTTGCTGTCTCTTCCAAGCTCATATCCATTGGGCTCCCTGGATGGTTCTCTCAGACTTGCCAGAGTCAAGGATCATGAACAGCAGCAGCAGCAGCAGCAGCAGCAGCAACAACAACAACAACAATGGCTGAGGTGTCTCATTATGCAGCAGACAATAGATTATCAGCATTCAGAAGAATGAATCAAGGCCCCGAGCCTCAGCGGGCTTCAAGGTTTGCAAAGAGAAACCTTAGCTGGGGTGGGAGCAGTTGTGTTCGTAGCCCTGTGTTCATATGTTCATATGTGTGTGAATCCAAGAAAGGATTTGTCTACGGCTTAAGCATATTCTAGGTAAGCATATGCTGGGGAAGTCGCTGCCTTCTTTCTCCCCACCCCAGTTCTCTGTGTATTTCCCACTTCCGTAGTCTTTCCTTTCATCGCGGAGCTATGGAAACACGCTCAGTCTTCAGCTCCCCACTGCAGGGAAGCAGGCCCTTTGGCTTCCCCACTTTAAGACCCATTCATGTCTCTGTCTTCCCACCCTGAGTGTGATTAGGGTGAAGGAAAGCTCATAAAAAAGAAAATCAAACTTCGGGTAATTACCACCCATAATTTGTTTATCTTTTAGAAGCTGGTATCGGAGGGACATTACTCACGGCGAGATCCTGGCAAAGGCAGACACATCATTTATACTGAAGTGTATTATCTGCCGTGATATTTATGATAAAATGAGTTTGCCAGCCATCGTCTATCAGGCCATAAACATCTTACTCAGGCTTGAAAAATTGCTTTTAACATGATCTTGTTGCAAGATTAGGGCAGATGTGTCTTGAGTGATTTTCTTACCTCTGCTGCTCTGGGGGTGGAGTTGTACTGGATATGTCCCCTGGTGGAAACACCACCATCCCTTGCCCTCCTAATACCCCTGCCCTCAGTCCAAGGAAACGTCAAGGTCAGAGTCTGTTTACTCCTCAAGTTCATGCTCCCTGTGTGGCCTGGCATTGCTTGAAACAGTAGAGCCGGTCACATTGGGGCATGCCTAGCTTCAGGGATCAGGACTCCACACATTCCTATGAAAAGTATCAAATACTATCCCTGAGGTAATTTCTTCATTTCAACCTCTATCCCATCATGCATTTCAACCTCTGTCCCATCATGCATTTCAACCTCTGTCCCATCATGCATTTCAACCTCTGTCCCATCATGCATTTGCTCATCTGTTCCACAAACACTGTTTATGGAGAACTGTTATGCGCAAATACCAGGGAGTATGAACTAAAATGAGAGGTAAGATGTGGCTTCTCCCTTTACAGACCTGGCAGTTCTTCTTTGAAGGCAAGAGGGAAATAACTGGCCAGAGAGAAAAAACAAAGCTGTGAATATAGGGCTATGTGATTTGAGAACCAGATGCTTCTAGCTGGAGGCATGGGCAGGGAGCAGGTATCTGAATAGGGTTGAATTAGATTTCCGTCCATCAAACTATGTAATTAATATTCATTAGCATTAATATGAATAGTGCTAATTAGCATTATTATTTTGCAAGTAAATTAAATCAAAGCTAATCTAGATTTAAGCAGCCTGTACTACCCCACAGAATTTCTCAGGGCCCATCACAGAACCTAGGCCCTTCCTTCAGAGCTCCCTGACTGTGTGGCTCCCTGTCCATGACTCTTTTCTGAACAAACCTTCACCTTATAGAAAATATTTCATACACCATGCTGTATGTAGGAAGCTCAGCCTCTGATCTGAGTAGCTGTAACCAGGGAACTCTCTCCAGCAACACAGCTGCTGAGACCTCTCTGGCCAGGGGCAGCAGTTACCCAGGACACAGGGAGGGCAGTTCCTCTGACCAGGAACCTCTGGGAAGATGAATGGGCAAACATGGGATGTATGTGGTTGTGATCAGGAAGAACATTTCAGAATAGGGAGCTCAGGGCTGAAGGACTTTTCACTAGAATGCTCAGCCTTGGATCTCACCCATTCTGCACGTTTGGTATGGTCTCTGGTTCCCCTCTAGATGGTCTTAGGTATGTGGAAGTGTTTGCATATGAGCACATGTGTGGGCATGGATGTGTGGACAGTGTGAGTCTGATGGTTAGTATTGATCATCTGTGTTATAGAATCTAGAAGAACCTGGGATTTGGGCCTCTGGACATGTCTGTGATGTGAGGGGTTATCCTGATTGAACTAATTGAGGTGGAATAGCCCATCTACTTTGAATGACATCATTCCCTGGGCCAAGACCCAGGACTGTGCACATGGAGAAAGGAATCTGGGTAGGATCCTGGGCTGTACACATGGTGAAAGGTGAAAGGGATCTGCCTTTAACTGCTTCTTGACTGAGGATGCAATATGTACAACTCCCTCAAGTACTTTCTTCTTCTTCTTCTTCTTCTTCTTCTTCTTCTTCTTCTTCTTCTTCTTCTTCTTCTTCTTCTGCGGCTTTCCTACCAAAATGGGCAGGGATGAAAAACCAACTGCAAAAATAAGCTTTTTGTCCCTTAAACTGCTTTGGTCAGAGTGTTTTATCACAGCAACAGGAAGAGATGTGGAGACAATGATCATATAGGTGATTTGTGAGCATGCCTCAGTTGGCCTGACCTCTGCGCTGGGCTGTCCTCTGAACTGGGCTGTCCTCTGTGCTGGGCTGACCTCTGTGCTGGGTTGTCTTCTGAGCTGGGCTAGCCTCTGTGCTGGGCTGTCCTGTGTGCTGGGCTGGCCTCTGTGCTGGGCTGACCTCTGTGCTGGGCTGTCCTCTGAGCTGGGCTGGCCTCTGTGCTGGGCTGACCTCTGCGCTGGGATGTCCTCTGAGCTGGGCTGTCCTCTGTGCTGGGCTGTCCTCTGAGCTGGGCTGTCCTCTGTGCTGGGCTGTCCTCTGTGCTGGGCTGTCCTCTGTGCTGGGCTGTCCTCTGTGCTGGGCTGTCCTCTGTGCTGGGCTGTCCTCTGTGCTGGGCTGGCCTCTGTGCTGGGCTGGCCTCTGTGCTGGGCTGGCCTCTGTGCTGGGCTGGCCTCTGTGCTAGGGTGTCCTCTGGACTGTGCTGGCCTCTGGGCTGCACTGGCCTCTGTGCTGGGCTGTAGGGTGAGACCGGCATAGGACAAGGCAGGCACCACCATCCTGCTGCCTCATAGAGGATCTCTTAGCAGAGATTCATGAGAGGAGGCTTTTGTCTTGTACAAGAGAAAAATCCCTGAAATGATTAAATGTCCTCTCTTTTGAGCACATCTTCAAGTGTGTCAGTCTGTACAATGGATCAGTGCCCAGCAACAGATGATCCCACCCTGTCAGCCATTTCTGCCTGGTCCTCACCTGTCCTCCTGGATCTCACTGTGGTGATCCCTCATGCAAATAGTCCTCCCTCTCTTTCTCATTCCCGCCTCTCTTTGCAGTCCCTTCTTCAGTCCATTCATTGGGGTCTCTTCCAGGCTCCCGAATGCACAGGCTGTCCCTGCCTTTTTAGAGGCCTTCTGAGGTCCTATGCATCCCAATGGCTTATGAGATGAACCTTTTCTCCCATGCAGGAGCAAATAGAAGCACCTGTCTTTCCAGGAGCGCCTGTGTCTCCAGAGAGGAGCTGTGTGGGAGGCAGAGGAGGTGAAGCGGCAGGTGTGTGCCGTTGAATAAAGAAAATGGTTGTGCTTCCAGGCTTGAAGTGTGGACTGTACTGAGGCGGCACAGACTTGTGGGGAGGGGCCTGCCTCTACTGCACGTATTTGGTGTGGCTTGACCAAATCCCCTATCTCACAGTTCCCACTGTTACATGAGGGAGGAAGCATATTAACCACGTTTCTGAGGCTTTAATAAAGGGGTCTACTCGTGCTTTGTTCCCACTATAGGAGGCTGACTGCATGCTTATCACGTCCCCCTGTATCCTGGCAGCAGAAGCCCTGACTTCTTATCAGCTGTAGTTCATTTGTAAATTATTAACCTTTCAAGAGCCAATATTTGCCTGAGGCCTTCCTACCAGCCCATCTGGAGCATTAGTGATGGGCTGGGAGGCTGGGAGGCTGGGAGGAGAAGGTGGCACAGGAGCTGGGTCAGGGGACTAGCGCCCTTGCTGTTGCTTGGTGGGAGGTGGGCACTGAATGTTTCTGGATCTGCAGACAGAATCTGACCAGAAGCAGCAGCAGCAATGCAGCCAGCTTTATCAGCCCAGACTGCGAGGCTGGCCACGGCAGAGTGGGTATCTTGATGCCTGTGATCATCAGACTGCCAGGAAGAGAGTTTTCAGGCACTTTGGGGGACAGAACAAAGCAGGATTTCCGGACAAGGGTCTGGGACCAACTCCAAGCTGTGTGGGCTCTGAATAAATGGAGACGTGACTGTCCCTTGTGTACAGTTAATCCGTTCATGGGTTTCTCTCATGAGAACCTTAAAAACAGGGCCTGTGGGGCTCAGGGTTGGCTCAGAGTTAAGAGGACTGGCTGCTTTTGCAAAGGACCCAGGTTTGATTCCCAGAGCTGACATGGGGACTCATAGCCATCTGTAGTTACAGATCAGAGATCTGACACCCTCTGTGGCCTTTCTGGGTACCAGGCATGCCCATGATTCCTACACATATATTCAGGCAAAATGCCAGTAGTTCTGAAATAACAAAACAGAATGAAACCCCACAAAAACAAACAAAAAGATCAGGATCTGTGACTTGGTATTTGTTACTTTTCTGTTGGTGTGATAAACACCAAGAAGATGTTATAGAAGGAGTTTATGTTGGTTTCAAATTCCAGAGGAATAAAGTTCACCATGGCAGGACAGCAGAACAGCAGGCGGGTATGGCAGCCTAAGCAGGAAGCTGAGCACTTTCATTCTCAGCCACAAGCAGAAAGCAGAAAGCAGAGCAAACTCTCAAAGCTTCTCTCTCAAAGCCACGCCTCTAACCTTCCCAAACAGCACAGCCAGCTGTCTGGCTGATCTGAGCTTTTTGTTTGTTTGGTTTTTATGGGGTTTCATTCTGTTTTGTTATTTCAGAGCTACTGGCATTTTGCCTGAATGTGTAGGAATCATGGGCATGCCTGGTACCCAGGAAGGCCACAGAGGGTGTCAGATCTCTCTGATCTGGAACTACAGATGGCTATGAGTCCCCATGTCAGCTCTGGGAATCAAACCTGGGTCCTTTGCAAGAGCAGCCAGTCCTCTGGGACAGAATGGTCAAATCCTTCAGCATTTGGGGGATATTTCTCATCCAAACCACCACAGGCTTTCTCTCAGAATGTCAGACCTTCAAGCCCAGGCTTCCTGGGCTCTACTCCCCATCTCTTTGTCTTCATGTACAATTCATAAAACAACTATTGGTTTGAAATAAAAAGCAGTTAACGTCCCCTAAAACAATGGGTAGCTGTACTGGCTGGTTTTGTGTATCAACTTGACACAGGCTGGAGTTATCATAGAGAAAGGAACTTCAGTTGGGGAAATACCTCCATGAGATCCAGCTGTGGGGCATTTTCTCAATTAGTGATAGTGGGGGGGGGGCCTTGTGGATGGTGCCATCCCTGGGCTGGTAGTCTTGGGTTCCATAAGAAAGCAGGCTGAGCAAGCCAGGGGAAGCAAGCCAGTAAGAAACATCCCTCCATGGCCTCTGCATCAGCTCCTGCTTCCTGACCTGCTTGAGTTCCAGTCCTGACTTCCTTTGGTAATGAACAGCTGTGTGGAAGTGTAAGCTGAATAAACCCTTTCCTCCCCAACTTGCTTCTTGGTCATGATGTTTGTACAGGAATAGAAACCCTGACTAAGACAAATTGGTACCAGCGTAGTGGGGTATTCCTGTGACAACCTGACCATGTTTTGAGGAGGACTGTGGAAGGACTTTAGAACTTTGGGCTAGATGTTCCATTCAGTGTTAAGACCTCTGTGAGACATTGTGTAGGAGCTTGGAAGATTATGTTGAGAACAGTGCAGAAAATGAAGGCTTGACTTGTGAAATTTCAGAGGGAAGATTAAAGACTCTTATCAGGGCCATGAAGATTTTGTGGTTTTGGTTAGCTGGGGCTGAAGAATCAGCTGGGATTAACAAGATACCAAAACCACTAAAGCAAGCCTTTGTGTTACTGGGACTATTGATGCTGGTTAGCTGGAGCTAAGAAATTAGCGGTGATTAAGAAGAAACCAGCATCACTGAGGTGAAATCTTCTGGGAAGTGTTTTCTGAGAGCTCAGAGAGTGTGTTCCAGATAGCCAAGGTTGTACCTCGTGCTGTAGCGGGACTTGGTACTGTGTAAGAGTCACCCAGATGGTACTGGTTTTGAAGGCATGAAGGGGTCATGCAAAGCAGCTGAGGCTTGGCACTGTGAGAGGCTGCAGAAGGCCATTGGTGAAGGTGCAGCCTCAGTTGCAATTGATGGCCCAGGACTGAAGGGGTCATGCAAAAGAGTTGAGGCTTGGCACCATGAAGAATGCCTAGGAGAGGCTATTGATGAAGCCTAGTTACAGTGGAAGATAGCAGTGTTTTGGAGATGCCAGTATCATGAGATGACCACCAAGGACAGCAACAGCAGTGGAGTACAGGCAGCTGGAGTCTAGAAGACCATGTGTGTGCTACAAAGGGCAGAGCTGGAGAAGTGACTCAAGCCCTTGGAGGAGCCCAGAAGATCATGAGTTGGATCCTAGACATTGAACCATTGGAGTTTGAGTTTTGCTTTTGATTGTGACTGTGCCCTGATATTTTTTCCTCTTGAAGGAAGAAAGTATTTTAGTGGAGCCCAGAGTTAAGAGACTTTGAATTTTTAAAAGACTTTGAATTTTAAGATATTGGACATTTAAAAGGGATTGAACTTTAATATGTAAAGACTGTGGGACTTTTAACGTTATTTAGATCTTGGAGATGAATAAAAAAGGGTTGAGGCTTAATAGTGATATGTTGGTGTGTCAAGTTGACAAGGGGTCAATGTACTGATTGGTTTTGTGTGTCAACTTGACACAAGCTGGTGTTGTCACAGAGAAAGGAGCTTCAGTTGGGGAAATGCCTCCATGAGATCCAGCTGTGGGGCATTTTCTCAATTAGTGATCAACTGGGGAGGGCCCCTTGTGGGTGGTGCCATCCCTGGGCTGGTGGTCTTGGGTTCCATAAGAAAGTAGGCTGAGCAAGCCAGGGGAAGCAAGCCAGTAAGAAACATCCCTCCATGGCCTCTGCATCAGCTCCTGCTTCCTGACCTGCTTGAGTTCCAGTCCTGACTTCCTTTGGTAATGAACAGCTGTGTGGAAGTGTAAGCTGAATAAACCCTTTCCTCCCCAACTTGCTTCTTGGTCATGATGTTTGTGCAGGAATAGAAACCCTGACTAAGACAGTAGCCATACTGGGAAGACCATGAGGTAAGGGAACCAGAGTCCTTGACGATGGCACACTTGAGTCTCGGTCGCAGCGCTTCATCACGACTTGCACCTCCAGGACATTTCTTAGTCCTGAGACCCGACTTCTTCCTTTGTAATCTCCCTCAGCCACAGTGAGGACTCAGGAGCTGAAAGGGATGTTGTCCTGGTTACTGAGACTGAAGAACAAGATACCAGAACTACTAAAGTGAAACCTTTGCTTTGCTGGGATGCTTGAGGCTGGTGAGCTGAAGCTGAGAAATTAGTGCTGATTAACAAGAGTCCAGCATCACTGAGGTAAAATCTTCTGGAAAGTATTTCCTGGAAGCACACAGAAGATGGTTCCAGAGTCAGCTAAGGCTGTCATGCTGCCAGCCAAACTTGGTAGTTAAAGTGGTAATCAGTTTGAAAGCATGAAGGGGTCATGGAGAACAGTTGAGGCTTGGCCAGGAGAGTCCACTGGGGAAGCTGCAGTCTCAGGAGCAGTTGAAGGCCTGAGATTTAAGGGGTCAATATAAAGACGTTGAGGTGTGGCACCACGAAGAGAGCCTATGGGAGACTACTAATGAATATGCAGCCTGATTGCAGCAGAGGACGCCAGCATTTTGGAAATGCCAGTGCTATGGGATGACCACCAAGGACAGCAGCAGCAGTGGAGTGAGCTAGAAAACCAGCTGTGTGTGCTGCGAGGGAGGAGCTGGAGAAGTGACCCAAACCCTTTGGAGGAGCCCAGAAGTTCATGAGTAGATCCCAGACATTGGTTGGTCCTTGAATTATTTATGTAGTTGGAATTTGGTTTTGCTTTGTTCAGATTATGAATGTGCCCTGGCTCTTCCCTTTTGAAGTAGGGAAGTATTTAACTTCATTTTGATTTTTTAAAAATAGGAACTCATAGCTAATCGACTTCAAACTTTTAAAAAGAGAAATTTTGCATTTTTTTTTTTTTAGAGATTGAATGTGCTAAAGGAACTGAACTTTAAATGTGTTTGACCCTCATAATCATCACCATCATGAGGACTAAGCAGGAAGGGGACCTTGGGGACCTTGTACATGTTCAGCATGTAATACACACTTAAAGAAGAAAGCTGGGGGTGGTGATACTTGCACTCGCTCAGCATGCACAAAGCCCTGACCATGATCTACACTGCATAAGCCAGATGAGACCACACATGCCTATGATTCCAAAATGGGAGCAGGGAGATCAGAAATTCAGGGTCATTCTTGGCACCATAGTGAGCTCAGGGCCAGCCTGGGCAGCAGGAGACCTTGTCTCAGAGGGAACAAAAAGAGACACTTGGTTTTATTTAAACAATAATTACAGTTAGAAATGATATATGAAAAAGCTAAACCCTATATAAAAAAAGATCTGTGAGTTGTGTGTGCCGGTGGTAGAAGCCACGGTGCTAGGCTTTGTGGGTATTGATGTCACATTAGTTACTATGCCAGGGATTTACAGAATTATTTTCCTCCTTAAGAAAAGAAACTCTTACAGACAAGTCACCAAAGTCCAGAGAGATCATGTATCTCTCCCGTGGTTATTTGAAGAAGCCAGGAAAAGCTAAGATTTAGCCTAGGTGATCCAGGATCCTGCAACCTGCTTCCCTCTGCCTTTTAGAACACACCTTTAAACACATAAAAACAAAGGGACATGGGTACACTCTTTAGAAAGCCTGGCTGTTCTGACCCTCCCTGGTGCATCTGGAGACACCTTATCTTGGCTCAGGTTGGGCTTTTCCATTGTCAAAAGGAATATGGCCTGGAACACTCAGCAGGCCAATGTGAATGCACAGTAAGCACCAAGCATCATGATTGTCACTTACAACATGGACGAGGTTGGGGGTGGTGTGGTGACTGTTAGCTTAAGGAGAGGTGAAGGCAGACACTTGCGTGGGCTGGGGGATGGAAGTACAAGAGGAAGTTGGGGACCAGGACTTGAAAAGAAGATGCTTGAACTAAATGCCAGGGGTGAAAGCACAGCAGAATGGTGGGAATAGGGTTCAGGAAGACAGGCAGCGGGAGGGAGGAGAGAAGCCACTGCAGAAAGGGATTGCATGGGATGCTGAGGGAACTGTGGGCCGCGTAGAGTCACTAAGATGGACACGAAGTACAGAAGTGGGTAGATGGTAAATGAAGGGCAGGGCTGGGGCTCCAAAGTCCTTGAATACATGTCTGGGAGTTTGGACTATCTTCTACCCAGTGTTGGTAGAAGAATGATGGAAGACAGGCTGGAGGGGGTGAGGAGGCTTCTGGGTGGTGCCTGCCATCCAAAGGGAAAGGTAATGGTGGTGGTACTGATGCTGGAGATGATGCTGGAGATGATGAGGATGTAGACAGCAATCCAGGAGACATTTGGGTCTGAACCTTTGGAACTTTCTGGCCGGAGGTATGGTTAGGGTAGGAGAGAGGATGGAAGATAGCTCTCAAAAGTTTTCTCTTAGACACCTATGACTAAGATGGCACAATGAACAAAGCACTCAAAGGAAAGAAAGGCTGGTGATGAGAAGGTTTGTGGGGTGCTGCGCACATAGGATGGAGGTTAGAGGGATGCTGTGCACATAGGATGGAGGTTAGAGGGATGCTGTGCACATGGGTGAAGGTTAGAGGGATGCTGTGCACATGGGTGAAGGTTAGAGGGATGCTGTGCACATAGGATGGAGGTTAGAGGGAAGCTGTGCACATAGGATGGAGGTTAGAGGGATGCTGTGTACATGGGTGAAGGTTAGAGGGATGCTGTGCACATGAGGGAAACGTTAGAGGGATGCTGTGCACATGAGGTGGAGGTTAATTGGAAGAATTCTGTGCACATGAGGGAAAGGTTAGAGGGATGCTGTGCACATGAGGTGAAGGTTAGTGAGATGCTGTTCATATGGGGTGAATATTGGTCAGAGGGATGCTGTGTCTCCCTACTCTAACCCTCTATATGCATGTACCATGTACTAGATCTTAAGTGTCTCTCAATGGACCAGCTATCAAAGGCTTCCCTTTAAGAGGCCAGGCCTAGCTGGGAGTCCTGTGGTCATTGGAGGCACACCTTTGAAAAGGATTGTAGATTTCTTTCTTTATAAGTTGGTTTTTCTCAGGCATTTTGTTATAGTAATAGGAAGCTAGCACAACATATCACAGGAGAGTGTGTTACCGAGGGCAGCATTTCTTAACCCTTTCTGCCCTGAACCCTTTTCACCTGAAAAATTTCAACATGACCCAAGTATATTTGTATATAAGTATATAAACCAAGCATCTGTGATTTTATAAAGAGATTTTTTTCTAAAAAAGAAAAAAGAAAATGAAATCCTAGCTAATACAATAAAACAAAACAAAAATAAATAAATAAATAAGTGAAACCTTATTGGGAAACAACACTTTTTTGTAGAGAAAAAGATTCCTCTTTAAAAATTTTGGAATATTTATAATTTTATCATTTATTAACAATGAAAGAAAATTTCATATTAATGGGGCTGAAGTGCTTGTTTAATTTTACATAAAGAATTGAATCCTGGCAGAATATTCAATACTGCAGGATGGAGAGCATAATTCAACATTTTACAGGGTTGATCTATACTTTTTGATTTTATGACCATCAATATTGAGAATGTTGCTTTTCATAAATGCCTAGTGCAAAATGGCAGAACTATGTTAAAGGCCATTTCAGAAATTGTGGAAAGTATATCCTAATCCCAAGTCAGAAAGCAATCTATTTTTTTTTTTTGTAAAGAGAACAGCAAGTTTTGAAACAAAACATTCTGACACAATAAATTCGAATGCATACTAGATACATGCTGGGGAAGGATGGCAGGAGACAATCTGGGTTTTGTTCTCTATCGTAAGCCACAGCCTTCCATAAGAACAGGCAGCGATCTAAGTATGATAGAAGCACTGCTGTTCTTAACATCCATCCATCTTGTAGTGTCTTGGGAGGTGCTCCTTAGCACTGAAGTATGTAGAGCAAAGTGAATGTCAGAAGTAAGGAGGAAGTGCAGTCCTGTGGTGTGACATGGGTGGGCACAGTCGGATGCATTATGCACTTGATTTGAATTGATTTTTGATTGTTTAGAAATATTTTACTGTTGCCATTTTTTTCAGCATCCACATTGAGTTATCTGACCCCATGCCAGGTCATGCATGACCCTTAGCTGAAGAAGCTGGGATGTAGAAAACCTAACAGTCCTGCATTCCAGCCCCACCATGGCTCCCATCTCTGAGCTTTTACACTTTACTCACCCAGTGAATCCCCACTTAGCATCTGAAATACAGCTCAGTATTGGGAAATGAACATCCCACAAAGGCCCACAAATTCCACTGTCCTCAGGAAAGATATGCCTGCTGGCTTGACATCTCTGAGATCACACCAGCAGGCCCTCTGTGAGTGGCAGAGTTTTCTTTTTCTCTTCCTCCTTCTGCCCTTTTCTAGGTTTTAAGAAAAGTCTGGGGCTTTCAAACCTAAGGATGGACCCTTTGAATTCAAACACTTCCCTCCAATGGGGTTCTGCAGGGGCAACAAGACAGCATTCCTGCATGTGGGGGGCTTCTCAGCCATTGCACTGCTATTTGCCCTGTTTTATTGGAAATCAATCTCACGCTCAACATGAAAAACCTAAAAGGAGGACACTGTTTAGGCTCATCATCTCTGAGATCAATGCCTGCAATGGTGGAACCAAGAAATAGATTGAAAATGGGAGGGAAAAGGAGAAATAGAAAGAGGGAGAGAAGAGGAGGCAGCATTGGAGGAGAAAGGAGAAGCAAAATAAAACAAAACAACAACAAATCAAAGAAGGGAGCTTGGGAGATGACTCAGTGCCTAAGACTGAAGCCCAGGTCCCCAGACCCATGTAGATGCTTGTTAGGTACGGCTTCACACCTGTAATTCCAACTTCAGAAAGGCAAAAAGCAGAGACAGGAGATCTTTAGAACAAGGTAGCTAGTGAGCTAGCCATATTGGCAAGCTCTGTGCTTGACTGAGAGCCCTTGCCTTCATGAATATGGTGGAGGACAGATGAAGGGTGATTCCTGACACAACCTTTGGCTTCTACATGTGCATGCACACATGTGCCTGTTGTACATATCAAAAAATGCACTCGTGCACATGCACACATGTACACTTGCATGCACACATGTGCACACACACATATGAAAATGGGAAAAGAAAAGAAAGGAAGGATTTGTTGAATATGAACTATTCATATTCTGCAGGTCACTCCACCACACTCACCCCTACCAGTGTGTCTGGGATTCTATGACTGCAGAGGTGAGTGTCTACCAAACCAGACTTCATAGTGCTTGTCCTCTGGCCATGGGGAAGGCAGAGCACTACCAAGGAACCACTGTGGAGTTGTAAGGGCTAGTTGGAAGCCTAGGGCAGGGAAAGGTGCTCTCTGGCTGGGAGGAGCTTTTCAGCAGAGATGTAGAAGACTATCTCAGAAGGCGCAGAAGCACACGCCTGTGTGTTTGGGGATTATTGTGTCTGTTGGCACAGAGTGACTCCTATTTTCCAGATCCAATAGACTGGCTCCCCGAGTATTTACTTTCTTTATTTGCTTTTAATAATTAAGCACTAAGAAAGTGGATGTGACTGTCAACTTCACTCCCGGGGTTAATTAGATATTCCCAAATAACTTGCCAAATGCTTGCTTTTGTCCCGAGCTTGGCGCCCTCCTTTCTTTCTGTTTCCCCAAACACTGATTTCTCGGGAGAGCTCTTGTGGGGGAATTGACTGGAGCTAATTATTCCAGATAATTAAGATCGCTAAGCAAAGCAATTTAATTCTTTCTATTTCCTTAATTTTTTTGAGAAATGCTAATGTCCCCATAACATGCCATCAATAAAACTCCTTTTAAAAGGTTAAGCTGGCCAAGCACAATATTGAATTGAGACTGAGTAGAATCAAATGAAATCCAGTCAAGATATTTAGCAGAGTAATGAAGTTTATTCGGGAACAAATGGCTTTTCCTTATCAGAGTTTGCGTTTGACTTGACTCTCGCTGAGATGGGAAGAGGAAGGCAGCCCAAGCAAAGGCATGGAAAAGAATGTGCTTTCTGTGGTGCCCCCTCACCCCCAGCTGGCCTGTCCTCTCCTTGTCTTTTTCCTCAGAAGCATACTGTTCTTACAGTATATGATGGCATCCTGTCTTTTGTCGTCCAAGCATTCAGTCTTCTTCAGCGTCTGTGAGAAATTATGAGTATTTCAGGGCAAGTCAACATGCCTTGACTTTCTTGACAACACCGAAAACTTTGAGGGCTTTTCCTTGGTCCAGATGTCTTTCTTCTAGCAGCCTGGCATCCTTGTGGAGTGGCAATCCCCTGGAGCAGCCAGCTGTTCTCTGTGGCCTCAGGTACCAACACCCACCCACCCCTCTTCTCTCTCATTAGCTCCCTGCTTTGTCTTATAGGTTCATAGGTTTGAAGACTCCTGTGATGGTCAGTTTTAACTGTCAACTCAGACACAGCCTAGAATTACCTGTGGACATGTATTTGAGGGACTGTCTTGATTATTAACTGAGGAAAGAAGACACAGCCCACCATGGGTGGCGCCACTCTCTAGCTTTGGGCAGGCAAGAATATATACATTTATTCTTGCTTTGCTCTTGACTATAATGTGATGATTTAAGTTCCTGCCTTGACTTCTCTGAAACAATGGACTCTAACCTGGAACTGTAAGCTAGATAACTTCGTCTTTAGGTTGCTTTGTGTTAGGATATTTTATCACAGCAACAGAAATGCAACTCAAGAAATAAATCTCTTCTGCTATATACAAGGCTTCTGCTCCACCAGATGGACTTTCCCCAGGACTGTACCCCAGCCTGGATCAACTTCTCCTTTCCCACCAATACAACCATACCTTATGGTACCCATTTGAACTGTTACTTTGCTATGACAATTTATTACCTTTGTAAAATTAGCCACTGAGTCCTATTGACTTTTGTTTTGGAACAT
Source organism: Apodemus agrarius (assembly GCA_964023405.1). NCBI lineage: Eukaryota > Metazoa > Chordata > Mammalia > Rodentia > Muridae > Apodemus > Apodemus agrarius. Next base: position 1,896,203 of record OZ030017.1, on the reverse strand, counting down.
CTATGGGCCCTACCTTTTCCATCACAATAAGAATTACAGTAGAAACCAATGCTAAGGACCAGCTTGAGTGTATTCAAGAAAGGGTGTAGAGCGATAGGAACCAACAACTACACAGGACTTAGATTCCTGCAAAAGTATTTGATAATAAAACTTACTCTTCAGAGAACATATATAGGGTCATCATACAAGCTCATAAAGGCTTGTCTAACTCACAGGTATGCTGTTTTGCAGAACTGAAAGAGTTTTATAAAATATCAAGGCAAGCTCATGATTTTCAACATGAAACTTAAGACCATAAGAGAGTGGCCTGGCCAGGCAGTGGTGGCACATGCCTTTAATCCCAGCACTTGGGAGGCAGAGGCAGGTGGATTTCTGAGTTCGAGGCCAGCCTGGTCTACAGAGTGAGTTCCAGGACAGCCACAGTTATACAGAGAAACCCTGTCTCGAAAAACCTAAATAAATAAATAGAGAGAGAGAGAGAGAGAGAGAGAGAGAGAGAGAGAGAGAGAGAGAGAGGGGCCTGACCACACCCTTCTGGGAGGCCCTGGCTCTGGGTCAGGATCAAAACTCCTTATACACAACACAGCTAAGCATTCTGGAGTAATTTTCTCTTCCTGCTGAAGTCCACTCCGTGGTTCAAAGCTAAGTTCCACATTTAGCTAACCTGTGTTATCCAAGCCATACATGCCACACTGAGATCAATTTTTACTACATTACTGTAATAGCCATCTTTGTCATTCGCTTTGTAACTCAGAAATAGGTACTGTAAATACACCATACATGTGTTGCCGTCAGTCAGGCTTGTGACTGTGGCAATCATTGTTAATCCACCACAGGATCTTTTCAGAGCCTGAGGGAGCTTCAAGCTTCTCAACACAGCACTCCAGATGGCCGCAGCAGGCAGCCCTGGTTAGAGTGTGAGATGCCATGTCTCTGAGAGTCTAACTATATCCCCAAGCAGTTCCATTGTACGCCTTACCTGCCCAGTCCTACTGAGCAGGCGAATTTGTAGCATTTGAAGTAATATCAACAACACCAACATCTTTCATTTTTTTCAAGAAGCTGATAGCAGCAGCCTTTGCCCTAATAAGTGCCAAATAATTGCTTGAATGTCTGAATAGAAAACATTAATATGATAATAACTAGCATTTACATATTGCCTCACTACAGGGTACCACAGTTACTTAATTCTCTCAACAGCCAAAGGAGTCAGTATGGCTTTGCTGCCCCTTAGGAGATCCTGAGGGGCAGGGAAATGGTTCCTCATTTAGAGTGGGCTGTCAGCCTATAGAACTGTGATGAGGACCTGGGGAAGAGACAAGGGCCAGGAGAGTGTGCAGTTTGCACCACGTCACCACTTGCACTGTGGCTTTATTACCAGGCCCTGTGGCTAAGCCCTGCATCCTACACTGCGTCAGCTTGAACACCACCATCACTGCTTTTCTTCCTTCCTGGTGGGTTAATTAATCCTCCTCAACGCTGGGCAGCAGTAATAGGATCAAGAAGAAAGCCTCTCCTGAGCTCCCAAGGGTGGCTGGCAGGAGCCCAGGAGGAGATGGAGCACAGCCTTCAGTCTGTTAATTGTTCAAGAGCAAATCATCTGTCAGCGGGAAGCGGAGAAAAAGACGCTGCTGAATTCTGAGCCGGAACAATAAATAACACTCAGAGCTGTGCCCCTGAGGAAAATAAAGCTGCCCACGCTCGCTTCTTGGGAAAACAAAGATGTTCAGAGTTCTGCAGGCCTGAGGATGTATGTAGTCAGTAGAAAATACCAACCTGTTCAGACCCGCTGGCTCTTGGATCAACTCAGGGCCTGTAGATTTCTACTCCTCACTCTGTATACAGCTCAGAAAACCACTTCCTAACAGGAAGGTCTCCTGGGCTGGAGTAGAGGGCCCCCTCACTTCTCTCCTTGCTTCCACATACTTAGCTCCAAATCTACCCTAAGCAGCCGCTGTGGACTGAGACAGAGTTGGAGCTTCTGGCTTCTAGTGGGCTGTACTCCACAGACTCCTCTCCAGTTCCCCCATGCACCAAGTGCTCCTGGAACCAGGCTCCTCCCAACACTTCCAACTTACTCTTGGCTTCTTATTTCCTCCTCACCGAAGAAGACTTTACCTGTCTAAATCCTCCTCAAGGATGAACTCCTATAACCATTTCCCCACCCCAAAGCCCTTGGGGACCCTGTGTCCACCCCCAAAGCCCTCAGGGACCCTGTGTCCACCCAGAGGGACAGTGCACTGGGCTGAGAATAGACAGAAGAGTCAGATTTCTGGGCCAGGTAACAGGTTCAGTGCTGAATTCGGCTACTCATGACTGGTGTGGTCTCAACTATGATTTACCTAGGCTGTTTACAAGTCTCCTCTTCTAATGGAATAAGTGAGGATTAAAATCTGCTACATAGATCTCTGTGAGGACTGAACTCCCTGATATATGTCAGCTACCAAGAGCAATGCTCAAGGAGAGCCAGGGTGGCCACCTGTCACACTTCACAGTGTTGGCAGAGTTGGTGCCCATCTTTCTTGGAGTTCTTGGAGTAGCAGCCCGTCTCCCCATGCCTATACACCCACCACTTGGCCTTGTGTTCTTCAACACCCAGGTAAGAGAGTTACCCACTCTCCTTGTGGTTGAGACTTGCCAAGTCTTGCTCACTGTGAGAGGGCATCACCATAGGGTATTTTGGCCAGTGACATTTGAGAAAAAACAGACTACCAGCCCCAGAAAGAAGGTCTTGGACACATTACAGGACTTGGCCAACCCCCTTCCCCCTCTACCATGAGCAGAACATGTCTCAGAAATGGGCTATTCCTGCACCCCCAGAAGCCAGAACATAGCTTAGAAAAGGCTCAGAAGCCACTGGCCAGAAACTGCCACACACTATCAACAAAAATAGGCATTTGATTACAAGGACTGGGCATTGTGGATTATTCCTTCTCACAACATAACTTGGTGAGATCTGGTTGAACAGAAATTGACACCTGATACAGGAATGAATGAATGTATACAACAGGCTTTATCCAGTTTCCAGTCCAGATCAAGGCTCTGAATACACAGACAAATCAACTAATTTAATCATATGCTGCTTTCAGATATTTATTTTGAAATCAGCATCTTATAAATAAAAGTGAGGCAGCAATCCTATTACCAGACACATTAGAATAGCCCTTCCCAGATGTCATACTTCAGGAAGTGTCAGGGTGAAGAGCATAATTCAGTGGGAGGGTGCTGTGTTCTGTGTACCTACTACTCTAGGTTCCAAGCCCAGAAAGGCAAAAGGCAGCAAGGAGTTTCAAGAGGGACTAAGCCACTTCTCTGATAGATGCTGTTTCCAAGGTTTCAGATATGCCAGCCAGACAACACACTCTCACAATCCAAGGAGCAAAGTGTGTTTTCCAGACATGGAAACTGAAGCTTAGACACCATGTGAAGGTCACCAAAGACAACATCGGTGGCCAGATGTGAATTCCATCTGCCTAAGTACAAAGGTCACACTGTGGCCCCAAAAGAACACTGTCAAAAGGAAAGTGTTTAGGGACATCCCAGGGGAACCTGGCCATCCAACCACCCTCCATTCTGACTGACAAACTTTATTCATGACCCAATACATCAGCAGCTAAAAAGTGGATTCAACCCAAAATACAATATCCATATGGACATTAAGCAAACTGTCAATCATTTGGTCTTAGTAAACGGATTTGTTTAATCAGATTATTTTTTATCACAAGATATTAAAATATGTACATGAAAGAGATGCCACTTTGGTTAATGGGAAGAGGGGAAGAAGACAGAATAGTTTTCACCCAGGGAAGAATAGTTTCCACCCAGCTGTGGAAGAGTAAGAAAAGGGAAAGGTGAGAGGCAGCAGTGACCAGCATTTGTATCTGAACACTGTCTTGACTTGCTCAAGTCTGGAAGCTTCTGAGTATACAAGGCTTTCTGATTTAAAAAGTTGGGTAAGCCCTGGGAAGACCCAGTTGGTTTTCCTGTGTAGAGTCTCAATTTCCCTTCCCCAGGTGGACTCTGAGAGAGCTGCCCCTAGGCAGGATTCCAGTCAGCTACCTAGCAGGTGGCTGCTCTCCCCTCTGCCCAGCATACACGGGTATCTTCATCTTGTCCGGCTAGGTGACAGCTGGGTGTTATTTGATTCCACCTCGGAATGGAGAATGCTGCAGGGGAAGTCATCTGTCATTCCCATACTCTGATGCAGTGAGGCCTTGTGGATCACATAAGATGAGATTTGTATGTGGCAACCAGTCTTACATGTGGGGGAGTGAGTGATCTCAGCTGGGGATTGTCTCTAGGGTGTCCATTTAAAAGAGATAAGAACTTTGTGCTAAGGGTACCAGAGGGCCCCCAAAGTAGGTGAGCTAGAAGGAGCCAAGAGATAGAGGACTTGGTATTCCTTAGGCTGGTGCTGCCGAAGGCCAGTTGCAGACAGTGGACATTGAGTATCCTCATTGAGAACTGACCATGAGATGCACTTGGACATTGAAGAAAATCTGTCAGTATGATTTTTTTTCTTGTCTTCTCTGAGCCACCTTGGCATCCATCTTGCTATTTATCTTGAACATATCCAAGCCTGCAATGAGGCATAAGTATCATTCGGTGGCAAAATACTGATACCTTTTCCTTCATCCTAAAAGAAGTGTGCTAGGTTTGTCAGCTAATTCCTCTAGGCTCCTTGCATCTACACAGTAGCATTAGTGCCTGTGCATGTGTGCACATGCATGAGCTTGAGGGTCATGTGTACCTTCACACATGCTCACTGCTGTGTGTTTTTAATCCCAGCATCCGTATCTAGCAAAATAGGCATCACTGGCAACAATTGACCTCTTGGGTCCACACTGAAACCTCAAGGGGCTTTCTGTGCAGCCCCCAAAGATCTTACTCCCATAGTAGGAGCAGAGTTTCTCTGGGTGAGGGCCTTCCTGACTCTTTACCTGGATAGATTGCACCTAGGAACAGTATTTTCTTGAGCCTCCTGTGTCTCAGTGAAGCATCCAGTGGAGCAGAAACAGAACTAGCCTCGATCTGTTGTCCAGGGTACCTAGAACTCATCTTTGGCTAGAGGAAGAAAATTTTTTTTTGATTTTTAAGATACAGACTACTGATTATTCTGTTGTCAGTCTCACCTAATTAAAGACTGGCTAGCCATCTATCTCTACATGCACACTTGTTATGACAGTGATATTCATATGCCAAAACTTCTGTGACACAGGCCCAGGTCAGGTCCAGCCTCCAGTGTGACAGTAGAGCTGGGAATAGGACTCAGATCCTCTGCAAGAGCAGCAAGTGCTGTTAATGGATGAGCTATCTCTCCATCCCCTTTGCCCACTTTAAAATCAGGTCATCTCTATCCCTGAGTGGTTGAGGGAACAGTTAAGGGGGAAGTGAGCACCCAGAAAGCTTGGCAGCAAAGAAGTGAGGACTTAGAGACAACTGCACAGGAGATAGATGCTTGTAGTCCACGGAGGCTACAGAGCATCGCATATGGCCCCTCATGCAGGGACTAGGGTGGGATACATTGAGAATGAAGAGCCAGGCCCTACACAGTGGGTGAGCATGAATAAAGACTGATTGATGCCTCTGCTGTCAACGGTCTTTAAATGAGCTGGTCCTGTCCTGGGGTACTGGGTAAGCACTGACCATTAGTTCTCCATGGTTTAGACAGAGGGGATTGTGGTTAGAGAGTTTGAGTAGTGTGCCCAAGGCCACTCCACTATCATATAGCAAGGGCAATCATTTGAGGCACCACAGAAACTTAAGATAGAGCTAGAAAGGAGAATATGGGTGTTCTTACTGACAATACAGGTTGAGTCATGCTTTGCCTGGAGGCACTGAAAAGTTGCAAATATTCTGAAGTAGGGGGACACTCAGTTCTAGTTTGGAAAAATAACCCAACTGATTTGGAGCAGAGGAATCAGAAGGAGAGAGACAGGCTGGGAGGCCATTTGTAGGGAGCTAGGAAAGTGACTGATACACAGTGGCACATGGAGACCATCTGGGCAGCTCATCAGAGCCAGGAGTTACGGGTGTGGCTACTATTTACACATTACACGTATCATAAATCACATTATATAAATCCAAAATTTAAGGATGGTGTTAACAAAAAGGGCAATGGGTATTTAAAAGTTAGCGCTTCCTTACGTCGGACCACGTTTGTCTATTGTCTAGGTTCTTAGGCTGTTTTCACATTCCATCTGTAAGATAGAAATGGTGTGATTGGTTTACACTCAAAAATCTTTCCCCCAGGTTTGATGATATCATGCTGGTACCCTAAAACTTGCCAGGTTATGGTTTTTTTGCAGTATGGAAATCGCCAAATGGTGACAAGTAGACTGTGTATTTCTTGGGATGCCAATGGTTGGATATTTACCAGCATGCCAGGAAGAGATGGTATGTGGAAATTTACCACAGAGCCTGACAGTTGCATAAGTGCAGAGGGAGGCCCAAGGGTGTGATGTGAAGGCTTCTGACCTGTGACATGAGCCTGGGAGTGCTGGGTAGTTCCAGTTAGTGCAGGTGAAGGGTTTGACTGTGAGCACTGGTCAGTCATGTGGTAGAGGCTATTGGAATGCTTCTCATGGAGACAGGTATAATGGCTCAGCCTCTGAACACACAGCTTCTGTACCCTGCTATTGGACTCAGACAACTGTGGGTTGAAACTCTATGTATAAAAATCACATCTGTACTGAATGTGTACAGAATTCCTCATCATTGGTCCCTAAACAACACAGCAACAATTATTTGTATAGCATTCAATACTATAAGTCATCTGTAGCAGATTTAATGTACCTGGGAGGATAAGAATAGGCTACATAGATGCTATACCGAAGAGGAACTTGATTATCTGTGGGTGGATTTGGATGTCTTCATAACGTTCTGGGATGGATTCCATGTGGATACCATGGGATTATTGTGTGTTTTAGGGTGAGAGGAAGTTGTATGTGCAGGGAGGGTGATGAACGCCAGACTTGTCTGTTTAGTTGTGGGCTTTTTTCTTTTTTTCTTTTTTTTTCAGCTTATTTCTTTAGCTACAGGATGAAGTTGGGCTTTGAAGGGCAAGGGCAGATTCTGTTACTCATGTCTAAATGTCCACCTCAGAGTCTGATGACTGCCTAGTAGAAGGATTCAAATTGAACTCTCCTTTCTTTCTTGGAGCTAAGCAGGGATGACCATCTCCAACTCCTCAGGACAGTTGAGCAACAAACAGAAAACAAAACATCATAGCTTCTGGGGACTGCATACATGATAGGAATCGGGACTTTGATCTTGGTGGAGTTCCTCAGCCACTCTGATCTGCTTCCTCTGCAAGGACCCTGAACTCAGGATCCTAAATTCTTGCCCTAGGTCCAGCTTACACTCTGGCTGGCTGCACTGAGTCCTGGAGTTCTGCTCTCATGGTGGGAATTTATGAAGTAATTCCAAACTCAGGAATATAAAATGGGATAGATGGGCGGCAGGCTTTCCAGAATCAGGAAGCTTCTGATCTATCATTTGACTATTTTAAGCTGTTGAGAATGGGTTCCCTGCTGTTGGACATTTCCCAGAGGATGAAGGATGGCTTTCTAGTGCAAAGTCACTGTGTTGAGAAGTGTGATGCATGCCCAGTCCTGGGCTCATACATCGTGGAAATCCCAATGATCTTTCATCACCACAGGTGAGCAGAGAAATGTACAATCACGGCCCTTAAAGTCAGAGGAAGGGAGACAGCAGCGCCTTCCCCAGGGAACCAGAGACATCCAGAGCCAGGCAGTGTGTGAGGCTGCTAATTAGACTGCAGAATGTTCTGCTGGAGGAGTTTCAGGGTAGCACCTTACACGGTTTGACTCAGTGTCTGCACATACCTGGCCATGCAGATCATAAGGATTGATGGAACTATCTTTACCACCTTGTTACATCTTCACTCTCTCCTGCTCTGTGATTGGCTTGAGCCTGGTGACGTCTCGATTTACTAAGGCAGAAACTACGCTCAGGGTGACTAGGTGATGAGGTTATTTTATTGCCTTGTTTCAAAAGAAGAAGAAAACAAACAAAAACCAGAGCTTAAGACTTCCAAGTTGTCCATTCCACCCATCATCAGCTTCAGCAATCTATGTAAGAAAGCTCAACTCAGAAAAGTCCTGATCTGCTAGGAAAGGATAGATGCTGTTGTCTGAGCTGAAGAGAGAGGCAGTTGTCCCCAGCCTTCCTGCTCTGGTCATGGAGAATGCTGCTCCTGGACCCCCATCCCAGCTCTGCTGCTTGCCTCTCCATATGCCCCACGTACTTAGTACTTGGCTTTAGTTACTGCGCCTGTGCAGAGAAGGCCAATTCATTCAACAAGTGAGCAGAGCATCTACTGCAGCCAGGTGCTGTGGTGGATGTGGATAATGATGATGCCTACCCATTGGGTATTTGGACAAAAATTAAATACAACAAGGGCAAGTGGGGTGCTGAGGGACATGGCTGGTGAGTGAGACACATTTAGCTAGTAGTTGCACTTACCCTCAAATCCTCAGATTGTGGACATCTTTATAAGAACATGATGGAACCCAAGGGTCAAAAGCTCATTCACCAACACCCTGGCTGTGGAGGCTCACTCACTTGTGCACCCATATCTGGAGCTTGAAATCTATCTCTAATGTCAGCTGTGGATGCTTGAGCTGTTCTCTGTGTTTCTGAACTTCTTAAAATGAGGATGAAGATGTCTGTCCTAAAGAGCTCTGCAAAGTACCAAGATTATATATGTAAAAGTCTACCCAGTCCCCCGAGCACAGCAGCCTATTAATAAAGAGGTTGTTAGTAGAAGTAGACTGTTTTGTAGAGATCTTTTCAGTGCAATGTGAGTGTGTTAGAAAGAGTAAAGGAGCCCAGAGGAACAGGTTCATAGAGTTGATCCTTGACAGATCTGTTGCTGCTGCTTTGCATAAAAGGAACAGAGAGGCTGCAGATATGGGTCAGCTGTACGGTGCCAGCCAAGCACATGTGTGAGGCACTGGGTTTGATGGCCAGTGCCACAGAGTCTAAAAATGACTGAGGAGTGGGAAGAGCCAATGCTGTTGGTGAGTTTTAATGTCAACTTGGCACAAGTAGAATCAGCTGAGTAGGAAGCATCTCCTGAATATCTGTCCCAATGATAGCCTTAACTGATGCAGGACGACCCAACCCCTCATTGAGGGAAGCATTTTGTGTTAGCAGTCCAGATAAAAGAGCCTTTTGGGCATTTGGCCTTCCCTCTTGCCACCAAGTTGATCTAACTGTTGCTGCTGCTTTTTCTTTGACATCAGAACTACTGTTTCCAGGATTCAGTTATGGACTAGGGACCAGCGACTCTCCAGGAAACATACAGGTTTTTGGCTCCAGATTGGGGGATTACTGAGGCCGCCAACTTCCCAGACTGAAGAGCAACAGGGTTGTTGGCTTCCTTGGTAAGACAGCTGTAGGACTTCTCTGACTGCTGAGGCTCTCAGCCTCCAGGACCAAGCAACCATGGGGTTCTCAGCTTATCAGGTGTGTTTCAGATGTTACTATCTTGACATAAGCCGACTTAATCCACTCATCCTACTGGCTCTGTTCTTCTAGGGAACACTGACTAGTACGTAGATGAAACACACAGGGAGCTGAGAAGGGTCCTGTGTGGCTGCAAGAACAGAGCAACTTGAGGCTGGAGAATTTGGAAATGTGACCAAAGACTCTTAGACACATAGACATAAAGACTCAAAGGCACTTAGAGATTTTCTTTGAAAAGGAATCAGTGTTGGTGAACTTCCTGGTTCAGGTTGCATTCTCTGAGTCTCCCCCCCACTCCCCCCCCTTTTTTTGGTCCCAGGCTTTAGTAGAATATATTTCTTTTTTTAAGGGTAAATTATTATTTTTTATTTTCTATATTCTTTGTTTACATTATAAAGGTTTTCCCCTTTCCCAGTCCCCCCCCACCATATGTCCCATAAGTCCTCTTCCCCCCCAACCATTCCCCAATCATCCCCCCCCATTTCTCTGTTCTGGTACTCTCCTACAAAACTGGATTTAGTCTTTTCCGGACAAGGGTCCTCTCCTTCCTTTTTCTTGGGAATCTTTTGCTTAGCTAATTGTTCCTTGAGTATTCAGAGGTTCTGGGCTCATTAATATCCACTTATCAGTGATTGCAATTCATGTGTATTCTTTTGTGATTGAGTTAACTCACTTAGGATGATATTTTCCAGATCCAACCATTTGCCTACAAATTGCATGAATTCATTATTTTTAATTGCTGAGTAGTATTCCACTGTATAAATATACCACATTTTCTTTATCTATTCCTCCGTTGAGGGACATCTGGGTTCTTTCCAGCTTCTGGCTATTATAAATAAGGCTGCTATGAACATAGTGGAGCATGTGTCTTTATTGCATGCAGGGGAATCCTCTGGATATATGCCCAGGAGTGGAATGACAGGGTCTTTTGGAAGTGTCATGCCCAATTTTCTGAGGAACCGCCATACTGATTTCCAGAGCGGTTGTTCCATCTTGCAATCCCACCAACAATGGAGGAGTGTTCCTCTTTCTCCACATCCTCGCCAGCACCCGTTGTCTTGAGTTTTTAATCTTAGCCATTCTGACTGGTGTGAGGTGGAATCTCAGGGTTGTTTTGATTTGCATTTCCCTGATGACTAATGATGTTGAACATCTCTTAAGGTGCTTCTCAGCCATCCGAATTTCTTCTGGTGAAAATTCTTTATTTAGCTCTGTACCCCATTTTTAATAGGGTTATTTGGTTCTTTGGGGTCTATCGTCTTGAGTTCTTTGTATGTATTGGATATTAGCCCTCTGTCGGATGTGGGGTTGGTGAAGATCTTTTCTCAATACAGCGACAGGCAAGCATGTCAATGGAATAGAATTGAAGACCCAGAAATGAACCCACAGAGATATGGTCACTTGATCTTTGATAAAGGAGCTACAACCATCCAGTGGAAAAAAGATAGCCTTTTCAACAAATGGTGCTGGTTCAACTGGAGGTCAACAGGCAGAAGAATGCAAATTGAGCCACTCTTATCTCCTTTTACTAAGATCAACTCCAAGTGGATCAAGGACCTCCACATAAAACTAGACACATTGAAACTAATAGAAAAGAAACTGGGGAAGACCCTGGAGGACATGGGCACAGGGGGAAAGTTCCTGACAGAACACCAATAGCTTATGCTCTAAGATCAAGAATTGACAAATGGGATCTCTGAGTCCTTCACCTCACCACTGTTGCTCAGCTCAATGGTAGCCTGTAGCTCTGAAACTATTTGATGAAACCCTTGATGTTGGAGTGTTGAGTCTGGAGAGAGTCAGTGCAGCATGCTCTGCTGGGCTGCCAGCTCTGCCTAAAGGAAGATAGCGATGACCTCCTTGCCAGAGGTAAGGTTCTGAAGTGTTTGGCTTCCAAAACTTCTAGGAGGGACAACATCCCTACTGGTGAAAGGTTGATAATGGTGATCCTACCTGGTAGTTTTCCTGGTAAGAAAGTAAAGGCCAAGGCAAGCAAGCTCCCTCTGTACGCCAGAGCTGGGAAGTGTGGGCTCTGCTCTTCAAGCATTTCCTGGCTGCCTTGCTGTTCTGCCTTAAGTGATGGACAGCCCTACATTCTTCCCTTTGAGATTTTAACAGTGCTATTAACTCGTCATTGGTTTTCCCCTCCACCTTAATTACTCCTGCTCAGTAGATGTGGGGATCAAGGCACAGCTAACTTCAAAATTGTGCCTCTTATTCCTAAGTGGTTGTTTCGTCTTACTCTGCAGGCAAAAGTCACATTGTTGGCATGACATTTTCTAGGAGCCCAGCTTTCTTCCTCAGCGTAGTGAAGGAAGCTGTTTTCTTTGCTTCTTCTAGGAGGGTATGACGAATGTCACAGTTACATCCCCAGACTGCAGAGGTGCTCACAGGAAGCAGCCCTATCGCTGGCAGAATCTCTCTCTCTCTTCATACTTCATCATCTCCCTTTTGATAGTATAGAAACAAGATGAAGTCAGCTAGCATCAAGTCTTGGATGTTGGCTTCAAGCTTCCAGAACCCCCATGGAGTCTCTGACCTCACGGCTCAGTCCTGTCCTCCATGGGAGCCCAGTGGGTGAAAGTCAGCATTCCACCCACAGGAGACTCAGGAGTCTGCTTTGCAGGATAACCCTATGGTGTGTTCTCTCATGCCAGCTGCTCTTTATCTCATTTACAATGAAGTGTGCAGGGCACAGGGCTTTCATGGAGAGTCTTGGTGGAGACCATGTCAGACTCACAGGAAGACGGCTGCAGGGTCTGCAGCTTCGGGCAGCTTGACATTTATCTGGCTTTCCTGAGCATGCTCCCTGAGTGGAAAGAGAAGGAGGTACCCCAAGCTTTATGATGGACACAGGGCCTCTCTCCTCCAAGGTCTGTGGTCCAGTGCTTCTATTATTACTGGGCCTTCCTGGTCCTCCTTCCTTGGCTAACTCTTTATAGCTCCTTGAGGACTCGGTCCTATATGATCTTTGCTCATACACTGTTTTTAGAGTCCTGTACAGTATCACATTGTACACACAGCCAACATGCTCCAACATTACATGTTCACGGACTACAGGGCTCGACTCCTGCTACAAATGAACCTATCGTGTAGGCTTTCAGTGGCAATAATATTAGTAGGTAATTACAGAGTCAGAGCCAGTATTTTGACCTTCATTGTTTCATTTTGTGCTTTCTGAGGGTGGATATAACTGACATCCATAGATAAAGAAATGAGAAAGGTCAAAGTATATTAGCTGAGGTCTCACAGGTTAAAAAAAAAAGGCCAAATGTAAGTCTGAATCTAGCTTGGCAAAACCAATGATCCAACCACATAACCCTGCGCATCTAGGTCCCAAACTGGGCTTCTGCTCCAGGCTTCCAGGCCGCTGTCTGACTGAGTGAGGCCTGGCCATGTTTTCACTCCTGAGCACGATGACTTCAGTTGCTTCCTCATCTTGGTTGTGGAGAGAGGGCAGAGCAGAGGGTTCAAGGAGCTTACAAATGCCTCTGAAAACTCCCACAGTAGAGCCGGAGCTGACAGCCTGATAATCTGTTTGGCTTGTGATATTAATTCTGATTTTTATTTCATTATAAAGTATTCATGCACTTAGGAGTAGCCCTTTCAAAAGGGAATTCCTCATTTGAGCTGCAGAATGATTGAATTTCCTCATTTCTTCTGAGGAAGCTGTGGCCCTGTTCCCCTTGATGCACAGAATGGAAACAGACCTGTTTTATTTGGTGGGTGTCCTAGGACAGTAGGGGCGTCGAGTCTCTGGGTGTCTCTGGTACTCTTTCAGGACATATGTAAGGTCAAAGCACGTACTAAAACTAAGACATGTTTTTATTTATAATGACATCCACATGGTAGATGGTGCATAAGTTGGGAAAAAGCAAAAATTGTTGGTAGTTTAGTGTAAACCAAGCAATATGCAAATGAAGGACTCTCATGTTCTCGACTACCTGAACATCGCTGGTTTATTTTCATTCTTGTTTTAAGATTGATTGAGCTGGGGATATAGCTTAGTTCATAGAGTGATTATTCCACATGCACTAAGCCCTGGGTTCAACTCCTACCATTGCACAAAAATGTAGCCATGTGGTGTCACATGCCTGTAATACCAGTACTTGAGAGACAGAAGCAGGAAAATAAAAATTCAACATCATCCTCCATCACAAGCTAGGCTCCATGGGATCCAATCCCCCAAACAAAAACAAACAAACAAACAGCAATAAAAACCCAAGCAGCAACAACAACAAAACAAAGCCAAAACAACGTAAATTTTCCTTAAGACTTCCTTTATGATGAAAAACTATTTTGTCTATCAATATAAGAATGATTTCAGGGATTCCTCTGCTGCTCGTCAAAGCACGGAGAGCACTGCAGGTACGGGTGTGTGATGACTTCTGATATGGCTACATGCAAAACTGCAAAGACAAAGCAGAGAACATACTGGAGAGTGCTTAGGCTGTAAACTGTAGCAGCCTGTCACCAGCAATGGACTTCCTCCAGCACAATGCATGTCCAAATTGTACCCTAACCTCTGTAAGCAGTGCGACCAACTGGGGACCAGGTGTTCAAACACACGAGCCTTTGAGGCCATTCTCAACCCGGCCTCCCACCACACATAAAGGTGTGGTGGGAGGGTGTGAAGATATATATATATATATATATATATTTTCACACCCTCTGACCACATCACTCCAAAAAGATTCTAGAGCACCCTAATTATCTTTCTTGTTTTGACATATTATGTCAATGTGAAATATCTGAAATATAATGCCACTGGCCTTTTGATGGCTATTCAACAGGCCATTTTGACCCAGGAAACGCCTGTATTTTAACTATGGAAAGTCCCTTGAGTCGATTCACAAGTGCTTTTATGCTCTCTGTTGCCTCTCCTCTCCAATGTCTTTTATTTGAATGTTGGAGCTTTGTGGCTCTGTTAATTTTCTCTTCTTAGCTGGATATGGACTTGATGTTTGTGTTCTCCCCAAACTGGCATGTTGGACTTGAATCTCTGATGTGATGGTATCAGGGAGGAGGTTGAGACATGACCAAATCAAGAAGGTGGAGCCCTCAGGAGTGGGGTTAATGCCCTAATATGAGTGACGCTGGTACTAGGGAGACAGATCAATAGGTAAGGTGCTTGTTTTATGAACATAAAGACCCGAGTTCTGATCCCTGAAACTCACGTAAAGTCAAATGTGATAATGAAAATCTATGTGAGTCAGAGGCAGGAGAATCCCCAGAAGTTTTCAGGCCAGGTAGCCTGGAAGAGTATGCAGAGGTAAACAAGAGAACCTGTCTCAAGCTGGAAAATGGAAAAGAATAATCTATAACATTGTATGTAACCTTATAGTAACCTCCTCCCACACACTGTGGTACTGTAGCATGCACACACACACACACACACACACACACACACACACACACACGCACACGGGGATATTTCTAAGTGCCATTGGTGAACCCTTTCCCACTTCTCTGGAGGGATGGCCTTCAGTAAACCGGGAAATAAATCCACCAGCATTTGGTCTTCTCAGCCTCCAGAATGGTTGTAAACTGCCTGGTCTATGGTATTCTGTTGCAGAAGCCCAAGGGAAAATGGTTCTCCTCTGTGTTCCTTCCTATTTTTTTCTTTTCTTTTTCCTCTTTTCTTTCTTCTTTCCCTCTATTTAGGACATTTTTTTAAGTTACTTTTGCTTTTCCAGATAATGTCCCATTTGCCCAGCTCCGGCTGTCCGTGAGCATGCAATGTAGCCATGAATGGTTTTGAACTTCAGATCCTCCTGCCTCTGCCTCCTGAGTGGTGAAGTCACAAGTGGCTACCACCATGTTCAGTGTTTGTGGTACATATGTAACCCAGAGTTTGTGCAGGTTCGGCATGAATTCTACCAAATGAGTCACACCCACAGTCCTCTAACCTTGAACACTTCTGTTGAGTATTCTATTTCTGCGCTCATCCTTGAATTTCCAAGAGCATTTCAGCTGTCTTAATTTCCCCTTAATTACGATGTTTCTGTCTCACACCTCTCCTGCGAGTTTGATAATGCAAACTTTAAACTTCCGGTCTTTCTTGCCTGTCTGTTCTTTTCTTTATACTCTAATTTTGGTGTTTGTGTTTCTCATTGGAGGAGGCCTTTCATGCTTGGGAGTTGCTGGTGATGTGCTCATAGCTACAGATGAAGTACACTGGGGTTTGAGCTAGCTGGTGGGGCTGGTGACTTTCAGACTCTGGAATGTGGTAGGATGGGGCAACAGGAAAATCTTGAACTGTCCTTTTGAGCTGTCTAGGTTTTCCAAAGAAATCATATCTCAGGCATTTATGTTTTCAGCTTGGTTCTTGGCATTCTGGAAACCAATTAGAGGACCCAGCTGAAGGTCATAATGTGCTAGAAATAAATGTTCATTTCATGCTACTTAAAATATGGCCATCTTCAACTCTGACTGGTGTCTACTCCAAAGATCTTATTTTACTCCCTTCAGAGATGAGCTCCCCAGACTTCTTCCTGGATAGGAGAGATGTCACTCCCGGGTACTTGGGAGGAGAGATTTGTGTGATCCTCAGGAGTTGCTTCCTGCCATCGTGACAAATACCTGAGGTAATCAGCATAAAAAAAGGAAAGGCTTATTCTGGTTCCTTTTCAGAGATTTCATTCCTTGGTCAAGACAACTTGTCATATTACTGGAGAGAATGTAGCCACTCACCTCATGAACAGGCCATGAAAAAAGAAAAAAGAGGTTTCAGAGCTTCTCTGCCCCTTCCAGGGGAACACCCCAGTGACTAGTAGACCTCTCAATACGTGCTACCTTTTGGGTTTCATTACCTCCTGTGCTGGCTAATTCTGGTCAACCTGAAGCGAACGAGTCACCTGGAGGGAGACCTTGGCTTCCTTCACTTCCATCAGATTGACCTGCGGGTAAGTGTGTAGGGGTGTGGTCTTTTTGATTGCTAATTGACAGAAGAAAGCCCAGCCCATTGTGGGCAGTGTAGGCCTAGGTGGTATAAGAAGGCAAGCTGAGCAAGCCATGGAGAACAAGCTACACTCCTCTGTGTTCTCTGCTTTAGCTCCTGCCCTGACTTCCCTCTAAGACAAACTGCAACCCAACCTTAGGCCAAGGAAACCCTTTGCTCCCCAAGCTGCTTTTGGTGAGTAGTTTATCACAGCAATAGTGAAACAAACCAGGGCATCTCTGACTGCTCCTAGCTGGGGACTAAGGCCTAGTTTGATACCCATTTAGTCCACAGCGGGTGGCACTGTTTTAAGAGTTTCTTTTAAGAGGCGGGTTTTGGCAAGAGGAAGTGGGTTGCTGTATGGTGGGTGTGAGTTCTCTCTCTCTCTCTCCCTCTTTCTCTCTCCCTCTTTTCCTCCTTTGTTTCTTCCCTCCAAGCTGCTAAGATGTAAAGTGTTGCAGTGGAATTCCTCTGCCACCGATGTGAGCCTCGCTCTATCCTTCCTTCCACGTCCACCAGGCATCTTGTCAGGGAGAGAAGAGTAACCAGTTAAGAGACCTCAGTGAGACAGGACCTCCTGTCCTCAGTTCCAGCCTCCTTCCCACTCCAGAGTAGTCTGCTCTGTGAGTCCCCAAGCCTTTGTAGTATAGCCCTGTCAGAATAGACTGCCTCACTTACGAGGTATCTCTACTGCTGGCTTTGGGTTAACATTTTGTTTGCTAAGTCATTAAGGTATGACTCCATTTTGCAGCTTTTAACATTTTGTTGCTTGTATCATTTTGTTTCTATGCTTTTGAGAATCTGTGCTTTGAAAATCCCTTTGCAGTAATATTAACAAGGCTGTGAGAACGAGCAAAAGTAACCGCGTGTTTGATCGCTCCTTATTTAGAATTCTTTATTCTGTTCCTTTGGATTAAAACCACCCAGGATAGTCTAATCATAGCAGGCTTTAGTCATCTCTCTACCATCTGCACATTCCGAACCTTCTCTGAAGATAGATGTGTGTGTGTGTGTGTGTGCGTGTGTGTGTGTGTGTGTGTGTGTGCACATGCATACATTTGAGACTGTGCAGCCATATTCATGTACAAGCATGCCTGCAGACCCTGGAGCTACGGTTTTGCTGGATTCCCTGAGAATTTATTGCAGCATAGCAAGTGGGTGTCACATGTGACATATTGTAATATATGCACGGAGGTATAAAGCATACTCATGGCTTCTGCCTTAGAGAGTTCATTCCACAGAGCAAGAGGAAATTCAAACCTATAGAATCACATAACACAGAATTTGACAACTTCATTTGCATCATAGTTAGGTGGCAGAGGATTGGACTGGGGCAGTGGGAGACAGGTTTAAAGAACACTAATTTGAAGCCTTTTGTTGTCTGCTGTTTCATCTCTCTCAGCCTCCATTTTCTCACCTATAAGGTGGGGTGGGTAGCCTCCTGGCACACCCCAGGGTGACCTCTTACACCATAGAATAGAGAGGTTACAGCATAGAGACTATTAAAGGTGGCTCTGAGGTTAAGAGTAGTAGCTGCTTTCCCAGAGGTTCCAAGTTTAGTTCCCAGTACCCACAATGAGTGCCTTAAAGCTCCCTCTAACTCCAGCTTCACCCATTTCCTCTGGCCTCCTCAGATACCTGTGATCACATGTATACACACACACATACATATGGATGACAGAGGTCAACCTGGGTGTGGTTCTTCAAGAGCCTTACTTTGGTTTTATGAGGCAAGGTCTCTCTCTGAACCTGGTACTCACCAAGAAGGCTAAACTAGCTGTCCAGTGAGCCCCAGGGATCCTCTTGTTGGTTCATCCCAGTGCTAGAACCATAGGCCCACCATAATTGTTGGCCTACATCAGTGCTGGGACCATGAGCCCATCATAACTGTTGGTCCATCTCAGTGCTGGGACCGTAAGCCCATCATAAGTTCCATACTGTTTAATTTTGTCAACTACACAATACACCTAGTCATATCTGGGGAGAGGAATTGTAACTGAGAAAGCACCCCCATTAGATTGGCCTGTGGGTGCATCTGTAGGGCATTTTCCTGACTAATGATTGATGTGGGAAGGCCCAGCTCATTGTGGGTGGTGCCAGTCCTAGGCAGATGGTTCTGGGTTGTATAAGACAGGTAAGATAACTGTGGGCCTAATAACAAGCTGGTAAGAATACTTCTCTATAGTCCTGTCTCCTCCTTGAGTTCCTGCCCTGACTTCCTTCAGTGATAGGCTGAGTTATAAGCCAAATAACCTCTTTTTCCCCAGGCTGCTTTGGACTGTGGTTATCACAGCAACAGAAAGCAGTCTAGGACAATGTTCAACTTTTCTTGGGTATAAGACCAAACCCATGTCTTCATGCTTGTGTGACGTTATTGATTTTTTTTTACATGCTTTACTGACAGAGCCATCTCCCCAGTCAGTCCTGACCAAACATCCCCTCTGTGTCTTAATTTCCTCATGGCTAAGAGGAAGGTCCTTGAGCATGTTGGCGTTTTCAGGTTGGTTCTGCAGAACGATAGGCCAGAGTCAGAATTGCTGCTTGGCATGATGCAGATCCAAGGTGCTCCCTACTCCAGTCAGGCTCCCTGGCAGGGAGGGGACTTCAGTCTGTGCGGTAATGGCTTCCTGGGACTGTGCCAATGCCTTCCTTATCTAGCATTGTGCCGCCACATGGCTCTCCAAGGCAGACTGAGGTGACGGTTAGCTTGTCAGTGGAGATGGCTGCCGTGCCTGGGGTAGGAGTTGGGGATTCTGGGATGATGGTGGAAGAGCTTGTAGGATTTCATCAGGCCGGTGAGGCTGAAGGCTCTGCTTCCTTAGCCATGACAGGAGATGCAAATCTGCAGGGGGAATCCATTTCCTCTTATGTCCACAAGGGGTCAGTAAAACATCAGGTCTGTCTTTGTTTAAATCTCAGAACAAAAGAATTTTGGCAATGCAGGACGGGCCAGATAAGCCTTATTTATGGCTAGCTTCCCGGCTTCTGAGCGCCTCTAAGAATCACTCTTCCTGGAGGGAAGTGCATTAGCCCATAGGCCTGAAAACTTACTTTCAACCTTTACTAAAATAACTATCCGGGGGCCTCCGGAAGTCACTTTAAGATAGAGAAAATTCTCAGCCTTGTATTTCTTGAGGGTGTCTCTTTAGAGGCGTTCAGGATGGCTGGGCAGCTTCCCAAGGGCCTGCAGCAGGGCTGTTAGCCAGGACTGCTAGGCAGGCACCTGAGGACCTAGGGCAGGATTAGTAGGCCAGCTTTGGAGGCTCTAAGGGGCTACAACACCTCACTGAAGATGCAAAGTATTGGAACTGAGTCAGACACCATCTGCTACTCCTTTGTCCAGAGCCAGCTTCATAAAACCCTGGTTGTCTTTTATTACACGTTGTCTGAGTTCAGAGGCTGTTTTTTCCCCCTGTGGCTCTGTTTTTCCTCATTTAGAACCATAGCCACAAGGTGAACATGGAAGAACCTGATGTACCCTTCCCTTCCTGGGCTTTTGTGCCTCCCTGACATAAGATCTGAGAGCTATCCACAGTGACTGCTGCACTCCAGGTGATTGCCTAGGGCCATAGAGCTTTGAAGGTCTTTCGTCCCTACCCCCATTCCTCCCTCCTGCATGCTGGTGGCTAAAGACAGATGAGCTACAAATCTGGAAAGTGCCAGGTCACAGAATTCTGTAAGCGCCAGACACTTGACTCCAAGAGCTCATAATGATCAACACTGGTAAACTCATCAATTAATTAATCAGCCTGTTTGCCAGACCTCACAAGAGGAATTCCGACACACTGGGCATTTTCCCGGGCATGGGTGTTTCATAGCCGAATATGATGTGGGCTTTGCTAGGAAGGAAATCCGTTTCAAGCAGAGTTTCAAGCAGAGAATGTCAAAGATAAAATCAATGGCCCTGGTGCACCATGGAGAGGGCTGTGGTGGGAAGATAAAGGAACATGACGTGAAGCCTCTCCCACCTGGTGGGGGTGAGCTGGCAAATGGCATTTCCTAAGCATCCATGAGAAAACCCAGGTGGTGTTAGTGAGGGGTGAAAGACAAGGTGAGGAAACCTTTCTGTAGGTAGGTACACCTGGGCCACATTCACTCTCAGAGCTCCTGTAGCTAAGCAACGTGGTGGCCCACCCCTATTAGACAGGATGGTGTGTGTGTGTGTGTGTGTGTGTGTGTGTGTGTGTGTACACGTGCACAGGCTCCTTGAGAAGGGATGAATGAAGCAAGCCTTCCTGCTGGCGT
This sequence comes from Apodemus agrarius, assembly GCA_964023405.1. Lineage (NCBI taxonomy): Eukaryota > Metazoa > Chordata > Mammalia > Rodentia > Muridae > Apodemus > Apodemus agrarius. The sequence continues at coordinate 1,875,526 of OZ030017.1, read as the reverse complement.
GGTCTCTGATTGCTTGTTTCTGTGACTCCTGAATGAACATCAGTTCCCCAGCATCCACTCAGAGCCCACCTTGCTAGGATTCAGGAAGACCAGGTTGTAAAGGTCTAGATCGGTCCAGGTCCCTTTGGCAGATCATGTGCTGGGAGATGACTGACAGTTTCTCACACCAAGAAAACCTCCTTCCTTTTTCTCTTTACTTTCTTATCAGGGAGCAATTTATCCAGATTTCCCCAAGCTCATTCTAGTTTTAAAATGGAAACTCTAGAGTCCTAGGGATGCCCTCCCTCTGGGCTAGTCGGGGTGATTAAGTATTCTTTTAGCTGTACCCCTCTTTAACATGTTTCTGGTACATGCTGCGTTCTCTTTGCAAAAACATCTCCAGCAGGGGTGTTTTTGATCAGGGTGAGGGCAAAGCTTTGCTCCATAGGCCCGTTTTGCAGTGCCTACTTCTACCTCACTCCTCCTTGGGGGATTTCTGCTCACACCCCCTGTGGGTTTGAGCTTTCTGTAGTGGATGCTTCCTCTTGGTATAAGCTCCACTGTAAGATTGTAATCTCTCTCTCCCTTCCCCCCATCCTCTCCACCCTCATGATTTCCGTAGACACACTGAATACCCTCTGCCTGCTAAGAGCTGCCTTAACACTGCTTCACAGCCCAGTGGCTTAAATAAGAAGAATGTATTCTCTCATGGCTAGTGTCTAAATCAAGGCATCCGTGAGGCACCTCCCTGAGCCTCTGGTGAGATACCAGCTCTGCTGCTGCCATCAAAGCCTTCTCCCTGGCCATCTCTTCTTTCTATATGGACAGCTCTCCCACCTGGTGGGGATGAGTCAGAAAAGGATGGTTTTTCTAACTTCCTCTAACACGACCTTGCCTCAGGTGATCTCATCTGCAACCGACCAGTTTTGACACAAGGCCATGTGCTTTCTGAGGGGTCTGACTTTGATGTATCTGCTGGGAGACAACTCATAACAAACAGCATCTTTTTTTTTTTTTAAGACTGAACTTTTTAAATTTTTAATTAATTTATTTATTTTGTACACTCCATATTTTATTCCTCCTCCCCCTCCAACTGTTCCACATCCCATACCTTCTTCCCTTCCCCTGTCTCCATGTGGATGTCCCCACCCCACACCCCACCTGACCTCTAAACTCCCTAGGGCCTCCAGTTTCTTGAGGGTTAAATACATCATCTCTGATTGAACACAGACCCAGCAATCCTCTCCTTTATGTGTGTTGGGGGCCTCATATCAGCTGGTGTATGTTGCCTGTTTGGTGATCCAGTGTTTGAGAGATCCTGAGGATCCAGATTAATTGAGACTGCTGGTCTTCCTATAGGGTTGCCCTCCTCCTCAGCTTCTTCCAGGTTTTCCCTAATTCAACAACAGGGGTCAGCAGCTTTTGTCCATTGGTTGGGTGCATCTGACTCTTTCAGCTGCTTGTTGGGTCTTCTGGAGTGCAGTCAATCATGCTAGGTCCCTTTTTTGTGAGCCTTGGGACCTCCCCTTGAGCGGGATCCTACTTTGGGCCTGTCACTGGACCTTCTTTTCCTTGGGCTCCTCTCTATTTCCATCCCTGTAATTCTTTCAGACAGGAACACTTATGGTCCACTTAGGGTCAGAGTTGTGACTGTGGGATGGCCCCCATCTCTCTTATTTGAAGCCCTGTCTTCCTGCTGGAGATGGGCTCTATAAATTCCCTCTCCCTACTGTCAGGCATTTCATCTAGGGTCTCTCCCTTTGAGTCTTAAGAGTCTCTCACCTCCCAGGTCTCTGGTTCATTCTAGAGGGCCCCCCCAACCTCCTATCTCCCGAGGTTGCCTGTTTCCATTCTTTATGCTGGCCCTCAGGGCTTCAGTCCTTTTCCCTCACCCAATACCAAATCAGGTTCCCCTCTCCCCCAAGTACCCCCCTCCCCAGTCCACTTTCCCCTCCCAGGTCCTTCCCTCCCTCATCTTTTTTTCCTGGTTCTGGGGTTTAGAGCCCAGAATTTTGCACCTGCTTTTAGAGGATGGTTGCATATGGCTGTTCCCAAGTCCACTGATCACTTATTGGTCTTTTAGGGGAACTCTTTTTTTTTTTTTTTTTTTACATCTTTTAACAACTTACTTAAATGTCTCTGTTCTTGTTTGCTTTCTTGGATTTAACCATTTTAATTTATTTTTTCTATGCCTCACCCCTTTCAAAACACAGGTAACCTCATTCATCCTGCCTCTTGTCAGGAAGTCTTTTCTCCTGAAGTTCCAGGGCTTGCCCAGCCTTCATTTCAGCCTGATGTCTTGCCTGGGAGTCACTCATCACCTTTCCATGCTCTGCCCTGGAGATCTGTGAAAAGACTGGGAGGGGAGGGGTGTGGTGAAGAGGCAGGGTCTCCACCTAAAACATTACCAAATAGCGAAGTCTGTCTCCACAGAAATCTGTTTGATTTCTTCATCTTGGGCTTCTCCTACATGATTTCACATGGGAAAGAACTTCCTCTGAAGGGTAAAAAGTCTGCATCAGAATTTGGGCACCTCTGCCCCTCCTTCCCTGGCTGGACATTTATGCTGGCAGAGAGGTCACACTAGAGAGTTTCAATTAAGGATCAGATTGAATAGTCATTTCAACCTGGCCTGAGAGCTTTGTGGTCACCTACTCATCCCTTCAACACTTGGGAGCTATAGATGGAGAGAAACTTCCAGGTTATGTAGGTGATCCATGAAGCAAAAGGACAGCAAGCAAGTTAACAAAAAAAAAGGTAACATCCATTACTTGCCTGGAACCAGCCATGCCTGAAAGCACCACAGGAGAAAAAGAATATGTAGGGAGATTTGATGCTGTATGATTTTGTGAAGCATAGCATTGCTATATAGTTGTCTGTATCACCCTTGAAGTCAATAAGACTCCTGCTTCTGCCTCCTGAATGCTGAGATTATAGGTATGTGCTAGCATTTCTGGCTTATATACTACCTTAAGCAGATAGGGAACAGGGATATGGGTCCTTAAGGAGATACAATGATTTTCATGAAAGATGAGAAGGCCCTAAGAATGGATGGGACATGCGATATAATAGGTATGCCTAGTTACTTCTGCCCCCCCCCCCAATCTGGTAGGTTTTCGAAACAGGGGCTCATGTAGCTCATGCTTTGGGTTTTTTTGTTTGTTTGTTTGTTTTTTGTTTGTTTTTTTTGTTTTTGTTTTTGAGACAGGGTTTCTCTGTGTAGCTCCGGCTGTCCTGGAACTCACTCTGTAGACCAGGCTGGCCTTGAACTCAGAAATCCACCTTCCTCTGCCTCCCAAGTGCTGGGATTAAAGGTGTGCGCCACCACTGCCCGGCAGCTCATGCTTTGTGGTGAATGAAGATGAGCTTGAACTTCTGATTTTTCTGCCTTTGCCTTTCAAGTGCTGGCATGCATCATCATGACCCATTTATGGTGCCGGGGATTGAACCCAGTGCCTTGGGCATTCAAGGCAGGTACCACCTAAGACACATCCCCAGTGCTTAGCATTCTGTCTTGTGATGAGTGGACACCTCCCTGTTGGTGGAACTTTAGGGACGGGACTGATGGTGTTTGAGTCCCTTTTGGAAGATCTGCCACCAGACAGATGAATGAGTTCAGAGATAGTCTTTCCCTGTCCTGGCTGTTTTTCATGTCTTAAGTCTCAAAAGAACTACTCTGCTAAAGTGGTGTCTTTGGGGTGAACTGCCATGAGTGCTTACATAACACTTATGTTTGGGGTAGAATGTTCTGGTTTTCAACAAAAGCTTGTGGATTTTGCTCCAAATGCCCTTCTTCTTTAAAGCTATGTGGATGCCTGGTATGGAAAGTCAATGCGCATGGTGGGTCTGGACTCCACCCTGGTTCCCCTTTCCTGTGGCCATTGACGAAGATAGAGAGAACATTTTGGTCCTGATCCAAGTCAGGCCTCGAGATGAAGATGAGCAACCTCTTGCCCGAACTTCACAAGGATTGTTGGCAGTGTTCCTAGAGGTTTAGAGCTTTCCCATGGGGAACGCAGAGTTTGGGCTGGCTGCCAGGAGAAGACAGGCTTCCTCTTGCTTTTCTGTCTGTCATTCCTAACTCTCAGCTAGAAATTTTATCCTATGGCTGCTCCACCCACCCATCCTGTTTCTTTCTTATTGTCTAACATTTAGCTCAAGCATTCTCTCCTTTGTGGCTTGTCATTCAAGAGCTCACACCAGCTTAACTCTTCCCTGCTCCCACAGCCTTTTGGAATCCATATTTGAGTGAGTCTCATGTTCTTTTGTATATAGCCTGCCTCATTCCAAGGAGATCTCTGGCAGCTATGGCTCCTGTATCCCAAGGGTTCTATAGTACAGTTCCCATACCTATCATGATACAATGCATAGTAAATATCATTTTTAGAAAAAGGGAAGGTACGCAGCTTGATAGAAATGTTTATATTCTAAGCCAGTATGCTTCAACACTGGATATCACATCACCCAAGAATGGTGCTCAAGATTATGATTCTGTGGGATCTGATTGAGGCTTCATAATTCTGCATCAAGCTAGCCTCAGATCTACACTATAGCTACTTAGCACTTTCCTGTCTGCTGTAGCTGTAGCTAGTATTTATGATATCTGTATGACTTGTTTGCATTCAAACCTTTAGCACGTAGCACTTTGCCTTGAATTAGGAAGGCACATCCTGAATGTCATTTGTATAAATGCATAGAAGTTCATCACCAGGCTTGTGTTCAGTGAGTTTCAATGCAGGCAGCACTAAGGAGGTCAAAGATGTGTGCTTGGTTGTTATGAATAGCTTGGAATTGCAGTTTCTCCCCAAGGACCACTCAGACTTCTAAGCATGCTTAATAGCCTTTGTGAAAATGGAGCCTGTTGATGATTGAAAGGGTTGGGTAAGAACTGGCTGTGTGAGCTAGGACTGCCTTGGAGGACAGTATCTTTACCTGAGACGATATTGTAGACACATCGCTGCGTCACCACTGTCACAGATGTTCTGGCTCTGTGTCATTCTTAGATACTTCATAAAGATGAGCCTCTCACTTCTCCAGAGGACCTGTTCCCTCATCAATCTCAACTAGATTCTCTGTACCTGGTTAGGTCTTAACCCTTCCTTCATTTGATGTCTTGTGACACACCTATGATCTTCAGGAAGCAATCAAAACTACTTCACAGAGAAGTCAGTCAGATTGTATGAGAGACTAGGAAACGCAGGAAGAAAACAGCAAGGATGGTTTTATAGTTTAAATCTAGTGTGTCCTAGAAGCTGTGTTGGAGGTCTCTTCAGAGGTGGGACTTTGGAAGAGAGCTCAGTCCTGAGGGCTCTGACCTCATGAGTAGATTGATTCTTTTTTTTTTTTTTTTTTTTTTTTTTTTTTTTTATTTCTTATTTTTATTTTTATTTATTTTTATTCGATATTTTCTTTATTTACATTTCAAGTGATTTTGCCTTTTCTGGATTCTCCTCTCCCCAAAAGTCCCATAAGCCCTCTTCCCTCCCCCTGTTCCCTCATCCACCCCTTCCCACTTCCCTGTCCTGATATTTTCCCTACACTGCTGCACTGAGCCTTTCCAGGACCAGGGGCCACTCCTTCCTTCTTCTTGGGCATCATTTGATATGTGAATTGTGTCTTGGGTATTCCAAGCTTCTAGGCTAATATCCACTTATCAGTGAGTGCATACCATGAGTGTTCTTTTGAGACTGGGATGCCTCACTTAGGATGATATTCTCCAGCTCCAACCACTTGTCTAAGAATTTCATGAATTCATTGTTTCTAATGGCTGAATAGTACTCCATTGTGTATATATACCACATTTTCTGTATCCATTCCTCCGTTGAGGGACATCTGGGTTCTTTCCAGCTTCTGGCTATTATAAATAGGGCTGCTATGAACATAGTGGAGCATGTGTTCTTATTACATGCTAGGGAATCCTCTGGGTATATGCCCAGGAGTGGTATAGAAAACTGGGAAGGATACTTCATTGGTTTTTTTTTTTTTTTTTTTTTTTTTTTTTTTGCAATTCTTTTTTTTTTTTTTTTTCAGTTCAGTGCCTATTTTATTTTTTTATTTTTTTTTTAATTTTATTTTCTATATTCTATGTTTACATTCCAAAGGCTTTCCCCTTTCCCAGTTCCCACCCACCATATTTCCCATAGTTCCTCTCCCCCCCATCTGTTCCCCAATAATTCCCCCTCCCCCCTCGGTTTCTTTACTAAACTGGAAGCAATCTTTACAGGCCCAGGGTCCTCTCCTTTCTTCTTCTTGGGAATCATTTGACTTGCTATTTGTGTCTTGAGTATTTAGGGCTTCTGGGCTCATTAATATCCACTTATCAGTGATTGCATTTCAGGTGCATTCTTTTGTGATTGGGTTAATTCACTCAGGATGATATTTTCCAGGTCTAACCATTTACCTACAAATTGCATGAATTCATTATTTTTAATTGCTGTGTAGTATTCCATTGTATAAATATACCACATTTTCTGTATCCATTCCTCCTTTGAGGGATATTTGGGCTGCTTCCAATTTCTGGCTATTATAAACAAGGCTGCTATAAACATAGTGGAGCATGTGTCCTTATTGCATGCAGCGGAATCCTCTGGGTATATGCCCAGGAGTGGTATGCCAGGGTCCTCTGGAAGTAACATGCCCAATTTTCTGAGGAACCGCCAAACTGATTTCCAGAGCGGTTTTACCATTTTGCAATCCCACCAACAGTGGAGGAGTGTTCCTCTTTCTCCACATCCTCGCCAGCACTTGTTGTCTCTTGAGTTTTTAATCTTAGCCATTCTGACTGGTGTGAGGTGGAATCTCAGGGTTGTTTTGATTTGCATTTCCCTGATGACTAATGATGTTGAACATCTTTTAAGGTGTTTCTCGGCCATCCGAATTTCTTCTGGTGAGAATTCTTTGTTTAGCTCTGTGCCCCATTTTTTGATAGGGTTATTTGGTTCTTTGCGGTCTAACTTCTTGAGTTCTTTGTATATATTGGATATTAGCCCTCTGTCGGATGTGGGGTTGGTGAAGATCTTTTCCCACTTTGTTGGTTGCCGTTTTGTCCTTCTGACAGTGTCCTTTGCTTTGCAGAAACTTTGTAATTTTATGAGGTCCCATTTGTCGATTCTTGATCTTAGAGCATAAGCTATTGGTGTTCTGTTCAGGAACTTTTCCCCTGTGCCCAAGTCCTCCAGGGTCTTCCCAAGTTTCTTTTCTAATAGTTTCAGTGTGTCTGGTTTTATGTGGAGGTCCTTGATCCACTTGGAGTTGATCTTAGTACAAGGAGATAAGAGTGGGTCAATTCGCATTCTTCTGCATGTTGACCTCCAGTTGAACCAGCACCATTTGTTGAAAAGGCTATCTTTTTTCCACCGGATGGTTGTGGCTCCTTTATCAAAGATCAAGTGACCATAAGTCTGTGGGTTAATTTCTGGGTCTTCAATCCTATTCCATTGATCTACCTGCCTGTTGCTGTACCAATACCATGCAGTTTTTAACACAATTGCTCTGTAGTACTGCTTGAGGTCAGGGATATTGATTCCCCCAGAAGTCCTTTTATTGTTGAGAATAGTTTTAGCTATCCTGGGTTTTTTGTTGCTCCAGATGAATTTGAGAATTGCTCTTTCTAGATCTATGAAGAATTGATTTGGGATTTTGATGGGGATTGCATTGAATCTGTAGATTGCTTTTGGCAAGATGGCCATTTTTACTATATTGATCCTGCCAATCCAGGAGCAAGAAATATTTTTCCATCTCCTGAGGTCTTCTTCGATTTCTTTCTTCAGGGACTTGAAGTTCCTGTCATACAGATCTTTCACTTGTTTGGTTAGAGTTACGCCAAGGTACTTTATGTTGTTTGTGGCTATTGTGAAGGGTGTTATTTCCCTAACTTCTTTCTCAGCCTGCTTGTCCTTTGAGTACAAGAAGGCTACTGATTTGCTTGAGTTAATTTTATAACCAGCCACGTTGCTGAAGTTGTTTATCAGCTGTAGAAGTTCTCTGGTGGAGTTTTTTGGATCGCTTAAGTAGACTATCATATCATCTGCAAATAATGATACTTTGACTTCTTCCTTTCCAATTTGTATCCCTTTGACTTCCTTATGTTGTCTGATTGCTCTCGCTAGAACTTCAAGTACTATATTGAAAAGATATGGAGAGAGAGGACAGCCTTGTCTAGTCCCTGATTTTAGTGGAATTGCTTCAAGTTTCTCTCCATTTATTTTGATGTTGGCTACTGGTTTGCTGTAGATTGCTTTTACTATGTTTAGGTATGGGCCTTGAATTCCTGCTCTTTCCAAGACTTTTAGCATGAAAGGATGCTGAATTTTGTCAAATGCTTTTTCAGCATCTAATGAGATGACCATGTGGTTTTTTTCTTTTAGTTTGTTTATGTAGTGGATTACATTGATGGATTTCCGTATATTGAACCATCCCTGCATTCCTGGAATGAAGCCTACTTGATCATGGTGAATGATCGTTTTGATATGCTCTTGGATTCGGTTGGCAAGGATTTTATTTAGTATTTTTGCATCTATATTCATAAGAGAAATTGGCCTGTAGTTCTCTTTCTTTGTTGGATCTTTTTGTGGTTTAGGTATCAGCGTAATTGTGGTTTCGAAGAATGAGTTGGGCAGTGTCCCTTCTGTCTCTATTTTGTGGAATAGTTTGAAGAGTATTGGTGTTAAGTCTTCTTTGAAGGTCTGGTAGAATTCTGCACTAAAACCATCTGGTCCCGTACTTTTTTTGGTTGGGAGGCTTTCTATAACCCCTTCTATTTCTTTAAGGGTTATGGGACTGTTTAGCTGGTCTACTTGATGCTGATTTAATTTTGGTATTTGGTATCTGTCTAGGAAATTGTCCATTTCCTCCAGATTCTCCAGTTGTTTTGAGTATAGGCCTTTGTAGTAGGATCTGATGATCTTTTGAATTTCCTCTGTTTCTGTTGTTATATCCCCCTTTTCATTTTTAATTTTGTTAATTTGGATACTATCTCTGTGCCCTTTGGTTAGTCTAGCTAAGGGCTTATCTATCTTGTTGATTTTCTCGAAGAACCAGCTCTTGGTTTTGTTGATTCTTTGTATGGTTCTCTTTGTTTCTGCTTGATTGATTTCAGCCCTTAGTTTGATGATTTCCTCTCTTCTACTCCTCCTGGGTGAGTTAGCTTCTTTTTGTTCCAGCGCCTTCAGGTGTGCTGTTAAGTTGCTAGTGTATGCTCTTTCCAGTTTCTTTTTGGAGGCACTCAGGGCTATGAGTTTTCCTCTTAGCACTGCTTTCATTGTATCCCAGAGATTTGGGTAGGTCGTACCTTCATTTTCATTGAAGTCTAAAAAGTCTTTGATTTCTTTCTTTATTTCTTCCTTGACCAGGGTGTCATTGAGTAGAGTATTGTTCAGTTTCCATGTGTATGTGGGCTTTCTGTAGTTCTTCTTGCTATTGAAGACCACTTTTACTCCATAGTGATCCGATAGGAGACATGGGATTAGTTCGGTCTTCTTGTATTTGTTGAGGTCTGTCTTGTGACCAATTATATGATCAATTTTTGAGAAGGTACCGTGCGGTGCTGAGAAAAAGGTATACTCTTTTGTTTTAGGATGGAATGTTCTATATATATCTGTTAAATCCAATTGGTCCAAAGCTTCAATTAGTTTCACTGTGTCCCTGTTTAGTTTCTGCTTTCCTGATCGGTCCATTGAGGAGAGTGGAGTGTTGAAGTCACCTACAATCATTGTGTTAGGTGCGATGTGTGCTTTAAGCTTTAGTAAAGTTTCTTTTACGAATGAGGGTGCCCTTGCATTTGGTGCATAGATGTTCAGTATTGAGAATTCTTCTTGGTGGATTTTCCCTTTGACAAGCAGGAAGTGACCTTCTGTGTCTCTTTTGATGACTTTAGGTTGAAAGTCGATTTTATCTGATATTAGAATGGCTACTCCAGCTTGTTTCCTGGGACCATTTGCTTGTAGAACTGTCTTCCAGCCTTTTACTCTAAGGAGGTGTTTGTCTTTGACACTGAGATGTGTTTCCTGTATGCAGCAAAATGTAGGGTCCTGTTTCCGTATCCAGTCTGTTAGTCTGTGTCTTTTGATTGGGGAATTGAGTCCATTGATATTAAGAGATATTAAGGAATAGTAATTATTACTTCCTGACATTTTGGGAATTGTTATTGTTATTTGTATTTGAGTGGTTCTCTTCTTTTGGGTTGGATGAGATGGGGTTTCTATCTTGTTTCTTCTGGGGTGTTGTTTCCCCCCTTGTGTTGGTATTTTTCCCCTATTATCCTTTGTAGGGCTGGGTTTGTAGATAAGTATCTTGCAAATTTGGTTTTGTCGTGGAATATCTTGGTTTCCCCATCTATGGCAATTGAGAGTTTCGCTGGGTATAGTAGTCTTGGCTGAAGTTTGTGTTCTCTTAGGGTCTGCATAAGGTCTGCCCAGGATCTTCTAGCTTTCATGGTCTCAGGTGAGAAGTCTGGTGTAATTCTGATAGGTCTTCCTTTATATGTTACTTGTCCTTTTTCTCTTACTGCCTTTAATATTCTTTCTTTGTTTAGTACATTTGGGGTTTTGACTATTATGTGACGGGAAGTATTTCTGTTCTGGTCCAGTCTATTTGGGGTTCTATAGGCTTCTTGTATATTCATGGGCATCTCTCTCTTTAGGTTGGGGAAATTTTCTTCCATAATTTTGTAGAAGATATTTGCTGGCCCTTTAAGTTGTAGATCTTCATTCTCATCTATCCCTATAATCCTTAGGTTTGGTCTTCTCATTGTGTCCTGGATTTCCTGAATGTTTTGGGTTACCAGCTTTTTGCATTTTGCATTTTCTTTAATTGTTGAATCCATGGTTCCTATGGTATCTTCAGCATCTGAGATTCTGTCTTCTATCTCTTGTATTCTATTGTTGATATTTGCATCTATGACTCCTGATTTCTTCCCAAGGTTTTCTATTTCCAACATTGTCTCCCTTTGCGATTGCTTAGTTGTTTCTACTTCTGTTTTTAGATTTTGTATGGTTTTGCTCAGATCTTTCAGTTGCTTGTTTGTGTTTTCCTGTAATTCTTTAAGGGATTTTTGTGTTTCCTCCTTTATGACTTCTACTCGTTGACCCATGTTCTCTTGTATTTCTTTGGGTGATTTTTGTTTCTCCCCCTTATTGGGATTCACTTTTTGCTCTATATTCTCCTGGATTTCTTTAAGTGATTTTTGTGTCTGCCTTGTATGGGCTTCTAGTTTTTGATCTATTTTCTCCTCTATTACTTTAAGAAATTTATCTAAGTGATCCTCAATCTGCATCTTTACCAGTGATTTTAGATCTGAGTCTTGTTTTTCTGGTGTGTTGAGATATCTGGGATTTAATTGTGTTTGTCTTGCAATGGCTTCTAGCTTTTGATCTATTTTCTCATGTATTACTTTAAGAGATTTATCTAAGTGTTCCTCTATCAGCATCCTGACCAGTGATTTTAGATCTGAGTCTTGTTTTTCTGGTGTTTCGGGGTATCCAATATTTATTGCTGTTGGGGAACTGGGTTCGGATGCCGCCATATTGCCTTGATTTTTGTTAGTAGCGATCTTACGTTTGCCTTTTGCCATCTGGTTAACTCTGGTGTTAGTTGGTCCTGTAGATACTAGCTGGTGCTTGACCCTCCTGTGGGGTTGTAAGGCTATTTCCCAGTGACTGGGATACCTGAATCACTGTCCTGCGGGGCTCTTGCTCACAGATTGCTGACAGGTGGCCTGAGTCCCCCGAGGTCTTAACCTCAGGATATCCCAGGTATTTGGTTCCGCCTGTTGGGCGGCTGCTCTGCACTGCTCCTGCTCAGGGTTCGCTGTCTGATATCCTGTTTCCCCAGGGGTCTTAAAGTTGGGATATCTCAGTTATCTGGTTCCGCCTGCTGGTCCCAAGCTGCTGGGAAGCTGGCTGGGTCCGGTTTCCAGCTTCCCTGCCACTGGCTGGATGGGAGGCTGGTTCGGCCTCCGGCTGGGTCTGGGTACCTGGCACACTGGCTGACTCTGGCTTCCTCACCACCAGCTGGACGGGAAGCTGCAGGCAATATGGCAGCTGCCTGCAGGGAGCTCGGGGTCCGCCCCGCGCGCGAGTGCAGAGTGCACCCGCTATTCTGTGCCCAATTCCCACTCCAGGCCTGAGTCCCCGAAGGTCTTAAGCTCGGGCTGTGTCGGGTACCTGGTTCTGCCGCCGCCGCCGGATGGTTCTGAGCACCTGGGACGCTGGGTGACCCTCCGGCTTCCCCACCGCCAGCTGGGCGGGAAGCTGCAGGCAATATGGCAGCTGCCTGCAGGGAGCTCGGGGTCCGCCCCGCGCGCGAGTGCAGAGTGCACCCGCTATTCTGTGCCCAATTCCCACTCCAGGCCTGAGTCCCCGAAGGTCTTAAGCTCGGGCTGTGTCGGGTACCTGGTTCTGCCGCCGCCGCCGGATGGTTCTGAGCACCTGGCACGCTGGGTGACCCTCCGGCTTCCCCACCACCAGCTGGGCGGGAAGCTGCAGGCAATATGGCAGCTGGCTGCAGGGAGCTCGGGGTCCGCCGCGCGAGTGCAGAGTGCACCCGCTATTCTGTGCCCAACTCCCACTCCAGGCCTGAGTCCCCGAAGGTCTTAAGCTTGGGCTGTGTCGGGTACCTGGTTCTGCCGCCGCCGCCGGATGGTTCTGAGCACCTGGGACGCTGGGTGACCCTCCGGCTTCCCCACCGCCAGCTGGGCGGGAAGCTGCAGGCAATATCGAGTAGATTGATTCTTATGGATTTATAACTTGTGGGCTGTTGGGAAGCAGAGGGAGTCTGAGGAGGTGTTGGAGGAGATGGGGATTGGGGGTGTGTCCTTGAAGGGGACATTTTGTTCTCTGGCCCTCTCTTTGTTTCCTGGCTTCTGTCGAGTGAGCAGTTTTCCTCTCCTAGATGCTTCCTGCCATCCATGTTGTTCTTCTGCCTCACCTCAGGCCCAGACACAATGGAGCCAAGCAATCACAAACTGAAATTGTGACCCAAAAGGACTCTCTCTTACTTCAAGTTAATCTTAGCAGAACCTTGTAGTAACAAAAACCTGACTAACACAGATGGGTATCTAGCCTGTCTCTGTTAAGGCAACCAAGCAATTTTCCCTATATCCCAGCTTTTCCAGGATCACTGCTAACATTTACTGAGTGTTTAGTATGTGCTAGGCACCATGCTGATCACTGACTACATTATTCTGCCAAACTTTCACAATAATCTACCTTAATTTCATAAAATATCTTTTGTCTACATTTTACACCCGAGGCAAGTAGAAAATATGGAGCAGGGCAAAGAGAGATAGAGTAAGTTGCTCCAGTTGCAGAGCTGGAAGTTGGCCCTTTTGCTCCTGTGCTACTGAACGCTGCTATGCTAACTAACCTTGGCCCCTACCAGCTAGGACTGCCATCTCTGCAATCCTTTGCTCACAGGCCCCTCATTTCTCTTGTTTATCTCCCTATCGCTCTATCTGCAGCTCTTCTCCAGTTCCAGCCTAGAGACCAGGCTGACCTCTAAATACTCCCTCCACTTTCCATCCTTACTTCTTCACCAGCCTTGACTCCACAGCTTGCCACCATCTGCTGTGGCTGTGGCTATGTGTAGCTGTGTACTGCAGGATGCAACATCTGGCCACTGCTTCCCAAGGGAGCTGTGCCTACCATTGCCAAGACAGCAGCAGTGCCCATGTTCCTGGTAGGCTCAACTTCATGACCCAGAGAGGCATTCCTCATGGCCTGCCTCTCTCAGTGGAAACACTGGGTCCCACTGTCAACAGAAACCACTCTCTTTCTCCATTGAGGGTTTTACCAGAAAGTCATTGCAGACCTCATAGATCATGACTCTACCTGCCTGGGTCTTTGGTTCCCCTTCACCTCATTTCTCTTCCTATGAAGCCCATAATCCTCTAGAAACTATCTCATGAGAACACCAAGAGTTAGACTCTGTTGCTAGGCTCCAGAGACTCTGGAAGTAGAGATAAGAGGCAGAGAGAGGAAGCCTCTTTGATACTATACTGCTGAGGGTATCCTTGGTTCAGAATAAGAGGCATGAGTTCTGTATATAGTAGAGTCCTAGTATTCTTCTGTCCATGTGAAACACTGCAGTAAGGGGTTCTTGAAGCCCAGGTCCTGGGTAGGTACAGGAGTTGCTCGTAAGATCATGTACATTTGTGGACCATCTTATTTGCATAATTTGATGAGAAATTCTCATAATTTGATAAAAAAAATCTCTTGTCCTACTTCCTTCTTAGGAGATGGACCTGGGAACCTGAATTTAAAATAAAATTCATAGTAATTGTATCTACATTGGGGCTCAAGGGGTCACCTTTTTTTTTTAGCAGGCCAGCTGTGTCTGCCTTACAAGAAATTAAATGTCTCTATCACTCCCCACACCCATCCCATGACTCATGCCAACTTGGATGGAGTACTTGTCAAACAGTTATGAGTTTTCTTTGAAGCCCCTTAGAAACCCTTTCTTCCCCCAAAGGGCCCAGAGTGGGACAAGCATGCTTGGCTCATGAACAAACAGAAACTTTGCACCAAATTCCCGCCTTCTTTCTGGTTGCCTCCTCCTTGACTGAGAAATGGCACCAGTCCCTCCCTCCCTCTCTCCCTTTCTACCCCCTGCCCCCAGGGCTATTGGAGAAGCCAGAGCCATCAGGAAACTAATGTATAGAGCAGACATCATGAGACAAAAATGTAGTCTTTTTAACTTCTAAAGCTTGCCTCAGGGATGGCAGGCACTGGGAATGGAGAACTTGGTAGTTCTACTCATGTTGAGATAAGTCAGATCAGTTATGATCCCCTAGGAACACATAGTTCTGTGTGGTGTTTCCTAACTACCTTCTCTGTCCCAGGGCCTCAGTAGCCTCCTCCTCCTCCCAGGGCTGCAGGAAGAGATGTTTGCTGTTAGTTTGGGGAAAGCTGGTTGCTATTGTTTGAAATAGCATAGGAAAACCCAACTCAAATCTAAGTTTATCCCTTCCTGATATATTTCCCTCAAGCCATCAATTCATTCATTCATTCATTCATTCATTCATCCATCCATCCATCCATCCATCCATTCATCCATTCATTCATTGGTTCATTCATGTGTGTTTGTATGCACACATATGTGGAGGTTAGAAGACAACCTCAGGTGCCATTCCTTGAGTGCTGTCCACCACTGTTTTTTTTTTTAAACAGGGTCTTTCATTGGCTTAGACATTACCAAGTAGGCTATGCTAGCTGGCTAGCCAGTCCCAGGGATATGCTGGTCTCTGACTCTCCAGTTCTGGGGAGTCATGCTGTCATATCCAGATTTTTTTTTTGAGACAGGGTTTCTCTGTGTAGTCCTGGCTGTCCTGGAACTCACTCTGTAGACCAGGCTGGCCTCGAACTCAGAAATCCACCTGCCTCTGCCTCCCAAGTGCTGGGATTACAGGCATGCGCCACCATGCCCGGCACCATATCCAGATTTTTAAACATGGGTTTTAGAGTTCCAATTTGGGTCTTCATGCTGGTGAGGTAAGTGCTTTATCTATTGATCTGTCTCTCAGGACCTCTGTTCATTGATTTGTGTCTAAAATGAAAGGGCCAGACTCTTCTTCACCTTCCCTAGGCTCTTTTGAGGACCACAGATTCTCATTTTGAGAAGGTCATAGTTATGATCTATCAACAATAAGGGTTGACCCAAACAGTATATCTTAATGTAGTTTTCAACAGGGACTCCACCACAGCTGACAGAGTCCTGGTGGGCTTTCTGCCGACTGCAGAGCTGGCTGAGAGCTGATGCCATGCTATCGTCCCCTGACTCCAGCAGCAGCTCAGGAATACCCTCATAATTCCACTGTGTGCAGCAGGAATCCAGGCATCATTTCCAAGGAGATGTGAGGGAGTAAAGATGACTGGATATTTTATGAGAGCCATGGAGAAAAATGGACTTTGAATTTACCAGCTCAATTTGCATCAAGATAGACATTGCTTTTCTACTTCTTGGACCTTTAAGACAGGAGTTGGGTTTGGAGCTAGGCAGGCTGTGGCCTGGGACTCAGCCCATTCTCCTTCAGGTGTTTTTTGTTTTTGTTTTTGTTTTTTGTTTTCCATGAGCCTCTGCCTATCTTGGGTCCCAGGTCCACAAACTGGGAATGAACAAGGCCTTTAGTTAGGTGCTTAAATGTAGCAGGGCTGACCCTGGCATAGAGGGCCTTACCCTTTGTGCTTGCATTTTTAAGGGGTTGATGTTGTTGTTGTTGAAGAAAGGCTTGCCGGCAAGAATTACAGGAGTCCAGAGAAACCTTCCTGAGCTATTAACCTGAAGGTTTCACTGTGCCTTCCCCCTCCCAAGTCCTCCGGACTAGTGGTCTCTGTTCAACTCAAAGCTCGTGTCTTTCTGCTACTTGAAGCTTTCTGTCCGTTTCTCACAAGGCCTGGAACAGAAGCTGAGCGCCTTTCCTGGTGCATGCACCTCCTACCCTGTGCTCACCTCACATCCCTCCAGCCCTCTTCTTCTTCATACTGGTCTGCTCCCTGTTGTCAGACAAGACTAGCAAGACCTGGTCTCTGGGCCTGTGCAACTGTTCCCAGGCTTCTATATTTCCCTCCGTCTCTGTCTGCAGGGCTGGCTCCTTCCTGCCCTCAGACCTCTCCTGTACCGCTCCTCTTCCCCCTCTCCTCCTCCCTTCTTCTTCCTCCTCCCCCTCCTCTTCTCTCCTCCTCCTCCCTTCTCCCTCCTCCCCCTCTCCTCCTCCTCCTTCAAAAAGTCTTCCCTGTGGCCTTTCTACAGGCCCCTACAGTGCCGCCTCTTTCTGTCACTGGGTCTTCATCTGTTCTCTGCACACTGTCTATTGCTCTGACAATTTTACTTTCTTTTCTTCCCCCATCTCTTCTCCTTCAGAGTAGAAGCATGAGGCACTATGCAAGGCTCCCTTGCTGACACTAAGTAAGTGGCTTTTAGAAATGGGGAGATAGCTCGTCTGGTAAGATACTTGCTGCATAAGCACAAGGACCTGGCTTTGGTCCCTAGAACCAACATACTTAAAAGTAAGGTGTAGTGCTCCATGCTTATAGTCCTCCAGCTAGGGAGGAAGAGGGATGAAGGTCTTTGAGACTTACTAGCTGGCCAGCCTAGTTGAGTGGGCAGGACAGTGGGGAAATCCTGTCTCAAAACACAAGGTGAATAGCTTTTGAGGAATAAAACCCAGGATTGACCTCTGGATTTCATGTTTATGTGTTATACCCACTACCATGTCCATAGACACAATTACCGACTGACTGACTGAGAGACAGACAAACACACACACACACACACACACACACACACACACACACACATCTGCTTCTTCCTCATTTTTCTGCCTTCCCACTAAGGCTTTGCACACTGCTTTTCATTCTCTGGCCTCCTGAGAGTGAGGGGTGCCTCTAGGTAACTTGCGTAGATGATTCTGTGCCAGCTTGTGCCTTTCTGGAAGGAAGCCAGACTTCTCCCAGCCACATGGCTGGAAGGTTTCTCTGAGCCAGGGTATGGATGCTGACTCTGTCTACACGGGGATGGAGGATATGTCTAAAAGGAAGCCAGAGCAAGGGACTAGCCTTTGAATACTAAGCAGAAACTGAGCTTCCCCTTGAACTGCCAGGCCTTGTATTAACGGGCTGCAGTGAACAGATAGAGGTAATCTTGATTACAGTTGAGGAATTTACAGTAGAATAAAGGCCGCCACATTATTGGGGCTTCTTTTTCTGAACCATAAATTGGAATCTCTGATGCCTGGCGGATGTCTACATCTCCAGCCCAGGACTTCATCTGGAGAACTGTGGGAGCATGGCTGACAGGCAGAGGTTTACTTCAGGACCTTTACTCTGCTAGGAGAGCCAGGCTGAAAAGCACCCAGCCTCTAAGCTAGCCTCTGCTAGGACATGTAATACATCCGCACCCTCTCTGGAGGCCCGAACAGGGGCAGTGATGACGGACAAGCATTTGAGCATGCTATATAGTAAGCACCTCCTCTCCGTTCTCCTCTCTCCCCTTCACAGAAGAATGCCACAGAGAGACAGAACAGCCTGGGCTTGTGAACACTCAAGCCCACCCCTGAGCCCTCTGGCATTTTTAAGAAACAAGGCATAACGTCAGTATGAAGTTCTGACCCCTCGCCTGCTTAAAGGTGGGATGTGGGCAGAGGTCCCTCCCACCCTTCCTCAGGGCTCCTGCTAGCTCAGGAACTCTAACATAGAGACTGAGAGCCAGACATACTCTACTCCATTCATTGCCAGTCATCTTCAAGGCAGTGGGATGCAATTAACTTCATCTTTACAAATAAAACCAGAGCCTGGGGGAGGGAGCGTAGCTCAGTGCCTGTCTAACATACCCGAGGCCTGCATCCTTCCCAAGCACTGCATAAACCGGGCAATGTGGCTCTTGCTTGTTCCCTCATCACTTGAGTAGAACTGAAAATGTCAGAAATCCAAATTCATCCTTAGCTACAGAGAAAATTGGAGGATGGATTGCGCTATGTGGAGCCCTGTCTCAAAAACAAAAACAAAACAATAGCAAAAGAAACCAATTTCCAACAGTGCAGGTGACTGCCCACAGTAATACACCTGGGCATCAAGTTGCCAGGTAACTCTGCCTTCCTTGCTGCCGACAGTCTCAAGCAGCTGCTGTGTGTTGGATCCCTTAGGCTGGCCACAGTGAGGTGCAGGCAATGTTGGGTCCTACTCTGCTGCTTCCAGCTCTCCTGAGGGACAGGACGAGCAGCGCGCTGGAAGTCAGAGTGACAGGGATTGGTGAGGTCTTGAGTGTGGTCCGAGGTTGCCAGTTCATCCCGCACTTTCACGAGACATAGAAATACAGCAGCCTTGGAATTCAAGCTTCAGTTTATTCAAAGCTAGGTGTCATTTCTGCAGAGAGTGATACACATATCTACATATAGCTTCCTCCCTGATGGCATCCAAAACTCAGCTGCATAAAGGTTCTCTATGAGAGTCTCTGTTTCCCCCCCATGGCCCTTACACAGCTTCTAGCAGAACCTCAGAAGGATGCCCAGTCCGGGAACCTGGGAGACAGCGGTGGAGGGTGGGAGCCTGTGGTCAGCCTGCAGCCCCAGGTGTGCTGGTGCCTTTTATTATCTCCCCAGCATTCCTGCTGTCTTCCCGTGCAGGCTTGGAGCACCCTGGCCCTCGCTGAGCCAGCCTTCATTAAGCTGCTTTGGCTAGAGCCTCTGAAAACACACAGAAGAATATTTATGTTCAACCTGTTAGGTTTTTTTTTAAAATGTCAACAATCCAACTTATATTTTGGCTTTTTCTTTGCTGCATTAGAAGAAATCAATTTCTCTTACAGACAGAAAGGTGACCTTCTCTGGGATGAAACAGGAACATTTTTTCCCCCTGCTAGCCACTGTGTTTCTGATGTCTAAACTCTTCTTACCCTAAAGCTAGAAGGACACCCCTGTGTTTATACACATGTGCATGCATGTCCCCCTATGTATCTATGCATGTGTGCATGCATACACCCCTTTGTATCTGTGCATGTGTATATGCATGTGCCTCTGTGTCTCCTATAAATGTGTACATGCATGTCCTCCTTTGTATCTATGCACATGTGCATGCATGTGCCCCTGTGTGTCAGTGCATGTGTATATGCACATGCTCCTGTGTCTCCTATAAATGTGTACATGCATATCCTCCTTTGTATCTATGCACATGTGCATACATGTGCCCCTGTGTGTCAGTGCATGTATATATGCACATGCTCCTGTGCCTCCTATAAATGTGTGCATGCATGTGCCCCTGTGTGTCTGTGAATGTGTATATGCATGTGCCCCTGTGTCTCCTATAAATGTGTGCATGCATGTGGCCCTGTGTATATGCATGTTTACAGAAGCATTAAAATTGCATTCAGATACCTCATGAAGTAAAAGAATAAATGTTTGGAATAAAAGGCAGTACAGAATGTGCTGTAGTTATAAAATAGACAGGAAATACAGGTAATATTTACTGTGTGTGTGTATGTATGTGTGTGTATACATACATGCCATCATGAGATCCACTTTACCTTTACCTGTTGAGCCATCAAAGGAACTTCAGCCTTGGATAGGTAATCTTGGTATCAGGAATTCTACTAATCCTGGAACACAGCTGAAATGAACAGCACCCGGGGTCTGGGCAAGGAGGAAGGAGGAACAAATATGAGATAACTTAAGAGTCTAGAAAACGGAGTGGAGCCTGCCATTCCCCCTGGACTAAGGGCTCAGTGGTCAGATAGGGAACACATGTCAGTCTGTGAAGGGACGGAGCAAATCCAGCTGAGGTCTGGGCAGATAAGCATACGCACTCTGACTTCTCAGTTCTGTCTGCCTCACAGTGATAGAATTAGTTTTGAATCCTACTGTTGAGGCATAGAGGAAGCTTACAAGTTAGAAGACCTAATTATAGGTTATTTTATAAGATAATCCTTTGGTCATGAGCTGCAATTTATTCATGATTTACCTTAAGTAAAAAGCTGCAAAGGTTCTTGGGTATGACTGAATAATAAAATACTTGCTTTATATGTGTGAAGTCTGAAGTTTGACCCCCAGCACAAACAAATCCCTAAAACAACCAGCCAGCCAATCAATCAACCAACCAACGAACCAACCAACCAACGAACCAACCAACCAACGAACCAACCAACCAACCCGACAGACAGCTATACAAACCTGTCTTGCCCTGTATCTTACATGTCTGCCAATGACCATTGCTAAAGGATTGGTTACCCACCTATGATGCTACTGGGGTGTGATGGGAGTTGGAGTCTAGTGGAGGGAAGTTAATTATAGGAGTATGCCCTTGGAGAGGACATGGGCATTCTGCTCCTTCCTGTTTTTTCTTTGCTTCTGATCTATCATCAGGTGAACAGCCATCTCCCATACACACTCCACACCATGATATCCTGCTTCACAATGGTCCACAGTGACCATTGTGCAACAATGACCAGGCATGTCTGTCTGTGTGCATGTTCATGTATATATATAGGGACATGTGTGTGTGTGTGTGTGTGTGTGTGTGTGTGTGTGTGTGTGTATGTGTGTGTGTGTGATAGAGCATTCTATGTGTGTGTAGACCAGAAAACAACTTCAGATGTTTTTGAAATACTATTCACTTTGTTCCCACTTTTTGTTTGTTTTTGTTTTTGCTTTTGTTTTGTTTTGTTTTTGTTATGGTCTTTCTCCTGGGTCTCTCCAAGTTGGTTAGGCTCTCTGGCCAGTGTGTCCCAGGTGTTTGACTGTCTCAGCCTTTCCAGCAGGAAATGCATCATAGACATTTGTTTGTTTGTTTTTGTTTTTACCTGAGCGATTGAACTCAGGTCTTTATTTTCAAGGCAAGCACCTCATGACTAAGCTCCTTCCTTTCTCTGCCTTTCACCATTAACTGTTTCTTTAATTGAGAAAAAGTGGGTGACTGGAGCTTGTTAGAACTCAGGGCCAAGATTCTGAGCTTAGAAACTCCGGTAACAAGGTGTACAACAGGGGAAGAGGGAGAGAAGGCGAATCATGAAGGTGAGTAGATGCAGCCGAGGCTGAACCTCCTTTTAGAAGGCAGGAATGGAGCAGGAGCTGAGGAAGAAGGGCCTGGATCTAAGCTACTCCAACAGTCATGTGCTAAGAAAGAGGTTTTATATCAACTCTCAAAGCCCCAGGAGAAAGACGGCCATAAACACATATCCACTAAGCACATTGCTTGGGAATTTCATGGACAGGTTGCAGAGAAGTGGGAGATGCTTCTCTAGAGGTAGCAGAAGTTATCTTCTGTCGTTCCTAGGTCTAAGGTTGATGGGGACTAAAGGTCCATGCAGGTTAGTGACATTTTATCCTAATTCCCCAAAGTCACAAGAATATTAGGTCATATTCAGACCAAATAAGTGTGTCTCTGGATTTGTCCAGACATTTCACTTCTACAGGCTTGTGATGTTTTGCCAGACAAGGTCAAAGAGTGTGCAGGGTCCTTCACACTCCATGTGAGTGTGGCTCGGCCTCCTTCTCAGTGTTAGATCTTCTAAGGCAGGGTACTTAGAAACCACCTTTGCCAAAAAGCACTGGCTCCCTGCTTGGGTCCACAAGACAATTGAATGCAGAATAAAAGCCTGGCATCCCTACGTTCATTTCTAGCTCCTTTAGGCATTTGACAGTTGGCTTTTACAGTGTTCTATTCAGACATCCAAAGACACCTAAACCTGAGTCACCTTGGATTCTGGGAATAACAGGACTGACTGAAAATCTTTTTGACAAGGACCGAAACTATTCCCAAGCACTGGTAAGCTGACAGGTGATCCCTAATTGAAGGCTGCTATCTATGTTAGTAAGGCTGTACCCTAAAACATCATCAGACATATTGCTCCCTTCAAGCAATAAGGATGTAGCTTTCCTGCTGTAATTCTGCCTCTGTTCAAACCCAAAGCTTGTGTCAGTACTCTATGGAGGTTACAGGAGCACGTAAGCATATTTTCTTAGTCTGGTGAGCCTGGGGGTTCCCAGGAAGAGTTTTTGACTTGATGTTAATGTCCTTATGTGCCTCTTTTGGCCCCCAGTGTCTTGTAGCACATACCTTTTCTGACTTGTGAGTGGAATCAGCCAGATAGTATTGTCTACATGTCCACCCAGGCACAGAGTCAGCTTCCATCCTCAAACGAACTAAAATCTGATAAAGTAGAGTTTCTGATAAAGCCACACTTTGAGAAAGCACACTTTTACACAGTGTGGAGTAACTTAGATCAGGGAACAAACTGATCTCAACAGTTACTACAATACATGAAAATACTAAGTCCCATCTCCTGTTTAATCATACAAAATCAGTAAAGTAATTGCTGGGGCTTCTGAACACATATTCTAGACCCAGTCTTCCTGAATACCTTGACTCAGTTTCTTCATTGAAACACAGAGTAATCATTATCTTATTGGACCATTGGCAAGACAAAATGAGCTGATGTAGAGATAGCTATTTGAGCCAAGCTGGTCTCTAAGGAGTACTATGGCTTTGCTACTATTGTTTGCAGCTGTTTCTTCCTCTCATCTCTGCTATCTGTGGGTGGAGGGGGGCTAATGGAATTTGAAGCTGGAAGCAGCATGCCACCATTACTAATTGATTGTGTGACTTGGCAACTTAGCCTATTTGAGCTTTAGTTTTCCTCCTGAAAATGCAGATGATAATAGCTCCCTCTGTACAGGTTGATGGAGATCAAATGAAATAATGCATGCAGAAGCACTTTCAAAGTTTCAAATTGTTGAAGGCCAGTCACTCGATTAATATTCCCTCCCAGAGTTCACATAAAGAGGGCAGAGATAGCTCTCTCTGCTTAACAGAGAAACTTAGGGCAAAGGGACTCAGTGGTTCACCCCAATTCTCCTGGGTGTTTGGGGTTGAGTCCAGTCTGGACTGCTGTCTCTGCTCTCAGCAGCTTCTTCAAACTGCTAGGTCAAATGCCCTCTCCTGTTGTGCAGCCTTTGAAGCCACATAAATCAAAGAAAAAAAAAATCTCCTCCTGCCAGTTTGCTAGGTTCTAATTGCATCTTACTTCAGAAATGGGAATAATTAAACCAGGAGCTTGATTTTAATAGATCTCAGGTCAGGCTCAGCATCCTGCATCCTTGGTCAATTTCTCCACCACTTCTTAGCTAATCTGGGAAAGAGGAAACAGTCCTGGAGTGGTTCATTTGCATCAAGACCACTGTAATTTGTAAGTAAATGGCATTGCTTTTAAGTGCCAAGGAACATCCGGAGTTGACAGACTAGACTGCCTTCCATTCTACAAATAACTAAAACCCCTCACTTTCTCTTCCCAGGAGGAGTCTTACTCCACCCCTCTTCAAAATATAATCAAAAAAGGTTTTCTCTAGTCAAGGGCAGCTCTTCTTGCCTGTAGGAGGAATTATTTGAAGAAGCATTCTTAACTGGTGGACTGGGGAGTAGAGTTGCAGTGCATGAGAGCTGGTGAGTTAGAGCCCTTAAGAAGTTCACTAGCTCAGAAGACAGACGATATTACCACATGTGTAACAGAAGGCAGACAAGGGTGTTTAAGAAAGCTGCAACATTCTTCATGACCTGTGGTCTGCACCATTTGCCATGAGCATGCTATGCCAAAAGCATAGGGGAACAAGTTTGTGTCTTCTCACAATGTCAGAATTTATTGAATAATGATTAATTCACAAGGTTTAACTGTTTCAATGATAGCAATTTGTCAAAAAAAAAAAAATCAACGTGCTTTGGTAACCTGACCAAGGCAAATGCAAGTTCTTTATTCCAATCTTAATTATTAGTATTCTCATATTCACACAACCTTTAGTAAATCCAACATATATATATATATATATATATATATATACACACACATATATATATATACACACACATATATATATGTGTATATATATATATATATATATATATATATGGATTACAGGATGAATATGTTAAAAGTGGCTGCTGCAGACATCAGGAGGTTTCAAAGTGGGCAAACTGTTGCCAGCTGAAAGGTAAAAGGTCAGAGCAGGTCTAGAACAGGAGATGGGTCGGGAGTGAGGAATGGAGGATCAGATCTAGATAGGTGAATGGTGGACAGGCAGGCAGTTGAGTAGTTTGAATCAACAGTAGGGGTCTAAGGCAAGTTGGTCCCTCACACACACCAGGTGTCAAATGATAGGTTGGTATGGGGTCACACCATCAGAGTGTTGGGTGTTCATCATTTAAGGGGTCCAGGTCAGGGAGTTAAACCCTTTCCCCAGTCTGGTGAGTCTGATACATTCTTGAACCTCGTTCTCCTGGTATGATTTTAACACACCCTCTAGATCTGCCTCTACCATTTCACCTCCACAATAAACTTGTAGGGTGGCTCCCTTTCTAATCCCATAAACTAGTCATTCATTAATCTTTGCTGGATCCATAGTGTCTGGTGGATGGTGTTGTTTGTGGATCTAATCACTGGCCACATTGACCCTTCTTCCTTAATGTGGAATCAAATGCTATTTATAAAGTGGAGTCTCTTAGGGCTTGACACAGACTGAGAAACCACTGTTTTATACAGTATGGGGTAACTTAGAATAGAGCATAACCTGATCTCAACATAACTGAAAGACAAGGAAAGATGTGGAGAGAAGATGCAGGCTCGGCTGGACCTCAGAGGATGACATGCCTTCTTCACCAGGACCTCTCCTCTGTTCCTCACTCCTTCTCCATCCTACAGTCTGGCTCCTGCTCCTCTGCTCACATCCTCATCTTGTATTGCTAGGTAGTCAGATGTCAACACTTTGATGGTCACTTGGGATGGACCCCTCCCTCATCATCAGCCTATATACTAGAAGCTGGGACAACAGGACTCTGATTATTGATCAACGATTGAACACTGAGTCATTTCTGGCCCTGAAGGGAGACATGACATGCTTCCCCCAAAGATCATGGGATTATTCTCTAGCCAGGGACATTCTGGTAAAGAACAAAGATGTAATACCATCAGAGTTAATCCAAATGGGATTGTCAATCACCTGAGTAGAAAGCTGTCTGTTCCAGGATCTTTAAGAAATAGTATAAAGTCTACCTAGGCATAAGGATGGCTCAATGGCCTTTGGCCATTGTCCACTCTCAGTTTTGAAGATGTTCCACTTTGCTTTGTAATAAACTATTTTGTAAACTACAGTCTGGTCTATCATTTGAATTTTTTTGGGCAGAGATCATGAGGATCAGGGAGACCAGGGGAAGGCAGAGATCCCTGTAACAGTATCATTCTTCTAGTGCCCTCTGGAGCTCTGCAGTCTAAGGAGAGCAGACTCACTGCATTTCTAATGCCCTCTCTTCTAGCACATATTTGCTGTGTTCTCTCTGCTTCAGCCCTTCCCTGAATGCTAGGGATAGGTGGCTCAATAGAAGGTAACAACTTGGGATGGGTTGGGGCCTAGGCTTGGTTCCTGTCCCACTGTGTGACTGGGAAAGCCAGTACGCCTGCACATTTGGCATCTGTAAAATGTCAGTGCTTCCCTCCAAATTCACGTGGTGAAACTCAAGCTCCCAAGGTGATGGATGACAGGAATCAGGATACTTAAGGAAGTCATGGGGGCTCTGTTCTCTTAGAGTAAGTGCCCTAAGTGCCCTCTATAAAAGAGGCCCGTGAAACCCCTTGCTCCTTCCCACAGATATAGGATGCATGGGGAATTCTCACATAGAATTTGTTCTCTCCTCTTTGGGTTCTAGGGATTAAGCACAGGTCTCCAGGCTTGAGAGACAAGTGTTCTTATTCACAGAGACATCTCACCATCCTGTAAACACTTGTATATTCTGCCTTGAAAGGGCATGTTTGTACCCTGTATTGCAGAAAGGAGTCTATGTGTATGCATTATCAATGGCTTAACACATTTCTGCCTGTGGTTTGCTTGCTCCCTCCTTCGTCTGGACATCCCTTTATATATTTCCCATTTTTTTTCTGAAGGTATAAAAAACTACCTAGGTTGTTTTGTGTGTGTGTGTGTGTGTGTGTGTGTGTGTGTGTGTTTTGGGGGCAGGAGTAAAACTTTTCCTTTTTTCATAAAGTCCTGTACTGTCTTAGTTTTAGTTTCTATTGCTGTGATAAAATACTGTGATAAAACTCCTCTCAAGTCGGGGAGAAAAGGGCTTATTTGGTTTATGTTTCTATATCATTGTCAAAACCACAACAGCACCTAAAACAGGGAAGGAACCTGGAGGTAGGAGCTGATGCAGAGGCTGTTCAGGAAAGCGACTTACTAGCTTGCTCCCCATGGCTTACTCAGCCTACTTATAGAGGCCAGGGGTGGCACCATTCACCATGGGCTGGGCCGTCCCTCATTGGTCACTAATTAAGAAAATGCCCTACAGGCTGGCCTGACCTTGTGGAGGCATTTTCTCAATAGAGGCTCCCTCCTCTCAGATGAGCCTAGCTTGTGCCAAGCTGACATAGAAGTAGCCAGCACAACTGACCCCTTGTCACCTTGACATACAAGCACATCACCATTAAGCCACATTTCATTTCTCATCCATCCCTGGAATCTCATATTAAAACCATAAATAACTTTAAAAGTTCCACAGACTTTACAAGTTCAAACACATTAAAAATTCAGTTCCTTTAACACATCCAGTCTCAAAAACAAACAAACCAAAACCAAACAAAAACCCCAAATCTTTTTTAAAAGTTTGAAATTTCTCAATTATGAATTTCTGTAAACAAAAAAAAAAAATCAAAATTAAGTTAAATACTTCTCCACTTCAAAAAGGAAGAATCAGGGAACATTCACAATCGGGACAAGGCAAGAACAAACCCCAGCTGCATAAATAGCACGCTGTGCAATGTCTGGGATCCACTCATGAACTTCTCCAGCTCCTCCCTCGCAGCACACACAGCTGGTTTTCTAGGCTCTGGCTGGCTCACTCCACTGCTGCTGCTGTCCTTGGTGGCCATCCCATAGCACTGGCATTTCCAAAATGCTGGCGTCCTCTGCTGTAACTGGGCTGCACATTCACACTAGTCTCTCATAGGCTCTCTTGGTGGTGCCAAGCCTCAGCATTTCTATACTGACCCCTTAAATCCCATGCCTTCAACTGCTCCTAGGGCTGCAGCTTCCCCGTGGACTCTCCTGGTCTCACAGTGCCAAGCCTCAGCTGTTCTCCATGACCCCTTCATGCTTTCAAAACTAGTGCCACCTTAATTACCAAGTTTGCTGGCAGCATGACATACAACCTCAGCTGACTCTGGAACACATCTTCTGTGTGCTCCCAGGAAACACTTCTGAGAAGATTTTTACCTCAATGACTCTTGTTAATCAGCACTAATTTCTCAGCTTCAGCTGACCAGCCTCAAGTATCCCAGCAAAGGAAAGGTTTCACTTTAGTAGTTCTGGTATCTTCTTCACAGTTGATTCTCCAGCCTCAGTAACCAGAACAACTTCCCTCTGAAACCTCACAAGTCAGGTTGCTCATTACCTATCTGCATTGCCTGCAACACTCATATCTTCCAAGCATCGAACACTCAATGACTTTTTTTTTTCATAAAGTTCCAAAGTTCTTCCACAATCCTCCCCAAACAACATACCCTTATCTGTTACAGCAAAATCCCACTTCCAATACCAGCTTGTCCCAGTTAGAGTTTCTACTGCTGCAATAAAACACTGTGGTAAAAAAGCAAGGAGAGGAAGGGTTTGTCTTTCACTTCCATATACTGTTGAAGGAAATCAGGACAGGAGCATGAGCTCAGGGGCAGCACTCACAGTGGGCCGTGCCCTCCCCCATTGATCGCCAAGTAAGAAAATGCCCTACAGGCTTGCCTATAACCAGATCCTAGGAGGCATTGTCTCAGTTGAGGATTGATCCTCTCTGATGACTCTAGCCCATGTCAAGGTGACATAAAACCACCCAGAACATGTAGCCTGTAAAAAAGAACACTTTTAGTTTCACATAAACCGTATGTGCTTCTCTCCTATTAAGCCTCCTTTGTTAGTTCTTCTTGCAGGATCAGGGACAGAATAGAGGATCTCAGGGAACAATATTTGTGACCCCCACCCCGAGTTATTTCATCTGCTTGTCTGATTTTCTTCTAATATTTGCAACTGAGTCTATGACAAGGAATGAGACTTTCTCTCTTCACTTCTACTGCGTTTGTCACCACTAAACACTGGCATCCCGTTTCTCTCTTCCCCCAAGTAACCTAGTGAACTGTTATTTAAAGAGCATTCCCAAGCGCAGCTCCAGATTATAGGGTTCCAGTGACAGAACGGGAAAAGCAGGGCTAAGAGGGATGAAGAGACTTGTTTTTCTGGAATATTAAGAATAAACACAGGGTCCCCAATGGAGCAGCTAGAGAAAGGACCCAAGGATCTGAAGAGGTTGCAAACCTGCAGGAGGAACAATAATATGTACCACAAGTACCCCCAGAGGTCCCAGGGGCTAAACCACCAACCAAAGAGTACACATGGAGGGAATTCATGGCTCCAGATACATATGTAGCAGAGGATGACCATTTCAGACATCAATGAGAAGAGAGACCATGGGTGCTATGAAGGCTCTATTCCCCAGAATAGGGGAATGCAAGTCAGAAAATTAATGGGGGAGAGGGGTGAGCAGGGGGAGGGGGAATGGGATAGGGGATTTTTGGAGGGGTAATGTGGAAAGGTGATACCATTTGAAATGTAAATAAAGCAAATATCTAATAAAAATGAAAAAAAATAAAAGAATAATCACTGCCTCCCCCCTCCCCCGCACCCCCCAGAAACGTTGTCCTTCCCTACTACATAGACTGAATAACATGCCTTACTCAGTGGCTTGAAAGCAGCAGGCATGAGCCCTGCAGCTCTTATGGTAGTCTACAGCAAGAACAACTCTCTGAGTCGTATCCAAACAACAGCCCCTGAGGTTGGGAAGTCTTGGATCCGAGGGCTGTCAGCCTGGTAGTCAGCAGTTCCCACCTGTAGGTACACCTTGTTGCCGTGTTCTCATCCTCTGGGCCCTTACTCACAGTGATGGAACACTCCACAGGATCCTCATGGGAAAGGCATGCTGGCAGGTACGCCGGGCAGCCTGTATCCGCAGTCAGGAGCAGAGATGTACTAGTGTCTCTTTCTACTTTTTATTCAGCTTGGAGCTAGCCCATAGAATGGCCTTTCTACCTCAATTAATCCAGTATAGAAAATCCCTCAAAGATGTGGCCAGAGGTTTGACTTCTAGGTGAGTCCAGATCCTGTTGACGATATTCACCTACTGTGGCAAAACTGACACTATGATTAGGTTTCTCTGGCCTCAGTCCAGTATCATTTCCCCTCTCTCCCCATCAGGCTCTTTCTGAAAAGGCCCTGCATGTACTAGGGAGCACCCCAAGCTTGCAGGGCAGGTGTGTCCACACCTTATACAAGAAATCAAGTGTTCACTGTACAGTGGTGGTGCACGCCTTTAATCCCAGCACATGGGGGGCAGATGCAGTTCTGATTTCTGAGTTCGAGGCCAGCCTGGTCTACAGAGTGAGTTCCAGGACAGCCAGGGCTACACAGAGAAACCCTGTCACGAAAAACAAACAAACAAAAAAAAATCAAGTGTTTGCTGTCTGCAGGCCTCTTAGTGAGAGTGCCAACCCATAGTTCACTCCTAGGATGAAGACAGCCGTTTGTACCACTCAAACATATTTGGAGTCATGTGTTGAGGCAGTCCTAGGATCTTGACATCCTGAACATCCTCTAGAGATAAGGGCACAGGCATGGTGCCTGTCTTGATGTGTCTGCACATACTTCTGTGCTTTGGGGTAGGGATATCATTCCAATGAGATCCTAAGCATGCTCTGAAAGGAAGGACACAGGCTCAGAGCCTGTCTACTTGTGGTTCCATATATTTTCCTCCTCTGGGTAAATGCCTAACTGGTAAAGATTAGGTCCTTTAAAGTGGGGCTCAGGGCAAAATGAACCATGGAGAACACTCACCAATGATGCCTGCTCTACCTGGGACTGGTCTAAAGACTACTAATTCAGAAATTCAGGTACATTTCTTAAATTAAGCACATCTCCAGGCTCACAGGGGACATAGCCAGTGATGGAATCCAGGGAGCTAGATCACAGAACTGCATACACTGACACCCAAGTCCCCACCTGGGTGTGACTGGCCTACCTGCATGGACCTCTACGTGCAGTATAGCAGGGACAGGGATAAAATGGAAGGAAAACTGAAAAGGTCTGGAGTTCAGTGCTGCTTTCCCTTCAGCTGGCTCTGCCTTTTAATCAGGGAACTTTGCCTTTCTAAAAGGTTAGAGAGGCAACATGAACCCCACTGGGGACTGAGCCGTGAATGTAAAAAAGCTACAAAGGCCTGTTATTATAAAGTCTGTTTTCATTAAGATGATATTCTAGTTACTATGGATACCTAATAAGTTAGTCTAAAACTTACGGACATAAAGGGATCATTTACTATGTTCTCACAACCCACAGGCCAAGAATGTTAGCTGTACATTTCCTACATTGTACAAAGTTTGGGGCCTCAGCAGGAAGACTTGGTGAATAGGAGCAGAAGTTTTCTGATGGCCCATTAACAGTAAGGGGCAGAGTCATCTGAAGACCCACTTTCAGCAAGGGGTGGAGTCATCTGATGACCCACTCACAATAAGGGGCAGAGTCATCTGAAGACACACTCACAGTAAGGGGTGGAGTCATCTGATGACCACTCACAGTAAGGGGTGGAGTCATTTGATGGCCCACTCACAGTAAGGGGCGGAGTCATCTGGAGACCCACCTACTCACAGGAGGAGTTGAGTCAAAGACATAAGGCAAAGTTATGGGAAGGATGACTGACCCTCCCACTCATAGAATGGGGATGCTGCTGTCTGAGGGCTGAGACTAGCCAGAGCTGAGGACTGAGATGGTGTTTGTAGCCACTACATGTGACTTGGCTTCCTCCTGTCTTTACAGTAGGAAGAGACAAAGACAGAAGAAAGATAGTAAAACCCCTTCTTTCTCTGAGAGAAGTTAACTCAGTAAAATATTCCTTGTTCATGTAAGTCTAAATCATTACACACCTTTCTTTGCGGTGCTGGGGATGGAATCTACTAGGCTTTTACACATGCTGGGTGCACACTGTATGGAAAAGCTGCAGCCAAACCTTCACACTCTAGCTTTCCTGATAGTCAGGAGAGCGGCAGACCTGAATCTCCACAGCCCGTTCCCCACTTGCCAGGAAGCAGCCCCTGACCTTTCAAGCTTTGCTTCAGCTGACTGTTTAAGGATAAATTCAGAGCAACCTGTGGGATTTAATTATTTCTCAAGGTATCTCCCATCATGTTTTAAAACTTGTTTTTCTCTTGCTGATCTATCGTTTGTTACCAGAGTCTGGCTGATTCAAGCATGGTGGAAAGGAACCAAGAGCCCCGGTTTATTAGTTTGACTTGATTTACATGCTTTAGACATTGCAATCACGTGAAGTGTAGCATGTGGCTCTCTTCCTTCCTTCCTTCCTTCCTTCCTTCCTTTCTTTCTTTCTTCCTTTCTTTCTCTTTCTTTCTTCTTGTCAAGTATTCAGTAAAATTATATGCCCCGTGAAACACTTTATTATAAAATAGGCTTTGTGAGAGACGTTTTGACCCAGCTGAGTACCATGCTGATGCTCTGATCGCATTCAGGCAGGCCAGGCTAAGCTCTGACATCTGGTAAATTAGATGTATTAAATTGCATTTTCCACTTAATGGTATTTCCAGGTTATGATGGATTTATCAGGACACAGCCTCCCTGTAAACTAAGAGTTCCCTGGATTTTTGATGTATTGCATTGTCTTATTGTTAATTTGTCTTTTGCTAGTCTAGCTCCCAGGGCCTATGTTGGACAACCTGAGACAGGCGAAGGAAACACTTCCCTCTCTCATGAAGTTTTCTGTTTGTTTCGCTCTCCGACCTTGGCCCTTGCACTAGCCTCTCTTCTTCCCACTTCCAACTAGGTTGTGTTTATTGTCTAGTTGCTAGGACAAAACACCTGAAGAAAGCAACTTAGGGAAGGGAGGGTTGGTTTAGTCATCCTCTTAGGGGAAGGGGAGAGGGAGGGGCCCTAGCTGTGGTGCTAGGAGTGTGAGGTCACTTCGTCTCCACAGTCACATGGGTGCTGGTGCTTAGCTCACTCCCTCTTAGGTGGTCCAGGATCCCGCCCAGGCATCTCCTCTCCTCAGTTAAAGTTCTTTGTAAATGTTCTCACAGACATGCACAGAGATGCCACTTCTAGGTGATTTGTGAATCCTGCCACGTTGATAGTGAAGACCATCACACTGAGGCAGGCATCCCTGTCTTCGGTTTCTCACATTAAAGCTATAGTCACAAAGATTTCTTTCAGATGTTTATGAATTCCCACCTTTGCGTGTTGGATGGTCTTCCTGTGTGCAGCCATTGAACTGAACAGTACATCATTTCTTAAAAAACCTCTCTTACGCACATGGCTTGATGCTTGCGTGAACCAACTCTCCTCATTCCAGGGTTTGCTACAGCATGTGATTATGACCATCATATCTAGACCGGAGCTAGACTTAGTGGCAGTTTTAAGCAGTTTTAGCCATCTCTGCAGCTCCTAGAATGATGTAATTTGGGTATCTGTAGCAGTCACTGGCTTCTTTGCAAAGTGTTTGTATTCTTTTGTACTTGTTTTTCATATTATTTAAGAAATATGAGAACTTAGATCTGCAGTAAGCTCGAGAAATTTTCAAGTGAGAATTTGATTACTGCCCTTCAGAAAATTGAATTCCATTAGGTCTTATTCATCTCTGCACTTCCTTAATTTTTAATCCTCTTTCCCTTTCATATTTTATACAATTTCCTTTATTAACTCACATCCCTGTGGCAAAGACAAGAGAGTTTTGCAGACAAAAGTTGAAGGTGTTGAGTTGCCAAAGCATTAGGTGATTATTACATGAGTGTTTCCCTGGGTGTTATGACAATGAGAGTCAGGATGAGTTGTGTGGCTAGGTGTACCCAGCTGTGAATAGAAATTATCCCCATGAAAAAAGTCACGCAGCATGAAGGAAGCAAGAACTTTCATGGGCTTGGGAGGAGAGAACAGGCAGACAATCAGTGTTGAACAAACCTCTGGCCTTCCTGGTTTGTGTCTGTCTGGAGTGTCATTATCTCTCAGCTACCCAGGGGAACAAATGTCATGTGTCTTTGCTGTTACATATACATTGTAGGTCAGATCCCTGTCTACCTGTCTTAAATGGTTCCTTATATCACACTCACTTATATAGAAATGATCTGACTCTGCTTTTGGATAGAGGAATCTATGGAGTGCTGGGGAGAAACATTTTCTCCCCACCTTCCTATGCTTGTTCTCCACCATACAAGATGATGGAACCCAGCTCAGTGGTGTGGGACCACAGGGCATCAAAGGAACACCAGCTGGGGGTGGGAGGTATTTATGCAAGAATGTTTTCCAAATGGATTGTCCTAGACACCTGAGAGTCTGGAATCATTTCTGTTTCTTTGTGCCTCCTAAATGCCCCCTTCCCCCCTCTGTCTGTCTGTCTTAATTTTTCCTATCCTACCTTTCCTCCTTCCTCCCCTCCTTCCCTCCCCTCCCTGCCTTCCTCCCCTTTTCCCCCTCCCTCCCTCCCTTCCTTCCCTCCTTCCTCTCTCTCCCCTCCCTCCCTTCCCTTCTTCCCCTCTCTTCCTCTCTCCCCTCCCTTCCTCTCTTCCTCCCTCCTTCCTTCTCTCCCCTATATCTCTCCTGGAGACTATGTAGTCCTATCTGACTTGAATCTCACTCTAAAGACAAGGTTGGCCTCAAATGCAAACTCCTCCCGGCAATCCTCCTGCCTCTACCTCCTCAGTGCTGAAATTACAAGGGTGAGCCACCACCTAGCTCAGCTATTTCTAACAGCACAGGCATGTGAACTGGTCACCCAGAAATTTCTAAGGAGCCTGAAGTCCCTTGGCTCCATGAAAGCAAACTTAGATGCTTCATTCTTTGTATTATTTGACACCACTGAAATTTTTGTAGGCATGGTCACATCTATTCAACATTTATATTGGTTAATGACTGACACAATCCTGCAGCACCCAAAGAGACACTGGAATGTGTCATACACAATCATTCGCACCACAAGGAGATGGTTTTTTCTTGTCTGAATCATCTGGAGGACGTGCCTGGAGGTAAAATGAAATCAGTATTTAAAAACAAGCAGCTCTCAACTGTTTTTTTTTTTTTTAAGTAGATCTATGTGGAATGGATGTTCACAAGATCAGAGTAGAGACTGCTTTGCATTTAAGGAGTCTTCATAGAGCAGTAGAATTCAAAACAAGCCTTCTCAGACAGCCCTGCCGAGACACTCTTCTAGGTCAGATCTCTGATGCTGGAGGTGGACAAGCTGCACAAGGAGGAAGGATATTGTTCTCTACCTGCTTAGGCAAAAGGAATCATCTCCAACTCCTAATGGAGTTGATCCAGGGAATCCTAGAGTTGTTTAAAAGTGAATGTGGGGTGGCAGACAGTTTTCTCAGCTGATCCAGACCTATGAGTTTTGGGGGAGGAGGTGACAGCATATCAGGAGAATTAGATGGAAAAACAGTAACTTAACTTTTGAGATGTTGCTGTGGGGCCAGAGTGGTGCTTTGTACTTCACAGACTCTATGTCTTCATCCTCCTGGCCTGTCTATGCAGCATAGATTGTTATCTGCATTTTGAGTTTGAAGATGTTGAGTCATGGAGGTGAACCCTGTTTAGGTTTACATATTTCAACTAGGCTTTTAAAAAATGATTTTTATTACTTATAAGATAAGAACATGTTAGAGAAATTATTTCCCTTTGCAAGATATAGAAACTAAAATCTTTGGAAATTATATAACCCCCCCATAATTGCTATAATACATAGCTTTGTATACCACTTGAATATTGTTTAAAAATAATACTCTGTAAAAGTTGGTATAAGAAACATTGTCTCCGATGTCAGCCTCATATCCTGACCTTCAAGTACTTAAGACACAGTTGAAGTAAAATGTATTTCCAAAGGGGTTTATCTTCCATAGTCCCAGAAACTCTTCTATTGTGTTAGGCAGTGGCTCCAGGAGTGGAACTTTTTTTTTTTTTTTGTCTAGAACTACTTACTCCAAATGGGAGTCCAAATAGTCTCCTAAGAATAGAAGGAACCATTTCTCCAAAGTGAGGCTCTTCCCTCAACTGAACTTGACTTTTAGATTTAATAATGTGCATATGATAAGGCCCACTTCAGAGGGTAGTTATGTGTGCTGGCTTTGAGTGTAATTACATTGCTGATATTTTCTTGTTTGTTCCTTAGAGTGGATAGGGACTGGGGCTCTCTGCTGGGGCAGTGTGGTGCAGGGCAATGGAGTATCAGACTGCTTCATCCAGCTGCACTGCAGGTAGCTCCATTGAGGTTGAATGTAGTTTTGAGGATGAGTTTCCAGTGAGCATCCATGGTACCTCAAGATATTGATTCTCTCAGTTGATGGATGGCAGAGCAGGCTTGGGTTGGCTAGAACCTCGGTCTGACAACCCAAGTTGTCAGAACCCAAGCTATCTGACTGCAGATAGCTCCATTCTGATTGCTCCAGGGTTAAACAAAAGGATTACGTTCTCTGTGGGCCATTGTGTGAGAATGTTTGGAGACTCCCTGGGAGCACTGCATACTCTGGTCCAAATGTACCAGGGAAACCTGCAGAAGAAGTCACATTTGTTGTTGCTTCTGGTTGTAACTTTAACTTTGTTAGCTGAGTTAACTCTGAAAGTCAGAACAATCCAATCTAGCTCCTTAAATTGCTTGGGTGGAGTGTGTCAGTTTCAATGAGGCTACTGTAACAAAGTGCTGTGGTCCCAGCAGCTTACAGACACCAGAGGCTTAATCCTTGGAGTTCCAGAGCCTGGAAGTCCACTATCAAGGTAGTGGCTTGCTCAAGTCTGGAGAACTTCATCTTTTGGGTTCACAGATGGCCACTTTAGGGCCACCTTTTATGATGGGCACTAATCGAGTCATAAAAACTGTCAAGGTTGCCTCCTAACTCCAACATCATAGTGACAGTAACTTAACTTTTGAGATGTTTTGTGAGCCCAAGATGATGCTTAGCTTACAGACTATGCCCTTATCCTCTTGGGGTCTCAGTGAAGCAGATTCTTGTCTGTATTTTGAGGAGGGTTTAAGGAATACATTTAGGGTATGGGAACCACAAACATTAGACCATAGCACATAAAGAAACTAATGCCAAGGGGCCCCCTGTTTCTTTTTTTCTCTCCTTCCCATTCTATTCTCCCCCCTCCCATTTCCCCTCTTCTCTTCCTCACTATGCAGCCCAGGCTGCTTCAAACTCACAATCTTTCTGCCTCAGCCTCCTACCTTCTGGGATTACAGGTATCGTGTGTACTGCCACCTCAACTGTAACATGTTTTCTAGAGATAAAGGGAGGATTGTAGAGCGTAAGCCAGCAGGGCATTTGTCACCACAGAGCAAGGGGAGATGAATTATTGAAACATTGGAGTTTAGCATGTATTTCTTACTAATAAGATCTCTTAGTTATGCCCCCCCAAATGCCACCAGATGTCAAAAGGA
Source organism: Apodemus agrarius (assembly GCA_964023405.1). Classification (NCBI taxonomy): domain Eukaryota; kingdom Metazoa; phylum Chordata; class Mammalia; order Rodentia; family Muridae; genus Apodemus; species Apodemus agrarius. Next base: position 1,838,561 of record OZ030017.1, on the reverse strand, counting down.
GATTCATAATGACACTTAGGTTTGCAGAGGCCTCATTTTGAAATTGTGGCCACACAGTACCCATGTTGTACTAAGATCATATTTAATTCTGACAAAGAACAAATGGAGGCAGTGAGAATTGCTGGTTTTTCCTGCACCTTTGGAGAGGAGTGTTGGGCAGTATTGTTTTTGACACAGCACCTCAATTAAGCCTTAAGAATAGGTAGTACATGCTCCATGAAATAGAGCCATGTGTTGACAGGGAGAATTCGGCAGCATGGTTTGAGGTTTAGTTTGATGTTCCTCCACCAGTCACAATAATTACATTGCTGTCTTTTCATAATATGATTTATTTAGATGTTGCTTTATGAATTAATTCCTTCTAATTGCTGCTCCCCTCGCTGTAAATCAAGGTTTCTTGCTTTCTGTAGTACAGCAAACATGATCCTACCATGCAGTAATTAGTCCAATTAGGAAGCAAGGCAGATGTGGAAAACCAATTAGTTGCAGGAATATGTCCCTGCCTATGTATCCCAAGCACTGTTCAATTGAAATTTAATAGCAACTTAATAAAACATTGTTTCATTCACAACCATCCCCTCCTTCCAAGCTCTCATTTGTTTGTTTATCTGCTCATTTTAAAGGGAGCCAGTGCCAGCTTGCTTCATGCTTGGCCAATCTCTTTCTGTGTGAAGATTAGTGTTATTGTTTTCTCTCTGTGGTTTAAGTGGAGGGAATCCACGCTTGAAGAGGGAAGCAACACCATTGATCTAGGGGAAAGGATGAGGTTTGGTTATCTTCGTTCTTCTTTTCCTAACTACTAGGGAACTCCGTGTCCTGGAAGAGACCTTAATAATAACCATTCTTCTTTCCATGGCTTGATCCAGAGACTTAGACCCATGAGACTAGACTATTGTATTTTATACAAACACACTTAAATCTATAAACAGCATGCACATAAATAAATGCTTATATAGACACATGCACATGCACACACACAAATGTGCACATGTACATGTGTACATGCATGCATGGTCTGCATGCTGCCTATCCAGGGAGACCTATGCCTAGGCTCCCAATTTTTGTCTGCCAATCCCATTAGAACTTCTCTTGCCCAGGTCAGAATATGACACTAGGGACATCCCTATCCTTTAACTTATTCAATTGGGAAATTGGAATGAAGTGAACTACTAACCTCATGGGTTCCAAAGACAACAACTTATGAGAGCAACTTTGAAAGTATTAACCCACAAATTGCCAACAAAACAAAAAGGGCTGCTAATCCAAATGTTTGTAATATAGATGGGAAATTAGCTTGTATGACATCAGCCAGTAACACAAGGGATTTTTTAAAGCCTCGGGCTAGCTTAGGACCTGTGATAGTGATGATCATTTATAAAGTATCCCATGTCCTTTGATACAGAGCAAGGGTGCCCCAGGAGTGGGCAAGGCGATAGCAGTCTCTTTAAGCCACTTCTTCTCGTAGTTCACTTCTCTCGTAAAGCTGAAGTCAGAGGAATCCCATTTCTTCTTATCTAAGGGATACAGAGAGCAAATCTGAGAGAGAGGCTCTCTTCGAGGTACGAAGGCTTCTCCTACAGAAGGAAAGGCAGAGCTAACTTGGCTCCAGGCTCTTGTAACATGCCCCCTCTGGGTTCTTTATTTGCACAAACAGCTTGTGCCTGTCTTTGGGGAACAAATCTCTAGCACTGGGACATCTACACGAGAGTTATTCTTTAAAAGCCTATCACCAAACAATTACAGCAACTGAGAATCCCTCTTTTCGGGTTTGTCTGATAGGTGAGTTGCTGAACTTTTGATTTATGTAACTCATTATCATTGCACAGTCACTGCAGCGCCACGCTCCATTTGTCTCTTGGATCATTATGTGGTCGGCTTTCTCCATGTCCTGGAAGCGAGACCTTAATAATAACCAGCAAGGGTAATATAATTAGTAAGAAAGTGGCATGACTGTGTTCACTCAGCCCTTCAGTGTACGTGCGTGTGCGTGTGTGTGCATGCCGGGACTAGGGTAGCCATGAGGATGCAACATGCAAGAGATAACTAGCCCTCTTTGGAGACTAGCAACTCCCTTCTCTCCTGAATCAGCAGGTTCTCTGTAGATGTCTAGAGAGTCCAATCAGGTTCTCTCAGATGTAGGCTGCAGTGTGGGGAGCAAAGGACAAGGAAAAAGTGTCACCGTGGAAAAAAGATTGCGGCAAATCCGTGGTGGGTTATAGGATGACTGCCCCTGTGACCTGGAAGATGAAGCTATTCATCCCAGCTCACAGGGCACGATTATTGCTCTTTTGATTGTATCTGCTCCTTGGGGGACGCCGTGACAACGCTCAGGTTATAAACAGCCAGCCGCTCAGGGCGGATGATGTGCCAGCCTCAGGTGATTGAGGGACTTGAGGTCTGAAGCTGAGATTGTTCAGCGCCTTCCACTGTCCTTCTGAGCCACTCAGCGGAAGACACATTTTATGGGGTCGTGAAAAAGACAATTGCTAACCAAACCAGCAAAAAATTAAAATTAGCCTCACTGTCCAAAAGTTCAATAAAATTGAATTTGGGAAATATTTATTGACAGATCCCAATAGTTATAGATATTGTTGTTCAGATAAATAAGCATCCATTGCGCTTGAGTGCATGAATTACTTCAGCATGGTCCACAGATACAATCTACTTGGGCCTAAGTAGGGTTTCTAACTAGAAGAGAGAATGGATCAGGGGATCAAAAGGAGCTCTGTCAAGGACAAATGCATGCACTGTATCCTGAAGGGTGGTGGGCTGGAGACAGCATAAGGGCAGGCACAATGGGCAACAGAAAGTGCCGGGAGGCTATGTATGAGGCAGTGGTCAGGTTAGGTCTGTTCTCTAGTCTCAGGACATTGGGGGCTGGGAAGGCAGCTGGCTACAGCACAGGCACTCTGGGATCTGCCCAGGTCTGGTAGATACAGGGCAGCACCAGAAGCCTCTGCCAGCAGGGTAGTCATATTTTGGGGGCATTTTCTTTTCTTCTTAAAAAAAATGTGTGTGTGTCGCTCTCTCTCTCTCTCTCTCTCTCTCTCTCTCTCTCTCTCTCTCTGTGTGTGTGTGTGTGTGTGTGTGTGTGTGTGTGTGTGTTTGTGTGTGTCTGTATGACCCTGTATGCTCATGTTGAGGCCAAAGGTCAATCAATGCCAGCTGTCTTCTTAAATTGCTTTTCACTTAATTAAGTTAATTATTAATTTTTGAGACATTTTTGAGCTCACTGCACCTGGAGCTCACTGTCTGTCTAAATGTCAGGTCCAAAAGAAGCTTGGCAATGGTGTTATTAGCATACAAAGTACAGGTGGGCCTCCAGGCTCTCCCGATATCAAAGTGCCTCTTACAGGATCCAGGCTGCCATCTTGTCTCTTTTTGGCTCTTCTCACCCTGCTTCCTACCCTAAACTTCTCCAGTTTATAGGCTTCCCTTCCTCAGCATCCATTCCCTTATAACCCTGATATTTTCACTATGCAATCTCTTCCCCTGCCCCCGTTTTGGTTTCCTTTGTCTGTACTCTCTGTCTCCCCGCTGCATCTCCCTTCATGTCCCAGTCCATGTTCAGTCTGTTACTTTCTCTGTTCTGGACTCTTTCAGATGCCTCTGGCTATACTCTTCCTCATATCTACAGTTAAAATGGTTCCCTCAGCCATACCTTGGAACAGTCATTTTGTCAGATTATACAGTATCCTTCTATCTCTACCTCCCTGGTACTTACCAACACATCTGGCTTTTATGTGGTGCTGGAGATATAAACTCAGTTCCTCATGTTTGTGACGTGGACACTTGACCTACTTAGCCACCTCCCAACCCCTGTTGGTATGTCTCTACACAGACCAATGAAGATAAATCCAGTCTACTAAGAGCCATCTGTTGACATGGTCCCTAGTAGATAGGACCAGGAGAGCTCATCCTGTGTGGTCTTATCTATAGTGGCAATGTTGAATTATCCCTGAGTCCAAAGACTTGCAAGCTATTGCTGTAAGGTAAATTTTGTAATAATAGAACAGTGTGATTTTTCTCAGTAGCTAACAGGGGAGGGGAGGATAATAAAAATAGCAGTGATTTAGATTTTCCTCCGGGGCCCCCAGGGAATAAGGTGTCCACACCTCCCCACTGTTCTATTACTTGGGAAGAATGGGAGCCGGCATAAATGCTGGGAGGACTCCTTTGCAGCTTTCCTCGAGCTTTCTGAGAGAACTGCCTCTGGGGCATCTGCTTTCCCAAGCAATCAATGCAACCACCGAGTGAGAAATGAGTAACAGCAACTGCTTAGCATCCATTCTTCCTTGTAATTAATACCACGTGGCTATGCAGACAGCCCAAGCTGTCTGGTAGAGAGATGCTCATTCAGGGGAACCAAACAACAAGCAAACTGGAAAAGGCTATGTGCACATAATTCTTGCAAAATTCAAGAAGACAACAGCTTACCTCCAAGTTATTGGTATCCAAGTACCACTTGGGGGTTATGTCTTGTCTTTTTTCTTTTCTTCTGAAAAAAAATCAGCATATATATATATATATATATATATATATATATATATATATGCCACCAGAAGGAGCACAGTCTTAATTGTTTCATTACAAGAGGTGTTGAGATGTTACTAATTGCCAAATGCAATTAAGTGTGGCAACATGTCACAGGTAAATTAATGAGAAGAAGCCAGGTGCATGGTGGGGGTGTGGTGCTCAGTGTTCATGAGGTGGGAATAATTGTTACTGTTACTGGAGGGGACTTCTGCTTGTCCCCTCTATGCCGTTGCATATGCCCTATGTTGGGCCCATTTCAGCTTTGAAAAAATGCTTTCTCTTCCTTCCTTCCTTCCTTCCTTCCTTCCTTCCTTCCTTCCTTCCTTCATTTCTTTCTTTCTTTCTTTTGTTTTCCTTTCTTTGTTTTTCTTTGGTGTGTGTGTGTGTGTGTGTGTGTGTGTGTGTGTGTGTGTGCAACCACATGGGCTATAGTATGCATGTGGGCATGTGGAGGGCAGAGGACAAGATAATGGTGTTTGTCCTGCCCTTCTACCATATGTATGCAGAGACCAAACTTGGGTTGTAGGGCTTGGCTGCAGGTACCCTTAATCCATATCTCTGGCCTTCCATTTCAATTCTAAGGGCTTCTGATTCACCTGTGACCATGGCTAGGACTCGTTTTAGCTGTTGACTTCATAAGACTGGGTTGTAAAAAGTCCTCTAGGTCATTTTTAAAATTAGTGGTAGATGGGGGAGGCCCTGCTCATTATGTGTGGTGCCATCCCTAGGCTGGTAGCCCTGGGTGAAGGGATTTTAGCCAGCCCAAGGATGGCAAACATGGCTCTGGCAGGTCTTGCCCTTCTCCCCTACTCCTGTGTCTTGCTAGAAACCATTAGATTAATCTCTAAAGCTAGCTACCAAGGTCTATTCCCTTATTTGGCTACTTCCTCCTCCTGAGGCTGAAGCATTAAAGTCCAGAAATCAAAACCCCTCTTTGGCTCACCTATCTAACATGTCCAATCAGAATTAAACACTTCATCCTAAAATGGGGATTCTCTTTTTACCTTTATAAACTGCCATTTGCCTATGGGCCACTCTGTCTCCTTTCTCCATGAGCAGTTCTTTATCCCTCCAGGACAAATATCCTTTCCCCCTCTCCCTTTTCCTTTCCCCTTCTACCTCATCCTCTATCTCCCATCTTTGTGTTTTATTCCCTGCCCTTTGTCCCTCTGGGCAAATATATCTTCGTGTTGAGAACTTGGTCTTGAGGGTATCTTGTGCCAAGTACCAGTCTCTTCACTGTGTTCTGTAAGAAAGCAGGCTAAGTAACTCATGAGGAGCAAGACTGTGAGCAGCACCCCTTCATGGCTTCTGAACCAGTTTCTGCCTCCAAGTCCCTGCCCTCTTTGTTTCTAGTCTGACTTCCTTCAGTGATGAACAGAGAAGAGCAAGCCAAATAAACCCTATCCTCCTCAACTTTGTTTTTTGGCATGGTGTTTCATTGCAGCAACAGAAACTGTACCTAAGATAGCAAGTAAACTTGTTCTATAATGCCTTGGACACAGTGTTTTATCACAGCAATATAAAAGTAACCAATACAGATTCCTTTAGAAATGGGAATGGAACCCTGTTTTTCCTGTTTTTTTTCTTTCTTTTCCTTTTTTTCTTTGACCCTCCAATACCTCACATAGTTCCTAGAACATGTTCAGGACTCAATATTTAATGAATAAACCAAATAAGATAACTGAGTTGATAAGGAGGACTGCTTCGTGGGAGGAGAGATTCCAGAATTGCTTGCAGAAAGTGGAGAGGAGGGTTGAAAGTCTCTGAGCAGTAAGCATGTTAAAATGGACATTACAATGATGCTGGAAAATAGACCAGATGACCATGATCTATAGAAGGTTCTAGAGGCAGTGCAGTTACACACATTATCAACAGCAGCTCTTGGGGTATTCCTATGTGGGGTAGAATGACTGGCCTTCAGCTGTTATGTCACCATGTACCTGGAATGCCCACTGAGAGCTTGGTATTAGATTCGCCATGCATGCTATCACACTGATGGTGATACAGGCTGGATTAGGCACAGAGCCCCATGGTGGATGAGCATGGGTCTTCAAGGTGGGTGAGCATGAATCCCCTGGTGGATGAGCATGGATCCCATGGTGGGTAAGCATGGCTTCTATGGTGGGTGAGCATGACTCCCCATGGTGGGTGAGCATGGATCCCCATGGTGGATGAGCATGGATCCCATGATGAATGAGCATGGATCCCATGGTGGGTGAGGATGACTCTCCATGGTAGGTGAGCATGGATCCCCCTGGTGAATGAACATGGATCCCATGGTGGGTGAGCATGGATCCACAAAGTGGGTTCATCTATTATCACCATAAAATGTAAAGGCAATACTTTATATACTTTTAACCAGCATAGTCTCTTATTTCAGATATGGATTTTCCTTTCTTGTCCATAGGACTGCTACCAGTAGCACCTGCTGAGGCACTTGCCGAATATCCAGTCCTCTGGGACAGAGTCCCACATAACATGACATCCATCCAATAATCATAATTTATAGAAAAGATGAACTGGTAAGCCTTTGAATACAGATCCTGTGGTTATACCACACACTGTACCTACCAGAGAGTTGTTGGTCTGGTAGAGCATAATGACCTGCTAAAGACAGGGAGTAGTGCTCTCAAGGCATGGGTTGTTATTGCTCAGGAAACAGTGCATACTTTAAATAAAAAATGTATATGCTGCTGTGTACCTAGTAGGTGGAATTCATAAGTATGGGAAGCAAATGGTAAAAACTATAGCCTTGCTCTTAGTGAATAAACCACATGGGGAACATGTTTCTTATACCCACAACTTTGGGTTCCCCATAGGTTTTACTTCCTAAAGAGGAAATACTGCTGCCAAAGGACCCAGCAGGAGTTCTGCGAATTATATGCTATGACTTCTTTGTGTACTCAAGACTCCTTGTGCTGAAGGAGCAGCAGGCAAGAAGAGGAGCCTCCATTTTGGCTCAAGCGAAGTGATTTACCCAGGGCTATTGCAGGTTTGACGCTCATGCAATTCACACTGTCACCCTACATGCTTTCCGGACTGGCTTTAGTAGGAAGTGGATGAGTTCAGCAACCCTGCATAATGAGTAGGGGCTCAGACCTTTCAGGTGTATGGTTTGGCTCATGCCACCAAGTAAGAAAGATACCAACAGCAGCTTGGGTATTAGATGAGAGCTACCGATAGCAGCTGTCATGTAAGAGCAAGCTGTGGAGACGGGCAGCTGCAGGTTAGCAGTTCTGCCAAGTCCGCCCTGAAAAAGAAGGGTTTCTAGAAGTGTGGAGAACCTAGTCCTAGAACTTAGGTGAAGAGCATCTCAAAGTGCCCCAAGAGGGGGCATATGAATGGACTCTGATACTCTTCTCACATGGTCTTTCAGGAATGGAGGATGAGTTCTCTCAGGGGAACTTTCTGATAACTGAAAATCCAGATTGAGCACTTAGCCTCAGCCAAGGAAAAGCCCCCTTCTAGTGGCGTCCCATAATAATTCACCACCCTGAGGGATGAAGGTCCTACCTATTTACCCCCAACTCATCATCCCTCTCAAGGGCCATCTGAGCTCCAGAATATTCTCTGGACCCAATGAGGCTTTCATTTAATCCATAGCTCCTTCAGCTCCTCCTTCCACCCAAATCTGTCTTCTTCCTCTCCTACAAGTGAGCAGTCCTTCAGTAATATCTAGGTATTGTGGTTAGCTTGCTGGGAAATGCTACTTATTGGTAAGTGTAGTTAAAGCCATCTGTAACCTTGTGTTTTTTCACCCGTCTACATTGTTCCTAGAAATAATGACTCTGAGACTTAATATTTCATGAATAAAATGCCAAGCCAAAAGCTTTGCTTATTCATGGCTAGCTCATAACTTAATAACCCATTTATTCTATTCTGTCATGCCATGTGGCTGGTTACCTGGTCTTTGGTTTCATGTGACCATCTTCTGTGTCTGGGGCGAATCTCCTGCATGCCTCTTTCCCACAATTCCCCCTCCCGTCTCCAAAATTCCCACCTCTTATTTCCTGCCTCAGCTCATTGGCCATAGGCTTTTTATTGACAGGTGAATGCTTTTACATAATGCACAAGAGATTCCCTTTACAATTATCCCTCCCTCTTAACAGTTACATCCCTTTTAACTATTAGTATACAGATATCATTCTCCTAATTTGTTGTATGGTTAACAGTGTGATTTCTGGCTTTCTTCAAGATGCTATACTTGGGACCCTTCCTTGCTTGTGATTCATGTCACTGTGGGTTCAAGCTCCCTCCTTACCATGCTGTTCCAAGTCTCTGTGTTAGTCTCATTGCATTCAGTGGCCATCAATGGATTTATGTTTCTCCCTCTGTGGTGAGTGCCTAGGCACTGGGGATGGGTTCCTGTCATTTTCTTTTTTTCTTTCTAGCTGTGCTTTTCTCAATACCACTTCTGGCTCATCTCCAGTTCTATAGAACCATTGTTCCAATCATTGCTTCTAGCAGAAGCAGCTTGGTTAAGTGTTATGTAACAGTTTCTTACAATATTAAAATATCCATCCCACAAGGAGCTCTTTAAGCAAGAAGGTAACAACTCAAATTAGCTTCAGGAAGTTCCTAAAACTGACCAGATTCACTGGGCCTTTCCTGCCAGAGTAAACAATACAAAAAAGTTGAAAGTTGCTTTCAGAGGAGGAGAACTGAGCTGCTTAAATATTCTCAGGTAAATTACCAAAGCTGAAGAGACCCTGAGAGACAAACCAGCTGCCTGGAAAAAGAATGGGACGTATGGGGGTGGGGGGGACTGGGAAAGGGGAAAGCCTTTGGAATGTAAACATAGAATATAGAAAAAAAAATTTTTTTTTTTTTTAAAAAAAGAAGAGATGGGCTGAGCTGCCTGGAAGAGATTTAGACTAACTAACACACATGGAAAGGACACTCTCCAACTTATTGATCTGCTTGTAGGCTGTGCAGTGCGCTCCAGGTTCCCAGCTTTGTGAGCTGTGGCCATGTTGACACGAGTTTTGATGAGTCATTTCTACTCCTGTAAGTAATTCCAGTAACACTCAGTTGGTTCTCCAAGCTGAACCTTGGTCTGTCGTTGGTCCCCTTGGTCTGTCATTGGCCTCCATGTCTGCCATGGAGTGAGTGAACATGGTAGATCATTAGCTTAGGCAACAGTAAACAGTGCAGCCCTTTACAGGACAGGGGATAGGCCAGTGTGGAACTGTGGAAAAGGCAGCCAAAGGTAACACTTGGCCTTGCTGTTTCACCACCAGTATTATTTAATTTTTTTTGAAAATTTATTTAGATCTGAAGTTTTAGTACAAGTTTATATTTCACGTTAAGCATTTGTGCCCAATGCGTCCCACTTTTCCTTCCCCCACTTTTCCCTCCTGTTGTCTCCTTAGGTTGTTTTGTTTCTACTTCAATGTCAGCTATAAATTATACAGATCTAGGAACTACAAATGAGATAAACCATCTGATATTTGTTTTCCGACACTGGCTTAATTAATTTACTACAGTTATCATCTTCAGTTGTATCCATTTTCCTACAAATGACATGTTTTTTTTTTTTTTCTTTTAGTGGATGAGAAAAATTCCATTGTGGACAAGCTGCATTTCCTTATGCATTTCCTTATGCATCCCTCTGTTGCTGGACACCCACATTGGTTCTATAATTTAGCTGTTGTAAATAGTGCTGCAATACACACTGATGGGCTGGGGTCTGTGGGATGTGTTAGCTTGGAGTTCTTCAGGTCATATCCAGGAGTTTAAACCACTCTGATGCCTCATTACTCCACAAAGTCAGCTCTGGGGGGAAAAAAGGCTGATTTGGCCACAGTGTATGTGGCTGTCACAGTGTTCTCACAGTGTGTGTGACTGGCACAGTATTCTCATCCTGGATCATTGCTTTTCTGAGTTTCATTTTTTTTTTCCTGATTGTAATTTCAATGTATTATTTTTTAAGTTTCTTTTCTTGGAATTAATTAATTAACTGTCCATCCTGATGGAAGCTTCCCCTGCTACTCCTCCCAGTGGCCTTCCTCCCCCTTCCCTTCCCTCACCCCTCCCTTTCTCCTCAGAGAAGCGGGGCCTCCCACGGATATAAACCCACCTTGGCATATCAAATCACAGTGGTATTGGCTCATCATCTCCTATTGAGCTTAGACAAGACAGTCCAGTTAAGGAAAAGGGGTCCAAAGGCAGGCAACAGAGTCAGACACCTATGCTTCAGTTGTTGGGGGGCCCACAGGAAGACGAAGCTGCACATCTGTTACACATGTGTAAGTGATCTAGGTCTGTCCTGTGCATGCTCTTTGGTTGGAGGTCTAGGTTCTGTGAGCCCCTATGGCCCAGGTTAGTTGATTCTGTAGGTTTTCCTGTGGTGTCCTTGACACCTCTGGTTCCTTCAATGCTTCCTCTCCCTCTTCCCAAGCTCCATCTAATGTTTGGCTGTGGGTCTCTGTATCTGCTTCCATCAAATGCTGGGTGAAGCCTCTCGGAGGACAGTTATGATACGTTGAGCCTCATTTTTAAAGTAAGAGAATGGATAGTTCTATAAAAAGTCCAAGGAACTATGTGTCTACCTTAAAGCCTATTTTTGTTTTAAATTATATATTTAATACTTTCATGATTGTTCCTCTCTCAGTACTTTATGTTTAAGGAGACTAGGGTTTTGGCTTTTGTTCTTAGTGTTGTATCTCAATACCCAGCACTGAGTCTATCAATTTATCAACAGTGACAAATACATGTTTATACCTCATTAAACATGTGAAAATATAAATCAGCTCATAAATAATTCTTGGGTGATCACCGGCCTGTCTTAGGGATCAGAGAAGCTTCACCCCCCCAGTTCTCACCCTAAATCTGCTACAGGCTTCGCCCCTCTATTTCTGATTCAAGAAAGGAAAGGGTGAAAAGGACTGAAGAAACACATTGTGAGGAGCAGAAAGAGCCTGGGCAGCCATAGGACAGAGCTCCTGTGCTGTGGATACTTAGTGGGAAGAACATTAGAGATAGCAAGCACAAGCCCTGGGCAGCCCTGGGCAGCCCTGGGATTGTGTCTCAGACACTGTGTGGCTCAAGCACCTGGAGTACAGAAATCTGTTCTCTCGCAGTCCAAGGGCTGCAAGCTCAAGGTGTGGTCAGGGTTGGTTCTTCTGAGACCTGCCTTCTTGGCTGTAGATGGCTCCCTCTGCTTTGCTTTCATGTGTTTTCTCTTTTCATGTATTTGTGTACAGATCCTTCTTTTAAATGAATGCCAATTATTGGTAGCTTAGGCTTCATTAGACAGTGTGTGTGTGTGTGTGTGTGTGTGTGTGTGTGTATGTGTGTGTGTATATGTGTGTATGTGTGTGTGGTGGCATGTGTATGGTGTGTATATGTGTGTGGTATATGGTATGTGGTGTGTGTGCTGTGTTGTATGTGTGTGGTGTGTGTGTGGTGTGAGTGGTGTGTAGTATGTGTATGCTGTGTGGTATATGTGGTGTGCATGTGTGTGTGTGTGGTATATGGTATATGTGGTATGTGTGGTGTGTATGTGTGTATGTGAGGTGTGTGTGGTGTTAGTGGTATATGGTATGGGGTGTGTATGTAGTGTGTGGTATATGTGTGTGTGTTGTGTGGTATATGGTATGTGGTGTGTGTGCTGTGTTGTGTGTGTGTGGTGTGAATGGTGTGTAGTATGTGTATGCTGTGTGGTATATGTGGTGTGCATGTGTGTGTGTGGTATATGGTATATGTGGTATGTGTGGTGTTAGTGGTATATGGTATGGGGTGTGTATGTAGTGTGTGGTATATGTGTGTGTGGTGTGTGGTATATGGTATGTGGTGTGTGTGCTGTGTTGTGTGTGTGGTATGTGTGGTATGTAGTATGTGTATGCTGTGTGGTATGTGTGGTGTGTGTATGTGGTGTGTGGTATATGTGGTATGTGTGGTATGTATGTGTGTATGTGAGGTGTGTGTGGTGTTAGTGGTATATGGTATGGGGTGTGTATGTAGTGTGTGGTATATGTGTGTGTGTGGTGTGTGGTATATGGTATGTGGTATGTGTGTGTGTATGCTGTGTTGTGTATGTGGTATGTGTGGTGTGTAGTATGTGTATGCTGTGTGGTATATGTGGTGTGTGTATGTATGTGGTATATGTGGTATGTGTGGTGTGTGTGTGTCTATGTGAGGTGTGTGTGGTGTGTGTGTGGTATGGGGTATGTGTGTAGTGAGTGGTATATGTATGTGTGTAGGGTGTGGGGTGTATGTGTGTGTGTGGTATATATATATGTGTGTGGTATGGGGGGTGTATATAGTATGTGGTATATGTATGTGTGTGTGGTGTGTATCTGTGTGTGATGTATGGTATGTGATGTGTGTATGGTATGTTGTATATGTGTTGTGTGTGTGTGTGTATGTGTGTGTATGCGTGGTGTGGTATGTGCGTGTGTGTGTGTGTGTGTGTGTGTGTGTGTGGTGTGTCCTTGGGCTAGATGTTGATTCTGGGTGTATCCTTGGTTACTCTCTGGTCACTGACTCTGCTAGCCTAGCTACTACCCAGGGATCCTGTTTCTGCCTTTTCAGAGCTGGGGTTATTGGCAGGCCACCATGCCAGCTCAGGTTTTTCATCAGTGCTAAGGCTGTGAACTCCAGTCCTCACACTTGCGTTGTAAGCACTTGATCTATAGCCATCTCCCCAGCCCTGACCACATTAAAATTTAATTACCTCTTTATAGGCCCAATCTTCCAAACCAGTCAACTCTGAGGTACTGGAGGTTAATACCATAGGAATTTGGGGGAGGGGCAACATGTCCAGCCACAGCTTCTACCCAGACACAGACAGTCAAGGGTGGTAGGGGAGAGTCTTTCCAAGCATGCATGGTTACAGAAGCAAAAGAAAGTGCTTGAAGCCCCTCCCTGAACAATGGATACAGAACATTTCCAAGCAACAGATGCTAGTTTACAACTGAGCTTCAGGGTCTGTCTCCTTGGATCAGTCTCCATGAAACAGAAACTCAAGTTTTACAGTAAACAGAACCTTAACTTAGCTACAGACTCGACATGGCCTCTGATTGTATAATGGAGTCAGGCTGGCTCTTTAATTCCTAAAGTTGCTGGGGATGCCATGGGCCAAGGCCGGATGGATCGTCTGTGTCCTATGCAGCAAGAGCTCTACATAAACTGCTCGTGTCTGCCATCTTCATGGGACAAGAGCTCAGTCTCCAGGACCCAGGTCTTCCCTTTGCGTGACTGAGTAGGATCCAGTGCAGCAAAACTGCCTCTGTGCTTAGTTAAGATGTCCATTTTCTTCTTGGGGTAGTTAAAGATAGAAAAAGCATTCTTTTTATACAGAAGTTAGTATTTCAATTATTAAGAGCCAAAGTAAAGCAACACAAGAGAACACACAACTTATAAAATGATTGAGCCAAAGGGAGGTAGGTCTATGTTCTGACTTAGGTTGCAAGGAAATGTTCAGATTCTGCTTAGGTGGTGAACAGTTTGATACTTGATCAGGCTTTGAGACACTGGGCTTTTCTCCCTCCCTCCCTCCCTCCCTTCCTCCCTCCCTCTCTCCCTTCTTTCTTCTTTCTTTCCCTCCCTCCCTCCCTCCTTCCTTCCTTCCTTCCTTCCTTCCTTCCTTCCTTCCTTCCTTCCTTCCTTCCTTCTTTCTTTCTTTCTTTCTTTCTTTCTTTCTTTCTTTCTTTCTTTCGCATTCCTCACCATGTCTCCTGTAACTAAGGGATGGTGATGCATTCTTGTCACCCACAATTAAGGAATTGTCACAGATAGTTTCATAACATCTGCTTCTTGCAACCTTCTAATTATCCATAAAAACCTGGCAGAGAATCTGACGGTTTATCTGGAACGTGGGATGTGAATACAAGGCAGGGCATTTGGCTTCAGGATAGAGAGGGAGTAAGACTGGGGTGGGTGCTCTTTGCCCTTTTCTTCTGGATGTGACTGCGTCTCTTGTTGAAAGCAAGGTTAGGTTTCATATCTTCTCTGTAATGACTAATTTTGAGATGTATCCTTTAACAAAAAGAATGCAGGTCAGGAGTATATTTAGGGTTCTAGGTGAGAGTCTGCTGTTAGTGTCTGCCCTGCAGTGCCCCTTATAACCTTTCTAGGTGTGTGTCCCTCCTCCTTACTGAGATTTCTGAGTCCTGAGGGGGGAAATGGAGGGCCTCTTGACTGGAGCATGCACTTGCCTTTAGCAAGGTCATTTCCTTGACTCTTACGATGTGTTTGTGACCAATGTCTTTTTAACCCACCAAACTACCTGCCTTCCTGAGCAGTGTTCTCATTACTTCTCTTGCTCTGTATTTAGCTGATGACCTAGCATGTTCTAACTTGTGATCACAATGTCTTTCTTATGTGTATTTACACTTCCAGCGATTATCTGATCCACTGATGATTCTGACCGTGGTTCCGACTCCACAGATCCCTGTGTGGACATTTGGCTGGAGACCTCTACTCCAGTTGAGGGCTGGTACTTTGTGTCTTGCCATCTCTTGGATATGATGTCACCGCCTTGCGTCAGCTCCCTGATGCTGTTATTCTTCATCTTGCTGAGTCATGGGAAGAAATTAAATCCCCCTTTACCCTCTTAGGGTCAGTGGGCATAATCTGGAAATTGGAGAGATAAAAGGCAAATTACCAGAAGGAAAAACAGATTTATAAAATGGTTCCACACAGGAGTTCAGTGAGCAGAGATTAGACCCTAGGCCAATGTATTATCTTTTTTTTTTTCTATATTATTTGTTTACATTCCAAATGCTTTACCCTTTCCCGGTTCCCCCTTCCCCATAAGTCCCATAAGCCCTCTTCCCTCCACCCATTCCCCAGTCACCCCCCTCCCATTTCTCTGTCCTGGTCCTCCCCTACAATACTCAATCAAGCCTTTCCTGAACCAGGGACCTCTCCTTCCTTCTTCTTGGGAATCATTTGATATGTTAATTGTGTCTTAAGTATTCAGAGCTTCTGGGCTAATTAATATCCACGTATCAGTGACTGCATTCCATGTGTATTCTTTTGTGATTGGGTTACCACACTTAGGATGATATTTTCCAACCATATACCTAAAAATTTCATGAATTCATTGTTTTTAATTGCTGAGTAGTATTCCATTGTGTAAATATACCACAATTTCTGTATCCATTCCTCCATTGAGGGACATCTGGGTTCTTTCCAGCTTCTGGCTATTGTAAATAAGGCTGCTATGAACATAGTGGAACATGTGTCCTTTTTGCATGCCAGGGAATCCTCTGGGTACATGCCCGGGAGTGGTATAACAGGGTCCTCCAGAAGTGTCATGCCCAGTTTTCTGAGGAACCGCCAGACTTATTTCCAGAGTGGTTGTATTATCTTAACAAAGGGTGCTGAAGTCCAGAACAGAGGCTTGGGGAATGCTCCTGCAAAGGGAAGGTTTACATAAAGGTGATGAGCATATGTGTGATTAGTAAATGCCCCTCTTCAGTGTAGATAAGGAGTCACCTTGGCTGATGGGTGTTGTCTCTGGAATGACCATACAAATTGAAATTTGTTATCTT
Source organism: Apodemus agrarius (assembly GCA_964023405.1). NCBI lineage: Eukaryota > Metazoa > Chordata > Mammalia > Rodentia > Muridae > Apodemus > Apodemus agrarius. The sequence continues at coordinate 1,822,521 of OZ030017.1, read as the reverse complement.
AGAAAGAGAAACTTAGAACCCATTTTTAAAGAAAATCATGGGGCAGGAGAGAGCTTTCCTCACCTCTGTCTTTCTTATGAACTTTCAACTCAAATGTTCCCTCTTCCGGATTGGCCCATTAGGGGTAGTGTCTTAGTCCCTCCACTGCTCTGAGCTAACTGGGTGAGAAATGATGTTGAGCCTTGAAAACTTTTAAGAATTGCATTTATTTAATTTATCTGTGTGCAGTTGAGGAGTTCAGAGAACTTTCAGAAGTCAGTTCTTTCCCCCAGCCAAGGGTTGAACTCAGGTCATCGGGCTTGATAGCATGAGCCTTTACCCTGAGCCGTCTCCCTGGCCCTAGTTTTGAGTTCAGAGCTCTTGTTTTTTGCTATACTGAGAGGCATCAGCTGGGAGCTTGTTGAAACGCTGGTCCTTGGGTCCTACCCTGCTTCTTCTTAGTCAGATCTGCATTTTACAAGATTCTAAGGCAGGTGGCAGGTACCCGGCACATCAATTGGTGAACAGCAAAGTTCAAAATCAGCATTTGGATGGCAAGCAGTCATCTATCAAGCCTAGGTGTAGGGAAGTTGCTGCCACTGCTGGCACAGGTTTGACTCAGAGCAGGAGCTTGTATCTAATTGCAATAGATAAAGCAACTTGGGTTAAAGCCAGGCCTTCAGGAGGACAAAGGGGAGTGATGTGGGCATCTGAGGTGAGGCCATTAGCACTTGGATTATAATACAATGTGCTGTAATGGAGCAGTAATGAAATGCAATTGATACAGTTCTGCTATAAAAGGGGCACTGTCTTCATTCAAGCATCCATCCTTCACAGAAGGTGTCATGGCATCAGGTACGGGGGAAAGAGCTCTGCTGCAAATGCTCTAGTCTTGCTGCTCCTTTGCTCTTCAGGTGAGTGTCCTAGCACAGAGCTCTGACTAGCCTCAGCTCTCACATGCTGCATCAGCTGGACATTGATGCTGCTGAAAGAGAGCTGTGGGTGCTGTCCTGCTGGCCTCTCTGAAAAGTCTTGTGAACAAATTACAGCTGGGACATGAGCTTCTGCTGTCAGAGCCACCAGCCATGGACACCTTTTAAAAAGATGTATCTTCAGTGAAGCTGATCCTTTGTTGCAGATCCGAAGATTAGCAATGTTGCTAATCAGGAGGAAGAAACAGATTTACTATAAAAGCTTCACAAGGAGTTCACTGACAAACAAAAGAACAAATACATTACTCAAGCAGGAGATCAAATTCCAGGCTTACATACCATTCTAACAAAAGATGCTAGAGTGAAGAGAACAGCATGAGCACCACACGGCATGAGCACCCCTCAGCATCAACACCACACAGCATCAACACCACACAGCATCAGCACCACACAGCATCAGCACCACACAGCATCAGCACCACACAGCATCAACACCACACAGCATCAGCACCACACAGCATCAACACCACACAGCATCAGCACCACACAGCATCAGCACCACACAGCATCAACACCACACAGCATCAGCACCACACAGCATCAACACCACACAGCATCAGCACCACACAGCATCAGCACCACACAGCATCAGCACCACACAGTATCAGCACCACACAGTATCAGCACCCCTCAGCATCAACACCACACAGTATCAGCACCCCTCCCGCATCAACACCACATACTATCAGCACCACACAGCATCAACACCACACAGCATCAACACCACACAACATCAGCACCACACAGCATCAACAACACACAGCATCAACACCACACAGTATCAGCACCCCTCCCGCATCAACACCACATAGTATCAGCACCACACAGCATCAACACCACACAGCATCAGCACCACACAGCATCAACACCACACAGTATCAGCACCCCTCCCACATCAACACCACACAGTATCAGTACCACACAGCATCAACACCACACAGCATCAGCACCACACAGCATCAACACCACACAGTATCAGCACCCCTCCCACATCAACACCACACAGTATCAGCACCACACAGCATCAACACCACACAGTATCAGCACTACACAGCATCAACACCACACAGTGTCAAAACCATACAGTATGAGCACCACACAGCATCAACACCATACAGTATGAGCACCACACAGCATCAACACCACACAGTATGAGTACCACACAGCATCAGCACCACACAGCATCAGCACCACACAGTATCAGCACCACACAGCATCAACACCACACAGTATCAGCACCCCTCCCGCATCAACACCACACAGTATCAGCACCACACAGCATCAACACCACACAGCATCAGCACCACACAGCATCAATACCACACAGTATCAGCACCCCTCCCGCATCAACAACACACAGTATCAGCACCACACAGCATCAACACCACACAGTATCAGCACCACACAGCATCAGTACCACACAGTATCAGCACCACACAGCATCAGCACCACACAGTATCAGCACCACACAGCATCAACACCACACAGTATCAACACCATACAGTATGAGCACCACACAGCATCAACACCACACAGTATGAGCACCACACAGTATCAGCACCCCTCCCGCATCAACACCACACAGTATCAGCACCACACAGCATCAACACCACACAGTATCAGCACTACACAGCATCAACACCACACAGTATCAAAACCATACAGTATGAGCACCACACAGCATCAACACCATACAGTATGAGCACCACACAGCATCAACACCACACAGTATGAGTACCACACAGCATCAGCACCACACAGCATCAGCACCACACAGTATCAGCACCACACAGCATCAACATCACACAGTATCAACACCATACAGTATGAGCACCATACAGCATCAACACCACACAGCATCAACACCACACAGTATCAGCACCACACAGCATCAACACCACACAGAATCAGCACCCCTCCCGCATCAACACCACACAGTATCAGCACCACACAGCATCAACACCACACAGCATCAGCACCACACAGCATCAATACCACACAGTATCAGCACCCCTCCCGCATCAACAACACACAGTATCAGCACCACACAGCATCAACACCACACAGTATCAGCACCACACAGCATCAGTACCACACAGTATCAGCACCACACAGCATCAGCACCACACAGTATCAGCACCACACAGCATCAACACCACACAGTATCAGTACCACACAGCATCAACACCACACAGTATCAACACCATACAGTATGAGCACCACACAGCATCAACACCACACAGTATGAGCACCACACAGTATCAGCACCCCTCCCGCATCAACACCACACAGTATCAGCACCACACAGCATCAACACCACACAGCATCAGCACCACACAGCATCAACACCACACAGTATCAGCACCACACAGCATCAGTACCACACAGTATCAGCACCACACAGCATCAGCACCACACAGTATCAGCACCACACAGCATCAACACCACACAGTATCAGTACCACACAGCATCAACACCACACAGTATCAACACCATACAGTATGAGCACCACACAGCATCAACACCACACAGTATGAGCACCACACAGTATCAGCACCACACAGTATCAGCACCACACAGCATCAACACCACACAGTATCAGCACCACACTAGCATGAACTCATGGTGACCAATGAGTTTAACTGGGGTTTCTCATAGAAGCATGGGCAACCTATGGGCAGTGAGACCACTCGAGAAAACAACCTCTGTCCTCCATAACTTCTGTTACCTGTCTGTAAATCCTGGCAGAGGGGTGGGATCCCATGAGCCCCTTCTATAGCAACCATTAAGTACCTATAATTTCTTGATAAAAAGTGCACCCAGCTGTGTGCAGTTTCCATCAGATAATCGCAGGCCCTAACAGTTCAGAGGGCAGTAGGCACATCATGTTGGGAAGATGGTATTCCATAGCAGTTGGGTTTCCAGTGGGCTGTCTCTGGCTAACTGTTTCATACAGGAGTGGGGGGAATGGAGGGGAGGGGGATCTGCAAGACAAGCTTGTCAAAGGCTTTGCTTTATACTAAGATAAAAATGGTGGATAGCGTTCTTGAGTGCATACACTCTCCAGATACTTGCTGGCTCTTCTGTGTATGTTAGCCTCTATGTTAGCTTTCCATCATTGTGATAAAAAGCAGGAGAAAGTCAACCTAAAATGGGGAGATGGTTTCACTCTGTTGTTACTGGCTTTGTTGTTCTGTAGCCTGGAATGAGGGAGAAGTCATGGTGAGAGGATGTGGTGGGGCAAAGCCACTTACTCCAGAGGAGCTGGGAGATGGAGAGAGGGAAGACAAAGCTTTCCTCCAGTTCTCTCAAATTCTGTTGTCAGGCCCCACCTTAAACAGTTCTAGCATCTCCCAGCAGGCCAGCACTGAGGACCAAGTCTCTTCACTGGCCTGTGGGAACACTGTAGATCCAAACCCCAGCATATTGTTTGGTCCTCACACCAGCAGAGGGGATGGAGTGATGGTCTCAATACTAACTCCAGAACAAAGAGCCCAGGCCTGACTTCCAGCTCCACTGTTTACAGGCCTTATGACTTCACGCCAGTCCCTCACCCTCTGTCACCTATAAACCTGAAATGTCAATTGCATCTGCTAATGGCTGGGAGCATTAAATTATGCTATGGACACGAAGCACGAAGCATCTGGCTCTTCACAGGCCCTTGACATTATTGTCATTATTCCTACTTGACAGATAAGGAAATTGGGTCTCAAAGAGGTTAAGTGGCTGGCCCAGAGTCTGGTGGCTAGATCAAATTGGCACCAGATCTAATCTGACCTCTGTTAACCACTCACATGCTGACTCAGAAGCTTAGGGGCTGCTGCTGGCTACTGCTGGGCACAGCATTACTGCTGTCTACCTCAGAGAGCACCTCTCACCTGGATTCCCTTGGCAGGTCTTTAGCTTGGTGAGTCCTTTGAGCTTGCATCTACTTGCAACACAGGGAGGCAAGTGTACTAGTCACCACATGTATTTGTTCATCTATGGGCTCACCACGGTTGTTCTTAGATGCCTGTCTTTCTCAGATATAGTTAAACACAGCCAAAACTGAAGTTACTTTCTGCCACAGGTCATCTTTAGTGTTGCTTCAGTGCAGAGTGTGTGTGTGTGTACCTCTCTGCTGTTTCCCCATCTTAGGTTCACCTGAGTGTAATTCCCTTACTTCCCACCAGGTGTCCCACCCTTCCCTGATATCTGATAATCAACTGGGAAAAGAAGACTTGGAGAGGCGGTGGGATTGAAGGAAGGGGATGGGGGAGGTGAAGAGACTTCCAAATGCTGCTTCTTATCTGTAGACAAAAGGAAGTGTTTGCCTTGTTCTTCTTTGATGCATAGTCGGATCTCTCCAGAAAGCCCAGAGAAGTCACCGTAATTCAGAGAGCTTCTATTTCTGTTAGGGAACTGGTGTCTGTCTGACCAGTCCCTTTCATCTCTGAGCTGGAGACTGCAATTTACAGTCACAGCATTCTTCTTCAGAGCTCTTATAGCCTCCCCTCCTTTCTTAAACTCTCTTTCTTCCAGGGTCTGATTTAAAAAAAGACCAAAAGTCCTGGCCCCACCTGCCCTCAATATTCTTTGAATCAGAGAAGGTCAAAGGCCAGTGTGTGACAGTGGCACTAACTAGTGTTCCTGCAGACATTAACCTAATTCATCCCCATTTTTAATGTTAGTATTGCAGAAATACTTCCCATTCTGAAGCAAGATTGCCACACGCTTCTCGAGCATGCGCACAGCTAAGTTGGGATTTGGACAAATGGCTAGAACACTTGGCAGTTCTAAAAAGTCCTGCTTGTCCTGGCAGGTGGCAAGCTCCTACCAGTCACTAGCCCCGCCTTCCTTCGTTTTAGAAGATCCTGCACACCTAGGAGAGGCTGGGTCTGGAAAAGAACAGCCTGTGGTCTTTCTCTCTGGTATTCCCATTTGTCCCGGGACTCTCTGGAGCCCCCTCAGCCTCACTGTGTAGACCCTGGCTACCTCCCATGGCTTAAAGAAACAATGTGACCATGGACCTGCAAGCTGGCGGGTTGTTTCTCACCTGGTGATCTGCTGAGGGGATAGTGTATTATCTTCATTTAGTGCCAGCTTCAGAAACAGCAGCACGGGCTCTTCCACCTCCCCCCTTGAAGACCCTGATGTCCAGAACACAGTGCTAAAGAAGGCCCCAGCTTCTGTGTCCTGCACCTCATTATGTGCACAGCTTTTAATATCCAGAGAGTTTTTGCCAATATACATTTTCATGTGTACTGGGAATCCAGAGCTCAGACACAATGTATTATTGATAGGATTGTAATTTACTCCTCTTGGGTTGTACCTACAGTATATACCATTAGCACAAAATATTAAATTACCAGTTGTTGTATATATTTGTCTACTCGGGTCTGGCTCAATGATATTTGCTTTTCTACTCAATAAAAGACCATGCATACAGAAAGCTGGATAATATTATTTTTTGTTGCTGCTGTTGCAGGGGTGTTTTGACTAAACTATTTTTTTCAACACTGTGTTGAGCCATACTTTGCAGCCAAGATAAGAGACATAGAAGACTGGGAGTTTAGGTGGGAAGATGGGTGGGCAGTTCTCTCTAGCTCTTGGCACACACTGCTTCCCTGGCTGGCTGCTCTAGTCAAGTGCAAGAACCTTTGCTTCTGTACAAAGGATCAACAATCTTGCGGCCAGAGGGAGGACAGGGCTGTTCAGACCTCTGTGCCAGACCTGCAGAACCCCCGGTCACAGCTGAAAATACGGAGCTGAGGCTGGAGTGGGATTCAGGTATGTTGTGCAGAGCCTTCAGTTATAGTCTCCTAGATTACTTTGTAGTCTTCTCTTCTATAATCACTACTGGCCACTTTGTTTCTTTTCCTCCCTGAGGTAGGCTACATAGAAACACATAGGCATGTTTCCTTCTTTATAAAAGAACCAAAGCTATAGGGGTTCAAGCAACACTACCCATGGGAATATCACATCGTATCTGCCTGGTGCTTTCTTTGTTCTAGCCTTCATATTCCTTGCAAAGCTCAAAACAGTGGCATTTACTAGTTAGCTAGCTCAATACCCAGACTACCATGGTCCCCTCAGTCAGAGCTACTATGTAATATTTATGAGTGCACATTTTCTTAATGCCTGTGGGTTGGTCTCCTCACCATTTGTAAGACTCAGTATACAGAGGTGTGGGCTGATTTGGCATTCATATTAATAAAAGCAGGAGGGCAAGACATTTACAAAAAATGTATTTTCCTATATTCAGTGTGAAGAACTCATGATTTTTCCCTGGGGAAGATAGTCTGGGGAGGTAAAGAGGCCACTGTAGGGCATTCAGGATACAGGGTCTTGGATACCAAAGTGGCCTCTATGTTCAGTTCCTAAGAGAAATGGTGGCTATGGGCTCTATTGAGCTTAGCCACACAGGGCATCTTCCAGAGATGGGCTTTGTTTAGTGTCTGTTTTTTTGTTTTTGTTTTTGTTTTTATTTGTTAGCCAAGTGTCTCCTCAAGCAGACCCCTCATTCGAGGAAGTGGTAATTCCATAAAGTATTGCTCTGGGCAGGTACTTCATACTAAGTGGACTTCTTTTGGACTTGTGTCTTCTGCCTCAATCCTACATCTTTTTCTCTAAAAGAGAGATATGGTGTTTAAAACAGAAACAAAACCAACACAGCAGTCACTCGGGGTGTACAGCCAGTTAAGTCAGCGCCAAATCTATCAGAGCAAATCATAGACCCTGACAGCAAAGTATTTGTCCCTAACCCATCCTGGCTTCCCACAGAGCCTGAGCACATGTTCTGGTGCAGAGGGACCCATGAAAAGGCAATTACACTTGGTGAGTGATTAAAGTCGGATCTGGCAGCTTTATGTGTCAAATATGTTTAAATGCATTAACCTTTACCGAATTTACACTGCCTGCTGAGTTATATCCTGTACAGTGTCAGAAAGATCTGAATCTGCCTTCATTTAAGTCTTTTTTTACATTTATTTTATTACAATATAAATAGACTTAAATAATCTTAATAGGGATTTCCTCCCCAGTTCTGCAGGTCTTACTGGCACTGTGGAGACTCTGAGGGCATTAGGGTCCCTGGCTGGTTGCAAATAATGTCCCAGCTACCTCCCTGGAAACCCTAGGGAGAGAGGGAGTCAGGGAAGCAGCAGAACTTCCTTGAGTTTATCTGGAATTTAAACCTGCAGGGAGCAGGTTTAAGATACTGACAGCACAGGGCAGAGAGGCAGGAAGGCTTGTCAGCAGATAGGCAACTTTTAATTTTGCGAGTTACAGAAAATACACATTTCTGAAGCATTGGCTTTAGGAAGAAAGGCCACACAGCAATCATCGGCAGTGCATTCTTGTCTGCCATGGCTGGCCCTCTGCAGAAGTGCATGCTGTGGATGCTTCTGGTGACTGTGTTTGCAGAATGCCTCTGTTCAAACACTGCGCTTCAGCCCACCGCTGGCAGCTCCATGCCTCCTGAGCTTCACTCCACTGAAATCTGGTTGGCATAAGACAGACTCCGGTGGAATGAAGGACAGGAGGACCCATGGATTGTCTGGGGCTGTTAATCTACTAAGCCTCCTCTGTAGTGCTGTGTGACCTGGAAGAGATCTTCAGGATCCTGCAACCCAACTCTTACAGGACCTGAATACCTGTATTCATTCATTCATTCATTCATTCATTCAGGATCTGGTGAGGACCTGACTACTCAAACCCTCAAGCATTCATGTTCCCACCTCAGAGTGTTCTGGATGGTACAGCCAATTCTGTGTGGGGGGCTGGACTCTAGATAATTTTTTGCCCTTGAAGGGTCACTCCAGATACATCCAAGTGGAGTCTTATCTCTGTATGCCTGGTTAGGATGTTGGCTCTCCTCTTCAATGCGTGTTCCAGACCAGAGTTGGGTATGTTTGGTGATATCTAGAGAAAGCACATGTTCTTTCATTGCATACCAAGGGTGAGGATACAGGGGAGCAGGTATTCCTCTCAAAAAGCCCCTGTGCGAGGGCATGAGCAGCCCAGTGGAGGCCTGTGTGTTGGTGTGTAATCAGGCTAAGCTGAGGAAGACAACGCCTCTGCTTGTCTGCAGGCCTGTTTATGGTGGAGGGAAGAATTCTTGGTCCTCTCCCTATAGCTGGGGAAGCATAGTCTGGGAAAGTCAGTCTCTAATGGCCATATATCTTTCCCCAGATCTGTACAGAATTAGTGAGTGACTTCTCCAAGAAACCTAGAGTAGAGGTCAAGGGAGGGAGGCCAGCATGTAACTGGCTTTCAGATATTGAGCTATATTGAGAGGCCATGTAATACCTGTGGACTTTCTGTCCCTGCCCATAAGAAAATGCTCACCAAGCAGGAGCTTTGCAGGGCTGCGGTGGCCTCTTTGCTGTGTTCAGACATGTCTGCTGCTCAGCGTAAGCCTCATAAAAGGCTGCTCTAAGCAGAGACAAGCAGACAGGGTGGGTAGGGCTGGCCTACCTTGTTTGGAATACTTTCTTCTTCCTGGGCTTGTTCTGACCTGACAGAGAGGCTCCACCTCTCCCATCCAGGCCCCAGGCCATCAGGCCTCTGAGAAAGACTCTTACACAAAAGCAGGGATTTCTACCTATGGTTAGGGAAGAATCCCACTTCCCTGGGTCCAAACTAAGGCACCCTCCTCAGGGTGTGTGCACAGGGCACATTAGAAGGCAGGGTGCTGTGTGAAGAGAGCAAGCGGTTCAGTGGATCTTCTCCTGCTCAGCCTTTTAGCGAATACTTACCGAGTTACCAAGACTACAGAAGCCCCCACACCACCTTTGACCCACTTCCTAGTCAAAGGGGAGAAAGACACAGGTCTTCTGGCTCTGACCAAGGAAGGCAAGAGACTGTGGGAGGTAGTTCTGGGTTGGAAAGTGTCTTGACTTGTGGGATTTCAGCTCAGATCTAAAAGCAAAAAGGTCATTATTAGGTCTCTGTCCAGGACCCCTTACCCAACTCTTGAGGAAGCCCATCAGATTCCTCAAGTCCACAATTGGACTCATTTTCATTTGAGATCCTGATCCTCCCAGTGGAATCCAGAGAAGGAAAGGCTTGATAATGATAACAGGTCATATGAAAGGGTGTAGTGGAGGCAGCTCAGGAAAGTCTTGCCTCCCCTCATAACATTCCTCTGTTCCAGCATACCTGCAGCTGCTATAAAAAGAGTTGATCTACAGCCTAGATTCTGAGACCTGATACACCCTGTGCATCACATCCAGGATTCAAGTTCTCCCACCCAGCAGGTCTCTATCTCCAGTGATGTCTGTCTTGGCTAGTTGCAGTATTAGATAGTGTCAGAGAACCAATGAGACTCATGTTGGGCTAGAGAATAAGTTTTAGCCAGTGATTGCTCTTCCAGTGCCTTCAGGACTGTGCCCTAAATGCCTTAAAAAAACCATCTTGTACTTGAGAATCACAGAAGAGAAGCAGGTCTTGCATGTGTTGCACTCAATACTCTAGGACTAGGCAGTGGGCACACATTCCTCTAGTCAAGCTAGACAGAACTGCAGTGCTGCTATTCAGCTGCCTGACACCCACTTCCATTATCACCAAGATTTATCACCCAACAGCTCAGAAATCCCCTGGGAAACAAAGGAAGAAGTTGATACTTGATTTCCTTTCCACTCTTCCCTTCTGGCCCTATGCTCCCTAGGATCTAGCCACTCACCCGCCAAAACCAGAGAATTCAAACTCACCTGCAAGTACATAGAAGTATCTATACCTTCGGATACCAGTCTCTGCTTTGCCTTTGATGCAAAATAATACTTTTTTTTTCTAAAGAGAGTACCAAGCTGGAAGATGGTTGAAGAATCCTGGGAGGAAACAAAACAAACAAAAAAGCAAAACAAAAACAACAGAAAAGACTTTTAAGTCTTTTACCCTCAAGAATTGAGGACTTAGAAGAAGCAGCAGCACATGCTCTACAGGGTGCCCAGCCCAGTGGCCTGGGCAGAGCACAAGTTGCTCCTGGAGAAAGAGACACGTGGTCCTCTCTTTAGTAAAAGACAATAGGAAAGTAGGAGAAAGTGGCCGGAGAGGGGGCTAAAGGAAGCTGGAAAGAGAGGCGGGTGGAGTAAGAGGCTGGCCAAATAGAGCTTGGTCACAGACAATAAAAGAGAAACTGGTTTTTCCAAGGCAGGGGTGAGGAGGCGGCACCGGTCTCTCTATTTATGCACCTCTCAGCCAAGCTTCCAGTTACCTGCTGAGCCCAACCAATTGAGAGAGGGCTCGGCTGCTGTCTCCGCCTCCCAGAACCACACCTCTCAGGGTGGGTCAAGCTTGCTGAAGCCTTCCTGCATTCTAACCTTTTTCTCTCATTGTTTTGTCTCAGGCAGTGGTCAGGTCGGTCTTCCCCTGCCCAGAGAGACAACCTGCTGAAAGCTCCAGCCCTCCAATATTTAGAGGGAAAAGACCTGTTCAGATCTTACTTTGGGTCTTGGAGGCTGTGCATGTGTGTGTCCACATGCTTACATTCATGCAGAGCCATGTAGGAAGCAGGAACCAAAAGTCCTTTTGCACCTTTAACAGAGTACCTGTCCATACATCTATGGGGTGCTGCAGGAAGAGGTTGGAGGAGGGACAGAGCCTCATGGACCTTGTGACTTATTGTGGTTTTATAACCCAAGAGGCCTCACTTCCCTTCCTTTCCTTAGAAGGAGGGCCTCTGCTGTATGAGAGGGAGTTGGGAGGACAGAAGGAACTGCGGAAGGTCCTAGCAAACTGACAGTTCTACCTCCCTACCTTGCTTCACTTCCACTCATCTGTTCCACTCCTACCTCTCTCTTTGTCCTCCCCCTCCCTCACCACCTCTCCTGCTCCCTTCTGCCTAGGTTTCCTGAAGGACTAGGGATATAGAAGTCTCTTTAAATGAATTCTAGAAGCTTGGTGCCTTCTGTTTGTTCTCAACATAGATCCTTTCTGGGCAAAGGCAGAGTCTTCCCCTTTCAGGAGAGTAAGGAAATGCAGAAAACACTGTGCAGAGCATATTGGTCCTGCCCTGTTCCAGAGCCACTCACAGGATCTGCTCTAAATCTTCCTTGCCATCTACTAACGCCAACCTCTTCCCACAGCTGGGGAAAGAGGCTTATTGTGCTTATGAGGCACACTTCTATAGCTAGTATTAAGATGTGTGCCTACCTAGACCTATGTGGCTTTGCTGATGCATACAAGGTCTCCCAGAATATAGCTCTCACTGCCTTTCATCAGTTCTTGCTCTCTATGCCTTCTTCCTATGCCTTTCTTTCCCCATTTCATCCATTTGCTCACACAGCATCTCATCCTACAAGTGAATACTCTGTATCCTTTGAGTTCATCTTTTAGGCTCTCCCAACTAGATACACCTATTGACAAGTGAATGGTCATAGAAGCAGAGCAATACAATACAATGAGTATCCCCTAAAAGAAACAGCTCCCTTCTATTGCTGAGGGTCTGGGAAGGGTCCACAGAGAGGGTTCCTTTGAACTGAATCTGAGAGGATAGGCAGAAGAGGGTTGGGAGCTGTTTGAATTGATCCCCTCCCAAGGGATTAGAACTACCCTGAGTTATGGAGAGGCAGCATAGGACTGAAGCCCATGGAGGAGGACAACCTTTCTGGGCGGGCCTATGAGTGTTTTCTGTAGGAGGTAGCCATATCCCACGTCTTAAAGGGAATGAATGGCAAGAGCCGTTTCTCAGATGCGTAGGACTTGGAAACAGTTAAATAACTGTTAAAGAATGTGTCTGTCCGCAGAATATGGGGAAATGAGGAGATACTAGGCCAAAAGGACAAACATAAGCCCTGTTGATCTCAAATCTCTCCTTTCTAGGTGTTATCTTTGACCCTAAATCTGGTGAGAAAATAGAATCAATTTACATTTGGCTGGGTTCTCAACTGTTTTTTTCCAGCTTCTAGACTTGTGGGACACACCCAGGGGTGACTGTTGGAAGCCACCTGTCTTCCATTCCTCAGTCTAGTTCTTTACCCCAGAAACCTGAAGTGTCTTCCTCCCCTACTACCAAATCCAGGTTTCTAAGAGGAATTAATTTCCCAGACACGTTAAGATCATGCTGGGTGGGTAGAAAATAGAAAGGAATTTGGGGGATGAGTGGAAATAGTCCGGGGCTCCCTCCCATCTCTACTTCACTGTTTCCATGGTAACAGTAATTTGTTCCCTCTTCTTCACCCTAGTCTTGTATGCCACTTTTTGTTTTGTGTGCTGTCTGTTTTTTTGGCTCTCATTTCTCTTTTTCCTGAACACACCCAAGCCTGAAGCTCTCTACAGTTAGAAATCTTTGGCCCCCTGTGTGGCTCGTTTCTGGGAAGATGCTGCATTTCTCTGCTGGTTCTTCCAGTTCTGTGTCTTGCCCATAGTAGAGTCTGTAATAGGTCTTTCTGAATTAGTGAAAGCTGGTCATAAGCCCATCTAATTTTGCAACCAGCCTGCTTATACCTACCAACTTGAGGTTCTGCTAAAACTGTGGTAGTTGTTGGCCTAAAGTAGAGGCTTTTGTGTTTCAAGGAACTCTCACTGTGCTACATTAGGGGAGGAGCAGAAGGGTTAGCACGACATGCCATGCCATGTTCTCAGGAAGCTGTGGCAGACAGCAGGGCACGGCCTGCCAGGAGACTTCGCTTTCAGCTCCTGGATGCTCAGAGTCTGCAAACAGACATGTTCGTGGTGCTTCTTCCAGCCCTGTGTTCCTTTCTGGGACCCAGAAAAGAAATATGTGAATGCAAATCTGGGAATATGTGGTTCATCTGTATCCATGATGCAGAAAGACAACAGCCTAAATGAGGTATGAGGTTTGAGCTTGCATGTAACTTCACAAAACTCAGGATTGCGATTACAACATGGTTGTGAGAAGACAAGGTCTTTCTCTGATTGCACGCTTAGAAATAGGAGACAGGGGCTGGGGTGTGGCTCAGGGATAGAGTGCTTGCCTTGCATGCACAAGACCTGAGTCCTAGTCACAGTACAGTGAAAACTACGATGAAAGAAAAAAAAGGAGGAAAGGACAAAGGGAAGGGAAAAAAACAAGAAGGGAGATGTAAGGATGTAGCTCAGTTGGTAGATTAATATGTACAAGGCCTTCATTGCAAAGCCTGGACACACAGAAACACACACAGACATACAGATATAGAAACACACAGACACACACACAAACACAGACACACAGACAGACAGACACACACACAAAGACAGAAACATACACAGACACACACAGAGATACAGACACATACACAGAAACAGACACAGACACACAAACACAGACACACACAGACACAAATACACACAAACACACACACAGAGACACAGTCACAGTCATACATACAGAGATAAAGACACATGCACAGAAACATAGATACAGATACACACAAACATTCAAAGACAGACACACACACAGAGACACATAGGCACAGAAACAGAGATACAGACACACATAAACATACACAAACACAGACATAGAAACACAGATACAGACACAGACACACACAGACATACAAATATACACAGACACACAAAGACATAGACACACACAGAGACACATAGACACAGAAACAGAGATACAGACACACACACACACACAAACACAGACACAGAAACAGAGATACAGACACACACAAACACAGACACACACAGACATACAAACATACACCTTTAGGGATGTAGCTCAGTGTGTGAAAAGGAAGGAAGATGAAACCAGAAATAAAAGTGGTGGCGGTCCTGCTCACTTAGTGAGGGTAGGGAGTCTTGGTTCTATTACCTTCAACTGTGGCCTTTGCATTATAAGAGCAGAATCAATCAAACCAGAAAACAAGACTTATATGGGTAGGGAGGTGAGCAGTCTGGGAACAGGTGCCTCCAAAGGGAAGATTTAGAAGCTGGGTGCTTGGGCAACAGGAGTAGTGACTTGGGGTCAGATGATGTAGAATATGATGAACATTTAAAAAATCGCAATCTCATGCTACATAGGAAAGGTTGTTTTGTCCTTTGTGGCCTCTTGGGTAGCAACAGGGCAGTTCATATATTACCAGATGCCCACATGTAAGCAAAAGGTCAACCATAGCCACAGATAAGTTCATTCATTGTTCCTGAGGGCTGTCTCTATCCATGGAGCCAGTAAAAGGACCAGCAGTGTCATGAGCACCCACCCTGCCCATGTGGTCCCACCAGGGCTGCAGAACGCCTGTCTCAACAGTGGTCTGCCCCTCCTCAATACGATCAATCAGCTCCCTCCTCCTGGAATGAACTTCCCTGCTGAGCTTGAGTAGGACTATGCAAACAGAAAAGGAGACAGGGCGAGTCTCCAGTAGTCAAGCCTGCACTGGTTCCAGAGGCCACACCCCCCACCCTACACTGGCGCCCCTACCCTGTGCTGCCACCCCCGCCCTGCACTGCCTTCTGTGGCTTCTGTGAGCCGAAGTCATACATGAAACTGCAGTAAACAGTTCTCCACTGCATAGTGAGCTGCTTCTTTGAAAAGAAGGCCCTGGACTCCCAGCACCTTTAAAGTGCAGCCCATGAGGGTGCTAAGAACCAGGAGGTTTGGACAAGTTCAAGAGGGCACCTGGAGTCTCCCTTGCTGCTCTGTCCTTCACATCTCTGCTTCCTCTAGCGTGCACCAGACACCAAGATTCTTGGTAGCTGTGGTCCGATAATGCTTTCCTCCTATGAGGACCCCACTGCCATCCCACCCACCCCACTGCCTCTAGGGTGAGGCTGCAGGCCCTCATTTCCTGGGATGGGCTTGTTCTCTGCAGAGTGCACAGGGCGGCAGGCAGGCTGGAGCCTGCCCTGTTTACACTTTCCTTTGCTGGTCCTTTCTTCAGAGGCTGTCCTGGCTTTGCAGCTTAGAAGGACCCACTAAGACCACCCACCCCTGCTGATGACAGAGAGAGGCCTAGGGGCCTAGAAGCACTTCAGGACAGAGCCAGCTGGATTACTCTATTTTGCACGCTCTGTGCTCTTTATCCCCCCCCCCTTTTTTCTTACAGTAGAGCAGGCATGTGCAGGTGTGTTTGCCGGGCAACGCTCCACCATTGAGCTGCATTCCTAGCCCTCCTTTGTACTTCCCATTTTGAGATAGGGACAGGCTAAGTTGCCCAAGCTGGCTTTGAACTTGCACTCCTCCCTCCCCAGACTCTCCTGTATCTGCCCCCAGCAGATTACAGATCTGCACCACCACAAAGACTCTTTTTCCAGCATTCACAAACTCCTACAAAGCAACAATGTCTCCAGTTGCCTACAAGCCTTCTGGAAGTGGCAAGTTTCACCTTCGTGCAGAATGTGTGTTTGGGATTTGATTTTTCCAAATTAACATGAAAATGTTGCAGGAACACTGAGGGTGAGGACATCCTAACAGAGGCTTCCCATGTGCTGAGATGGGATGAAGGAGGCCAGAAGGTTGGGCATATTTGCACCTCTGGCCCTGACCCAGGTCTCTGATCATAGAAGATCAGAAGATATAATGAATGCAGAGGAAAGGCTAGCATCGTTTGTGCATTTCTGAGGTCACTTAACATTTATTGAGGAACCTCTATGTGCCAGATGCAGTGTTGTGAATAGGCAGTGACTAAGTCCCAATCCCTGAGCACAGACTTTGCAGTAGACACAGTGAAGAAGGCTTGTGACATATACTGCCAGACAAGGAGTCCAACAGTCCCCAAGGTGCCCCATAGGAAGAGAAGATGATAATAGCCTATAGGCAAGCCTCTTGGACATTTCCTGATTAACGATTAATATGGGAGGGCCTACCCCACTGTGAGTGTTGCCACTCATGGGCAGGTGGTCCTGGGTTGTATAAGAAAGTAAGTCTAAGCTGGTAAGCAGCACCCCTCAATGGTCTCCACTTGGGTTTGTGCCTCACGTTCCTGCCCTGTTGTCACTTCATGATGCACAGAAAGCTGAAAGATCATGAGGATCCTTTCTGCCCCAAGTTGCTTTCAGTTTAATAGCAATGAAAATTAAAAAATATGACATGCACCCAGCGGGGGAGAGGGCAAGTTGCACTCTCCACTTTGGGTCTCTGATACCACCCAGAGGGTCTAGAGTAAGGAAAGGAGAAGTGAGGAGCCCACCCCGCCCAGGGGTGAAGATCCTAGGCCAAGTTTTCCCTCCCAGGCATCACTGCAGGATGGATCTGCACAGGTAATCGGGTTTGGCAATCTCTGTTGGCTGCCTTACTGCGTTCTTTTATGCGTTTCATGAGACGCCAGTTAAAATTTGCTAAATAAAGAGGGAAGGTTGGCAAGAGAGGGGCAGGTTTTAATGGGGAGAAAATGACCGGTGAGGTGGGAGGCAGGCAGGCTGTAAAGCCACGAGGCTGCTTAGCTCAGCACCTAAGGGCTACTGGGCAGCCTGTGCATGAGTGGGCTCCTGTGTGGTGCTCACCTGTCTCTCTGCGTTAACTGAGAGAGGGGCGTACAGAGTGGATGAGGTAGAGAAGGGGGAGAGACAAAATCCCACAAAACTTCTGTGTGAGAGTTCTGCCAGACATTTTTTTTTTTTTTTGAGATGATCCAGGGGGAAAGGAAACCATATTTTTGGGTCTCCCTTCTCACACCCTCATTCTTTAGACAACAACAACCAAACAACCCCCACATCATCATTGGAGGATTCCTCCTCAGGCTCTGGTTTCTTGTCTCAGACCACACCGCTTGTGGCTGCCAGCTCATCCATCTCACCGGAGTCTGGGAGAAGCAGGCTTCGGTGCTGAGGTCAGCAGTTCTGAGCAACAGAGCAATAAACGGTGGAGGAGGTCTGTCACTAGGCTGAGGGGGATAATCCTGCGATTTAATAATGGATTGGGCAGGGGGGCTGCAAGGGAGGAGACAGCCTGACTGGCAGAGGGGCACGGAGGAAGGTGTCTAGGATGTTCCATGAGCCAGAGCTGAGGAAGAGGAAGGTCTTAACTCCAGGGTGCTTTCCCAAGTTAGGAGGACTTTTAATGTCCATGGCATCATTTGAAACTGAGGGTTGGGTGAGCCAGGGAAGAACTCTGCATGTTCCCTGAACAGGAATGAACCAGGAGTTAGACCCTCTGGGATCATGACTAGAGACTGAGATTAGACTGGAGGCTGCTGACGTGGCTTGAGCCAGGCTATAGTACATGGTATCATAGTCATGTGGATACTGTGGGTTGCTCTTTTGTTTGCTTTGTTGCTGTTTGTTGCTTTGAGGCAGGGTTTCACTATGTAGCCCAGGCTGTCCCCAAACTTGAGACTGCCCCCTGCCTCAGCCTGAAGGGTGCTGTGACAGCTTCTGTTGCCATGTCTCCCATTCTGTGGACTCTTGACATTTGAGTGTGTCACCTAGAAGGAACAACATGCTGAACCTCACACTTGCTGTCCATTTTTATCACAATGTTCCAGATGTAGGTGCTGCTGGGTCCCTGGCTTCTGATTTCTGGGTTGGATCTGAGGACTCATCTGGCATTCCTGGTTTTCCTCAGCCCTACTTCTGAGATGGATAGCAGCTGGCTACTTTGTGCTTAAAAGACCCAGTTACTAACATGTAAGCAAACAGTTTGTGGCTTAAACCTGGTCCTGATGGGACCTGTTAGGCCAGCCGTAAAGCAAAGCCTGTTGTTCGGCATTTACTGACACAGCTGCCCCTCCTTGCCTCTGTGCTCATTCTGCATGTTGTATGAGGTAACTAGGCCTCCCCACAGCCAGGCCCTCTACCTGCTCGGTGCACCGAGGCTGGGATTGCTGATGGCCCTGGAAGGCCTCTGGGGCTGGCCACACCCCAAGTCTCTCATGGCTGCCTTCTGGAGTACAGTTTATGTGGTTTAATATCCTCTTCTTGCTTACACCCTGCATTCAGGTGTTTTTCAGCCCAACCACATCTTAAGCTTCTCTCCCTGGTGGCTGCCCATTTTCTCACTGTGGAGCTTTTTCCTGTGTAGGGGCAAATGGGTCACTTTCTCCCTGCCACTGGACAGAGCTGCCTCAGAGGCTGGGGTGGTGTCCCCTAACAGGTTTAGTGTCCTCTGAAAATCATATTCCAGGGCTCTTCTCTTTCCTTGTTTTGTAATTCTCATGATATGGAGTTTTTACAGAGAAACAAAGTAGAGTCTACTTTGCTTTTGTGGTTGATGGAGCTAAGAGTGTGTCACTCTCCACTTGAAAGCATTTTCTGTTTCTTAGGCCCAGGCTTGCCATCCTCATTCCCATGCGCCCCCTCCCCTGAACATTATACTAGGCCCTACCCAGTGTCAAGTTAATACCTGTTTGATGAATTGATTCAAACTTCCCTTCCTTGCAGTCACATACTCTGTCACAAAAATGTGAAGGGGATTAAGGAGGAATTAGAGTGTGATATTGCTGCTACAAAGTCACCCTGCCCTCAGTGAAGCCCTGAGAATGTCTAAGGCTGGCAGGCACAGCACCCAACTCTTCCCAGGGGTGCAGCAAGGAGAGAGAGCCCTGCCTGCAACAAACAGTGGAGAATAGCTAGTAGGATCCGTAGCGGTGGCAGTGTGCACAGAACATTGCACACCACCCAAGCATTAGAAAAGCTCCTCTTGCTCTATCCAGAATCGATCATTTGCTTCTCCCAGTCTGAGGACCACTTCTAAAATTTCCTCTTACAGTCTCGATTTTAGCTGAACATCCTAGCTATTTTTTACCTCCATGGTTGAAGGGGTATAAATTATACAGAATCAGGAGTTTCAAAAACAAGTTCTCAACAAACTCAGTACTTTCCATCCCAGCACTGTACCCCAACTTCCTGGCCTGTGTTTTCTGACACAGTGGCCAGGAAGCATGCATTCTTGGCCTTGCTGTCCATGGTCACCAAGCTCCTTTACACTTTTTTTCCCATGGAGTTTCTTCTAGGACAACATAAATTATAGGTTTCCCTCTGGCCAATGTTTTGAAGAACTATGGTATTTCTCTTCTTTTCCAGCTAAGCTCTGATGTATGCAGACTCCCTGTAATTATGGTATAATTGGATTTAACTATTGGGGTAGAACCAGTTTTCAACACGGTCCCTTCAAATAATTTGCTTGTTAGAAAAAAGGACAGTCCTTATGGTTCTAGGAACACACATATCTGCCCCCTCACTTTTTTGTCCCAAGGCAGGAAGAATTGCCAGAATAAACACCAGCCAGTCGGTGGGGTTGGTTGATTCATGGTGCCTCACACTAGGACATGAGATGAGGTTTTCTAGGGTCCCAGTGTGAAGTGCCCCAGCCTTTCTCATTCCACAGTCAGGCAGGTCTTAAATGTCTAGACTGGAGGCTCAGCCTGGTACTGGCTTCTAGCTTTCAGCTTCTGTAATGTTTAGAGCTATGTATGCAGTTTCCAAGTTGGACCACTTTACACAAAACTTTGGATTTGAGTCTCTTCTCAAAAAAGAAAAACAAAACACAAAATTTTCATTATAGCAGTATGCTAAAGTTACTCCTTTAGAGGGGCCAGCATGTCTTTGGTCTCCCTGCTGGCTCTTGTCACTTATCCACTTAAATTTCTTCACTCTGAGGGCTTTCACTTTGTAGCTCCATTTTTCTCCCCAGCCCCTCATGTCTCAGAAATAAGAACTCATTTTCACTGAATGTGGTGTGACTATCTTCTGCTATCCTCCACTAGTCACAAACTTTGGATGAGCAACTTAACACTCTAGTGACTGCTTCCAAATCTAGTGGTCCACACACTCCCTTGCCATGGGCTGGTATGAGTTTCACATAGCATAATTGTTGGTTTTCCATTTCCCCGTTCAGCTCCAAATGAAGATGAAAAAAAAAATGACCTTGGCATCTATTAAGACAGCTTTCTTGCATAGAAAGACAGCTGGAGAGTTTACTTATTGGCTTCTTTATCTTGACTCTCAAACAGGCAATTGAAGAGATGCAAACCCACTTGCTAAAGGTCTCTCCATGAATCAAAAATAAAGTCAGGTGTTCTGGACTCTCAGTCTCATATTCATCTGGCACTTAACAGACAACCAGCCCCAGACTCTTCAGCTTAACTGAAGGGGAGTGAGTGTGGGGTTTCTATTGCTTTGAGCATGGAAAAAGAAGCTACCTTTGCTTACTGTTTCTCTCTCTAATGAGGTGGTTTACTCAGCTTCCATTTGGTATACCTCACCTTTCAGAGCTGACTGTGTTGTTTGGGTGTGCCATTCACATTGGTGCTGTAATCCTGGTCTGATGCTTCCAAATGAAAAAACAGCTGACCTTATTGGGACTCATTTCCTCTCTACCACCATGATCCTTTGTGGAAACCCATGTGGTCAGCAGATGCCTGTCTTCACTTGCAAAGGGCCCAAGGGATGTGGTGAAGTGGAGGCCAAGTTACTGAGTGTGGCAACAGTTATGTTTCTCCTAAGGTGATTCAAGCTCGAAATGACTTGAAAGCCCTGGGTTTTAGCCTGTGTCCGCTATCAAGGACCTTATGTGACCTTGGATAAGTCACTTTGTGCTTCTTTTGTTTTTTGGGACTGGCTGGAGAACATGTGTTCAAAGATTCCTTCTATCTCAAAGTCTTAGATGACTTATTGTTATTTGGAGATAGGGTCTAGCCCAAGTTGCCTTCAAACTTGCAATCCTCCTACCTGTTTCATCTTTTTTTTTCTTTTGGTTTTTTGGATTTGGTTTTTTTTTTTTTGAGACAGGGTTTCTCTTTATAACCCTGACTGTCCTGGAACTCACTCTGTAGACCAGGCTGGCCTTGAACTCAGAAATCTGTGTGTCTCTGCCTCCCAGAATGCTGGGATTACAGGTGTGCACCACCACTGCCCGGCCTGTTTCATCATCTTGAGTGCTGAACCTAAGGTGCACACCACTTCAGATGGTTTTAGAAGTAGGACTTGAGTTCCTTGGATAGTTATAGACTTTGCAAAGATCCAGATCTGGCTTCTGTGTGATAGAAGGAAAATTTATGATTCTAGCATGGGTCCCATGGAGACAGAGGTCAGGGATTTATGGCTTGTGGTGGCAACTTTTGGGAATCTCAACAGATGTGAAGAATGTCAGCCTGCTAAGTTTGTTTGAGTGTAGTTTAGGAGTCAGGTGATGTTTTTAGGAGATAAGAAATGGTAGAAGTGGAGGCAGAGGCCTTGGCGATTCCATCCTGAGGGTTGTCAGTCAAGCAAGGCATCTTTGGGAAATAGGTTTCATTTAGGCTTACCTACCTCAGAGACGTGTGTGGGAAGGGTGAGTCAGGCAGGATGAGATTTTAAAAGATGTTCATTCTTACCCAGTAGTGGGGGTCAGGCCAGAGTGTGTGTGTGAATAAGGTTGTGAATTTCTCCTTCAAATTCCACTGAATGATTTGTACCAAAGCCTTTAGTCTCTTTGAAGCTGTGCAGCTGGTGTCTGCCTTTGGTCTTGTCATATTCTATTCTTGGGTGATTCAAGTTTTTAGAGGCAGAAGGTGTTATCCAGATGCAAATATTTCGACATTTAAACAGTGCTGGCTCAGGACTCTGACAGGGTAGAAATCAGAGTTGATTTTGCTTATATCCTAGCAGGATACTTGGAATTGCTTGATTGAAAACTCCAAAAAGGAGCAAATCTTTTTGGAAAGCAGAAACAATTGGCAACTGGGCTAGGCTGTATAGCATTGTACTG